>MNCI01029622.1:848553-904924 GCA_015680685.1 Gnetum montanum
TACTACCTGAGCTATTCATTAGTTGCCCACGAAAAAAGATACAACGACGTAGAGAAGTCATGTTTAACTTTAGTTTTTTCTTTAAAGAAATGGCGACATTATCTTTTCCAAAATCAAGTTAACATAATTTGCAAAGATAATGTACTCAGAGCTATAACTGGAAACATCTACGAATCAAGCAGGACAGCCCGTTGGAAGGCAATCATAGTTGAGTTTGACCTTCACTACGTGGCACAATCGTCAGTAAAAGGTCAAGCCATAGCAAATCAAATGACCACGTCGCCAACACATGATCCAGGTACAATAGAACCCGAATTCCCAGACGAGAATGTGAACGCAATAGACACGGTGCCAGATGACTATGACGTGATTCTAAACTTTGATGGAGCATCCACCTCTCGAGGAGGAAGTGCTGCCGCTGTAATCACATACCCCTTTGGAGAAATTAAACCTTTCGCCTATCGCTTCAACTTTCATTGTACTAACAACATAGCAGAGTATGAAGGTCTCCTNGTGTATTGTTTAGAACGCTTGCGTACTGCATCCTTTTGTGCATTGGTTAAATGTTGTGGCGTTTCACCACGCAGAAGGTATTCTTTTACATCATCATACCATTCATTAGCGTGTGTTGTACTAACAGATGCGATGGGTAGCATGTCGAGAGTATGGGTTATGGGCTCGGCACAACTGGTTACGGAGCTTGGCAGTGCGTGAAACATGTCAGGGGATATGTTTAATGCCAAGGTTGCTAATGCGTCTGCAATGGTATTGTCATTCCTAGAGATATGTTGGACATCAACATTTTCGAATTGTTTAAGTAGGTGTTTGGCCAAATCANAATAGTAGGAGACACATTGTGTCGCCGGTCCTACGAAGGTATACTATTAACATGCGTCAATAGTACCGAAGCCCAAACAATTGTTGAAGAAGTACACGACGGGATATGCGGGGGACACATTGCACCAAAAGCAATGGCAACAAAAATAAGACACTTGGGCTACTACTGGCCACACATGGAATACGACTGTCAGTCCAAGGTCAAAACATGTAGTATTTGTCAAAAACACGGTAATCTCATCCATATCCCACCAAACGAGTTGCATACAACACAAATCACATGGCCCTTCCAGAAGTGGGGACTGGACATCATTGGCTCGATAACACCCACATCTTCTGCCGGGCATGGCTTTATCATAACAGCAACTGAATACTTCACGAAATGGGTAGAAGCGGCACCTCTTCGCAAAACTACTTCTAAATAGGTGTGCCACTTCATCCTCGAAAACATTGTAACCCGTTTTGGCATTCCCATGACAATCATCACTGACAACAGGCCACAATTTAGTAGTGCCAAGACAAAAACGTTTTGCGATAGTCTAGGGATCAAACATTCGTTTTCATCCCCTTATTATCCTCAGAGCAATGGGCAGGCAGAAGCAACAAATAAGACAATCATCACAGTACTCAAAAAGACGCTTGCCCAAAGAAAACGAAGATGGCACGAACGACTAGTGTATGCATTGTGGGCATACCGTACTACACACCGGACTTTGACAGGTAAAACTCCATACAGTCTTATTTACGGTTCAGAAGCCGTTTTACCTTTAGAATTACAGGTACCATCTCTAAGGATCACACTTTTCAGGCTTCTCGACGACGAGCAAAACAATGATCTACGCATCATTGACCTGGACTCGGTGGAGGAGGAGCGCATACACGCACTCGATTAGATCGAATGGTACCAGAAACAACAACGGCAACGACATCGACATGACATTCATAAGCACCCCATCAAAGAAGGAGACCTTGTGCTTAAGGCTGTTCGGGAACACCCAGATAAATTCTCAGTCAACTGGGAAGGGCCTTATCTGGTCATCAAAGCATTCGACAACGGAGCTTTCAAGCTAGCTGACATGGACGGAAAAGAATTTGAAAATCCAACCAATCACTTGTTCCTGAAACCGTTCCATACATAAATTTGAGCTCAGGTACGTGTTAGTCCTGGAATCACGACTATAAACTGATACCACAGCAAGTCCTGGGATCACGACTATAAACTGATACCATAGATAAGTCCTGGAATCACGACTATAAACTGATACCACAGCAAGTCCTGGGATCACGACTATAAACTGATACCACAGATAAGTCCTGGAATCACGACTATAAACTGATACCACAGCAAGTCCTGGGATCACGACTATAAACTGATACCATAGATAAGTCCTGGAATCACGACTATAAACTGATACCACAGCAAGTCCTGGGATCACGACTATAAACTGATACCACAGATAAGTCCTAGAGTCACGACTATAAACTGATACCATAGAGAAGTCCTAGAATCACGACTATAAACTGATACCACAGATGAGTCCTGGATCACGACTATAAACTGATACCACAGAACAGTCTTGGGTTACGACTTAAAACTGACGCCACCACTGTCCTAGCATCATGACAATAAACTGATACCCCACAGTGTCCGCAATGACGATAAACTAGCATCCGTCTGTCATGACAGTAAACTACCACCGTCTCAACCATCAGAGTCTGCTAAGACTATAAACTAGCACGTTTGTCTTCGACTCTTCACTCCACAGCCACATTCATTCATCAGAATCATTGCATCCCTCATCAGCATGGTCGACATTCGCATTCAATGCTCAGAATCGCCCCAATATTTTTGTTCACCTGCAGCTATTTAAATCTAAACTCATTAATTCGCTCATGGTTTTCTCGTCTCTTTGGAGTTGTGTTTGCAGGATGACGCTCGGAAGCTCTCGCACGAGAGTGCGTTTCATCATAGGCAGCAAGATGAGGCAATGTCCATTTGTCCACCTGGCAAAACTAAATCGAACCGTTAACCAGCATATTCCCATTCCCCGAAAACCCACTATCTGTTTACCAAACTATTGCACACTGCAAAACGTTACAGCAGTCGCAACGCACAAAACACAATATTCGCGCATGAGTTCAAAAAAAAAAAAAACGAGACCCTTGGCACTTCCCATATAAGCCCCAAGTGGGAAGGTATCGGTCTTGAAAATACGTACTCATGTCAAAAGCAATCAAAAAACATCCTGTTGCATGGCTTTAGCACGTCGCTTACAGTTTCCCCAAAGAAGGGTGTTGTTCCTCCAAAGAATGACAAACATCACCCCATGGCTTTGGCATTGACAACAAGCCCTCTTGAACACTAACCAAGAGCACTGTTCCACCAAAGGACGAGCATCGCATGCCTGAGTTCCGAGTCAGCCAAAAAATGGCTATCGACGAGGACTGGCATGCCGCACACCTGAGCATCCCATTTTCCTAGCATGATCCCTTAGGCAATCACCGATCCTCACGATCCCTTCCATCCTACTAGTTACCAGTTTCGCCCTTTCAATCCCATTCACCACTGAAACGGTATGATGATGTCCGGTCAAGTGGCAAAGGACAAAGCTTTTATCAAGTTGCTTGTGGTGTTTTGCGCTTTGTCGACGCTTCTCGGGTTGATTCCTCCAAGCGTCAACAAAGAGGGGCCAATGAAACACCACAAAAATTTTTGAGTTTAGCATTTGTTTGATAAGAAGCAGATCCCCGTGACCCATAGACGACTTTGGCTACATTTGAAGTCACACAGGGCAATTTTGAGAATCGAAACACCTGGTTTTTACCAAGTGTTGTGCCAGCATATACGCCCAGCATATACGCCCAGCGTCTACGCCCGGCGTCTACGCCCAGCGTCTACCCCCGGCGTCTACGCCCGACGATCAGCATACACGCCTCACGCACGCTCAGCAGGTGCAACAGGATCAAGAATTAAAGTAAGTCGGCATCCAGCATCCATCAGCGTATACGCCCCAGCATATACGCCCCAGCGTATACACCAGCATCTATCCAAGGCCACGCCCAGCGTATACGCCGGCCTGTTGTAGCGTATACGCCCAGCGTATACCATGTTTCTAAATTGTAACGCCCGGTCTATATGCCACGTGTCTCCCAGTCCGATTTTCCCGGTAACCCTACCCCTATAAATAGCCCAGTTTTCCGCATTTACCATGTCGGCAAAAATTTACTAGAGCAGACCCAGAGCAATTACGCTGCAGAAACCCCCTTACGCTTACGCTTACGCTGGAAGTCCTGTACGCCGAGCACAATCCACGCTCCGCCTACCGTGTCAGCCAGCTGCATCCCTACATCCACCGGGGCTTTACGTCCGCCTTGTGTCCCTACACAACTGCGTTAGACCAGTGCACAACATTTTAACTCTGTAATCCACTGTTTACGCTTGTTGCAAGTTCTTTTACAATTTTACGTTAATTTGGCCCATGCTTCGTTTATGCCTGTTTACGTTCACGCTCCGTTTGCGCCTACATACGCCCACTATTTACACCATTTACGTTTGTTTACGCCTGACCCTGTTTACGTCCTTTACGCTTACGCTCTGTCTACGCCTGTTTCATTGTTTACGCTCCGTCTACGCATAACCCAGTGTGTAACGCTTTGGCAGCGCTCGGGGAAATCCTTGTCTAATCTGCGTGCGGACCACCCAAGGTACCCTACCTTCGTGCATTCCAGCACGCCCTCAGGTGAAGGTGGGGTCATCTGTGCTCATCCTGCGATCTCGCGGTCTCTGTTTCCCGTTCCAGCCGGGGATAGACGATTTCAGGCAGTACAACATCATCCATCCCGAAAATAAACAAGAAACATCTAACAAACCATTCGTGGTTCAGATCCCTTCCGCTAACTCTGCACCTCAATCACCCCATGCCCCACAACGGCCATTCGTAGTCCGAGTGCCCCCCATCATACCCACCTCTAACGTCATGACGCGTCAACAACCATACGTAGTGCGCATCCCTTTGGCTAACCCCGTAGGTAGACCAACCCCTCACGCTCGGCCTACCCCTTTCGTAGTTCGAGTACCACCAGCAGTTGCAACGACAGAGGCCCAGCCTCCACCAAGACCAACCCCGTACGTCGTCAGGCTACCGATGCAAACTCTGGCCCAATCGTACACTTAGCCCCGCCCTGCTCCCTACGTTGTAAAGGTTCGTGGACAATCCCAGACTCCGAGGTCAACTCCACCTCCGCGTGACACACGAGAACGCCTGGCAGATAGGCTTACGTGAGAACGCTTGGAGAAAGAGCGCCAACGGCTAGCTCTGGGGGCACCTAAGCCCACTCCCCTAAACTCTGTACCCATGTCATCATCTAACGATCAACCAAGCGTACGCAATGAAGGTGAGTCGTCTGAAAGACACGAATCATCTAAAGCGACAGCTCCGAAAACTGAAAAGTCAACAAAACGAGAGATAAAACTGTTGGGTCCGATGAATCCAGTCAACACCGATAGAAACACCCGCAATAGTGAAAAATTTGCAGTCGCCTTGACACAAGTCACACAAGCATTAAAACAAAAGAACACTTCACTGATTTTGTATGATTTAGTCCTAACATCTCAAACGCATCAGGAAGCTCTAGTACGCATGTTAACGTCAATCCCGGTAAGCGAGGACTTACCCCCAAACGAACCCTCCATCCATGCGGTGATGTTCTCACCTCGCGGGATTACTCCTGAGCCACTAAGTTTTCATGATGACAACATCAAGGTGGATAAGAAAATGGGGGAGGTAACAACAGCCCCCATGTTTATAACAATATGTATAAACCGGTTCAAAATACATAGGATCCATGTAGACAATGGAGCTGCAACAAACGTTGTGCCGTACCACATCATTGAACAACTAGGACTTACTGAACTACTTAAACCAACCACGACTACATGTTTAAGGTCATTCAGTGGGTCACGCGTAATGGTGAAAGGTACAATAACCTTAAACTTCATAGCGGGAGATCAATTCCCAACATCTGCCGATTTCCTAGTGGTGGATGAGATGCCGGGGTTCAACCTAATACTGGGAAGACCTTGGTTAGCCCAACTGAGAGCTGTCTCCTCGCCTATACATCAAGAAATTCACCTGCCTTATGAAGGTGGAGAAATCTTCATACGCGGTGAAGCAGCTACTTCTATTATCTCGTTGCATATGGACATGGACCAAGGCTCGGAAGTTGAACTTGAAAAACCTAGCCAAAATAACGAGAATCCGCAACCATCGGTAAGCAGTAAATCTTCTGACATGGAACAAAAGCCTCCTCAAACAGAAACGCCTGTACCTCCTCAAGTAGAAGCTAATATAGAGCTCCCTACGGACACTGAAATATCTGAAAACGCTAACACAAAAGACATTCCATCAGAAGTCCCTTGGGCCGAATTACCGTTTAATGTAATCAGCGAAGGGGACGCCGAATACCGGATCATACCTATTGAAACATCGTCTAACATTAAAACGAAAAAAATCAAAAAATTACTGAAATGATACTATCACTCTTAGTCCGAAATGACGTTAAACTACAAAAAGTCCGAAATGACGTTAAACTATAACAAGTCCGAAATGACACTAAACTACGATAAAACAGGAAAACAATTAAATGCCACTCCCAGTCCGAAATGACATTAAACTATCATGTCCGCAATGACATAAAACTAGCCACGATCAGCAACGATCGGTTGACCGAGAAATCTATCCACGTCCTCCAAAACATTTCTTGATTATGCAAGGGGCCTGGAATGGCCATAAACTATGTATGGGATCCGAAATGGCCATAAACTACGCAAAGGGCCCAAAATGGCCATAAACTAGTACATGCTTTTTGCTTTACTTTTATAATCACATTTCAGTAATACACTTAAAACAGAAAACAAACCAAAATATTTTTACATGTCTATCTCATGATAAACTCAAAATCAACAAAAAAATATATATAGTTATTACATACAATCAACCGTCTCTGTTCATTCCACAATCTTCAAGTCACAGTTCCAGTATAAATCTGAGTTGAAAACAAAAAAACAAAGCAACTTAAGAGCTAAAATGCTAAACATCTGGGACATGACGATCATCCCCCTTGGACCCACCAACATCAGAGACCTCTGCTCCACAGGGGCCAACTCCTTCAGTTTCACCGCCACCTTCATCCTGGAAAGATCAAAAAAAAAAGAAGTAACCAACACAAGAATAAGCGAATGTCAAAATTTCAAACATTATTCAATCAACTAACTTCATAAAGATGAAATGCTTACCATAGGAGATCCCCCCAAGCCAAATTCCAGTCGCCGTAGGATTTCATCTTCGAAAACACTTGCCCAATCTGTCCCATCGAGACCCAAGTCAACATCTGCCAGAGCCTTTCCCTTGTCAACATCCGACCAGGTGGGACGTTTCAAAGGGATCTCCCCCACTGACACCTCCCCAGAAGCAGTTGTTATCCGCCGTTTAGGGGATTCCATCTCTACAATTGTGTTTTGGGCGAATGTGTCAAAGGAAGAGCGCAGACCAAGGCCTTCCAGAAACATTTCCAACTATCGCTTCTCAATAGACACTTCTTTTAGCGACTTCTTATACTGGTGCTTGTGGTTCTTCTCATCTTGCCCCCATTTGCGTACTTTGGAGGCGAAAGCCTTCCAGTCGTGGCATTTGGTGTTTAGCAATTCGATTTGAGCCCTGCACTCCCCTAGTCTCCGTATCAATCATGCGTGACAATTGAGTAGGTTCCAATACCTCGTATACGTGACCTCGGAGGTCCGCCAAGAGCGATCATTGTCTAATCTAGCTGCGGCGAATTCGTACCGGGCCTTCAGATCCTCACGTTCCACCGTTAGTTTAGAAACCTCTTTCTCTTTCTCCTGAATCTGGAGCCACAATTGCTCAATGGATCGCCTACACGTCCATACTGCTTTAGCATTGTGAACAAAGCCCTCTGCTTCCTCTTCGTAAATGGGTCTGGGCACTTGTTCAATTTTTGGGGAAAGTGTGGGCAAACTCTCCATGTTGATAGTCTCGGACGGATCCCACCTCAGTTGGGCACCTATCCATAGGGAAAAGACAAATGTTAGAACAGACAAAATCGGAAATCAAACTCTAGCATAGTAAGGATCTTTGGATGTTCCCATACCTATCTCAGGATGGATCCCTTCGATCCGCTCAACGACCTCCTCGGCCACACCAGCTACGAAATCGCTTTTACTTGGCATTTCCATCCAAGTAAAAGGTCCATCAGGGCGCGACGTGCTGACCTTTGGTGGCACTTCAGGGGGAATCTCTGGCTCCTTCTCAGGGATGGTCTCGCTCTCCTCTGAGTCAAACGAAAAATCCATAATGAGATAAAAATATATTAGGCTACACAACTAAGTAACAAGACATACCATTTCCTCCAGTCTCCTCCGATGTGCGAGGGGCTCGAAGGTCCAAGTTGCCTGTGAGAAAATTACTGAACATCTCTTCAGTCTCCGCCTGATCATCTAGTGGTTCAGTGTTTCCAGTTCCTTCCCCCAGCACTTCAGTCCCTCCCGCCGGGTCAGTTAACTCTTCATCCTCAGGTATAGTCTGCAAATCATGTCTCTTAACTTCTCAACACAAAACAGAGGAAGTTAGTCGCATACAACCATTAATCGTTAAAACTATCTGCAAGATAAGCGAAGTAAAGAAAACGAGAGGTTTACCAGGGATTTTAAACCGAATCCGCTTTACTTTGGGTAGTTCAATTTCGCTGGTCTCCTCAACTGTGCGGTCACGCTTCGCCAACTTCGATTTGGCTTTGCCTATTATGTCGTTGACTACCCACTCCGCCTTTTTGGCAGTGTAGGATACTTCGTCCGGTTCCAACCCTACACTGTCACGCGTATGGAGTGAGGCGCCAGACGATCCACCCGTAGTGATCGTAAGGGACTCATCAATCCCCTCAGGGGCGTCTTGGGACTTAGCCGTGTCGAATAGGTGGTTTACCCAGGGGTGAGATAACTGATTCCTATCGCGCAAAACATATCTGTCCTCCCCACAAACCACTAAAAATTCGGCCAAACGATGAACATAACCAGCAAAAAAGGCAAAGGTGAAATGGGACTGAGCGTCTATGTTTGAACGTAGCCACACTATCTCTTTAGTCATGCCCGATAATAAGAATTCAGCCCAATTGTAGTGCACGCCAGCCTCTAGAACAGTACGCACGACTTGCACTACTTCAACCCCAAGACTCTTAACCTGCGATAGAGTCTTCGGAAACAAACGCGCCCGAAATAAGGGGTAGAGCTCGTTGACTTCATCAACTTTCGTCCTCCCCTGCATTGGAAGTCCTTTGGCGCCCTTTGTCACCCCTAACCAATCCTCTAAAGCATGGATCGTGTGAATTTCTTTGTGCGTCCTATCTAAAACAATATTTACACCACCTATAGGCACGCCAAACAAATCCGCAAAAAATTGGGGCGATAATTCAAAAATTATTTTAACACCCTTAATACGAGCGCTATAGCAAGAAATAGATCTATCAAACGAATCCACGATCCCGATCATCTCCACTATAGACACGTTCGGGCTAGGTGCTGCGAAAAGCGCCATGAGGCCGACATGTTCTAAACAGGCAATAATGGATGGCGGGGCTTTTACCCGTAACCACTTCTGGGCGGCAACGGTTTCACCGAATTTCATAGAGAGAGTCGCTTCAGTCCACCCGGTTACAACAGAATCCCCGCTAGAGGTAGTGCCAGCTGTAGAGACACCCTCATATTAGTTTAACACTTGGCGATGGAACAAACACATCACGACATCTAGAAAACATTGCCACTTACTCTCCGTGTTAGATTTTGAGGTTTCGCCCAGATCAAAAGCAGATGGAAAAATTGGTCCATTAGGGGACCAGTCAGCGTGCAACCATCCACGCGCGGTGCATTGTGAAAATGCCTTAGAAAACTTCTTGTGGAAGTTCTTCATGGCGCCGCTAGTGTGGGCCAAAACGGCCCCGCGAAGGATGGGGCCCACCATGAACACCTCCAAAGCCGTGCGCGCCAATGCAAGCCCATCATCGCCTACGTAGGCCCCTTCTTTCATAACTTTCGACCTACGGAAAGGTGAAAACATGTGTTAAAATAAGAGCAAATATTTGAATATAAAAAGAGAGGAACAACCAGAGCTAAAACGCAATTACCTTTCCGCCCAGTATACTGTGCCAGGAGGATTTTGGAATAAGGTGTGTGCGCGGCCAGCTAGGAATAACGTGTCGTTGATATAGTTATGCCCCCGCGACAGCCGATCCCACACACAAGTCAATGGACGGGTAGATCTTGGACCACCAGGTGGAACACCCTCGGCGACAAGTGGCCCTTCATCAATATCGTCCATAAATATTCTGATACCCTCCACTACATCAGGTAACATGGCCTCGATGATGCCACATCCTCGCCTAGGTGGGACCAAATCATAACCCTGAAATGGTCTAGTATGAAGGCCAAAAATTTGCAGGCCCCATCCCGAAACCATACCCCATTGTTCTCAACGGTTAAGTCTGGGGTCGGTTCACCGCCCTCAATGGGACCAAACCATGTCAACACCCCAACTAGCTCAACCACTAGAAGGGGAGGTTCAAGGTCCCTGCAAGCCATTAAAACAACCCCAAAGATTAATCATATCGAGAAACTTCATTTGAAAAATAGACATTCATGGAAAATTTTTGTAACAGTTACGTTCGGCGTATACACTGGGTATAGAGACAAACTGTTACGCTTGGTGTATACGCTGGGCGTAGAGATAAATAGTTACGCTCGGCGTATACGCTGGGCGTAGAGACAAACAGTTACGCTCGGCGTATATGCTGGGCGTAGAGATAAACAGTTACGCTCGGTGTATACGCTAGGCATAGAGACAAACTGTTACGCTCGGCGTATACGCTGGGTGTAGAGAAACTGTTACGCCTGGCGTATACGCTAGGCGTACATGCTAAAAACTGTCCACGCTGTACATAACATGACTTTACGCTGAACAGGCTTACGCTACGAAATATCCAACTTGCGCCCAGCGTATACGCTGTAGAAACCCTCGGCGTATATGCCGAGCGTAGACCATCTACGCCAGAAGCCAGTATAAGTGTCTACGCTCGGCGTATACGCTGAGCGTATACACCGACAATCGTCTACGCTGAACACCGAAAAACGAAACCGTGACAGTCTACGCTGAAAACAACACACGCGGCGTCTACGCCGGTACAATACCCTGAACCCTTTACGCTCGGCGTATGCGCCGAAACCCTGTATGCTAACTGTCTAAGCTACAAAAAAGACGCGGAAAAATAAACAAAAACAGAGTCAAGAGCCTACTTGCTGGAAGATCCAGGCCATGCGGGAAGGCTCGGGCGGGGTAGGCACTACAACATCGCCTCGCTTTCCTCGGGGAACGTCAGCTCTGGTCCTTTCTTTCCTCGGCCTTCCATTTCTTTGCCTCTGCCCATCTATGCATATACGTTGTGGTTCCTTTGGTTAGCGTCTACGCTGGGGTTTCTCTCTCGGCGTCTACGCTGGGGTTTCTCTCTCGACGTTTACGCTGGGGTTTCGCTCGGCGTCTACGCTGGGGTTTAGCCGCAATTCACGCTCACGCTCGGAGGGACAAATGACAAATGAAGCCCCTTTTCCCCTTTTTATAGCACGCCGATGCCAACGCCGACGCTGACGCCGCCGCTGCCCTTCGATTTTTCTTGCTTTTTGCCTCGTTTTCGCGCTTTTTCAGATTTGCCTTAAATTTTTCAAAAATATATAAAAATTACATACATAAACCAAATAAAACGTAAAATTTCGGCATTAAACTGCCGTTCGTTGCTCGGTAAGGCATTAAACTGCCGTTCGTTGCTCGGTAAGGCATTAAACTGCCGTTCGTTGCCCGGTAAGGCATTAAACTGCCGTTCGTTGCCCGGTAAGGCACTAAACTGCCGTTCGTTGCCCGGTAAGGCATTAAACTGCCGTTCGTTGCCCGGTAAGGCATTAAATTGCCGTTTCATTGTTACGTTAATCCACTGTCATACATATACACTAAAAATTGCCAAAAGACATAAAACGACCGTCGCTATCTTACCAGGCTCTCTATTTATTAACAGGAACTAGCCTAATGGATTGCAAGTGCTTAACTAAGCCGTTGGTTATCGATGGACCATACGGTGAGGTTGAAAGGAATATCGACATGAATCTCATCCATGCGAGCTCATCAACAAACAACGCAATAATAGCTTCAACATAGCAAACGGTTAACGACTATGAGGGTATGACAAAATCCCTCGACATAGAAGCCGAAAATATTACCGAAGATCCTCTAACCGAAACTCCCATCACCATGCCGGATGGGGAAATTAAAATTCTAAAATTAAGCGCATTACTAGAACCGTGTCTAGCTAGAGATATCGAAAACGTGCTTAGGGATAATATGAAAGCGTTTGTTTGGTCCTATACGGACATGCCCGGACTAGACCCTCGTATCATCCAGCACAACATTATCCTTGATCTGAGACTAAGGCCAGTGAAATAGAAAGCACGAAAGATCAAGCCCGAGGTAGCATTAGCAGTTCATAGTGAGATTACTAAGCTCTACCAAGCTGGTTTCATTAGGGCTGTTGATTACGCCGAGTGGGTGTCAAACATGGTTATAGTCCCAAAGAAGAACGGAAGTATCCGCCTATGCATTGACTTCCGAGACCTCAATGTAGCAACCATAAAAGATGACATCCTCTTACCTAGCATTGATCAATTAGTTGACTCAACCACTGGGCATGCCCTATTATCTTTTATGGATGGGTTCTCGGGATATAACCAGATACGTATTAATCCAGAACACCAGCTCCGAACCACTTTTATGACACCTTGGGGAACCTTTTGTTACACGATGATGCCTTTCAGTCTCAAGAAGGCTGGGGCCACATATCAAAGGGCGATGACATACATCTTCAGCGATTACATCTTACATTCGCTCAATGATTACGTGGATGACATAGTGGTTAAATCAAAAATGTCAGAACAACATGTACAGGATCTTGACTTAGTGTTAAAACGTTGTCTAAAATACGAACTAAGGCTTAACCCAAAGAAATGCGTCTTCGGCGTCAAGACAGGTAAACTGCTTGGATTCGTAACCTTGGAAGTAGGGATATGGGTAGACCCCGATAAGGTTAAGGCCATTACAAACCTGAAATCACATAGCAACCTAACCGAACTTCGAGGCCTACAAGGTCGGTTACAGTTTATCAGGAGGTTCATAGAAAATTGACGGAAAAACTAACACCTATGAACCACCTACTACGCAAAAATGTCCATTTTGAATGGACTCCGCAGTGCCAAGAAGAATTTGACAAAATTAAGACGACGCTCGCTCGACTACCCATGGTGTACCCACCCAAAAACGACAAGCCATTTTACATCTACCTGGCCACATCAGAATCATCAATCGCGTCTATGCTTTGCTAGAAACAAGATGACGGAGCTGAAGTCCCTGTATATTACCTGAGCCATGCATTAGTTGCGCACGAAAAAAGATACAACGACGTAGAGAATTCATGTTTAGCCTTAGTTTTCTCTTTAAAGAAATGGCGACATTATCTTTTCCAAAACCAAGCTAACATAATTTGCAAAGATAATGTACTCAGAGCTATAACTGGAAATATCTACGAATCAAGCAGGATATCCCATTGGAAGGCCATCATAGCTGAGTTTGACCTGCGCTACGTGGCATAATCGTCAGTCAAAGGACAAGCCATAACAAATCAAATGACTACGTCGCCAACATAAGATCTAGGTACAATAGAACCCGAATTCCCAGACAAAAATGTAAATGTATTAGATACGGTGCCAGATAACTACGATGCCATTCTAAACTTCGATGGAGCATCCACCTCTCTAGGAGGAAGTGCTGCCGCTGTAATCACATACGCCTCTGGGGAAATTAAACCTTTTTCTTATCGCTTTGACTTTCATTGTACTAATAACATAGCAGAGTATGAAGGCCTCCTTAGAGGTCTCGCAGCCGCACTAGCTTCGGACATCACACGGCTTGTAGTCAGAGGGGACTCACAACTGGTCGTAAACCAAGTCATAGATGTCTATATATGTAAAGAAAAACACTTACAACCATACTGTGATTTGGCCAAACATCTACTTAAACGATTCGAAAACGTTGATGTCCAACATGTCTCCAGGAATGACAATACCATTGCAGACGCATTAGCAACTTTGGCATTAAACATATCCCCTGACATGTTTCATGCATTACCAAGCTCTGTAACCAGTTGTGTCGAGCCCGTAACCAATACTCTGAACATGCTACCAATCGCGTCTGTCAGTACAACACATGCTAATGAATGGTACGATGACGTAAAAGAATACCTTCTGCGCGGCGAAATGCCACAACATCTAACAAACGCACAAAAGGATGCAGTAAGCAAACGTTCTAGACAATACACACTAATAGGAGATACATTGTGTCACCGATCCTACGAGGGCATATTGCTGACATGTGTCAATAGTACCGAAGCCCAAACAATTGTTGAACAAGTACACAACGGAATATGCGGGGACACATTGCACCGAAGGCAATGGCAACCAAAATAAGACGCTTAGGCTACTATTGGCCACACATGGAGTACGATTGTCTGTCCAAGGTCAGAACATGTAGTACTTGTCAAAAACACAGTAATCCAATCCATATCCCACCAAATGAGTTGCACACAACACAGATCACATGGCCCTTCCAGAAGTGGGGATTGGACCTTATAGGCCCGATAACACCCACATCTTCTGCCGGGCATGGTTTTATCATAACAGCAATCGAATATTTCACGAAATGGGTAGAAGCTACGTCCCTTCAAAAAACTACTTCTAAACACATGTGCCACTTCATCCTCGAAAACATTGTGACCCATTTTGGCATTCCCATGACGATCATCACTGACAATGGGCCACAATTTAGCAGTGCCGAGACCAAAACGTTTTGTGATAGTCTAGGGATCAAACATTCGTTTTCATCCCCTTACTATCCTCAGAGCAATGGGCAGGCGGAAGCAACAAATAAGAAAATCATTACAATACTTAAAAAGATGCTTGCTCAAAGTAAACGAAGATGGCACGAACAACTGGTGTATGCATTGTGGGCATACCGTACTACACATCGGACTTCGATAGGTAAAACTCCATACAGTCTTGTTTACGGTTCAGAAGCTGTTTTATCTTTGGAATTATAGGTACCATCTCTAAGGATCACGCTTTATGGACTTCTCGACGACGGGCAAAACAATGATCTACGCATCATTGACCTGGACTCGGTGGAGGAGGAGCACGTACGCGCACTCGATCAGATCGAATGGTACCAAAAACGACAACGACATCGACATGACGTTCATAAGCGCCCCATCAAAGAAGGAGACCTCGTGCTTAAGGCTGTTCGAGAATACCCAGATAAATTCTCAGTCAACTGGGAAGGGCCCTACCTGGTCATCAAAGTATTCGACAACGGGGCTTTCAAGCTAGCTGACATGGACGGAAAGGAATTTGCAAATCCAACCAATCACTTGTTCCTGAAACCGTTTTATACATAAATTTGAGCTCAGGTACGTATTAGTCCTAGAATCATGACTATAAACTGATACCACAGCTAGTCCTGGAATCATGACTATAAACTGATACCACAATTAGTCCTAGAATCATGACTATAAACTGATACCACAGCTAGTCCTGGAATCATGACTATAAACTGATACCACAGCTAGTCCTGGAATCATGACTATAAACTGATACCACAGCTAGTCCTGGAATCATGACTATAAACTGATACCACAGCACGGTCCTTGGTTATGACTTAAAACTAATACCACAGTGTCTGCAATGACGATAAACTAGCATCCTTCTGGCATGACAGTAAAATGTCACCGTCACAACCATCAGAGTCTGCTAAGACTATAAACTAGCTTGCCTTTGCATGGTCTGCTAAGACTCGAAACTGGCAATGTACCATCCACCACGACGCTAAACGGGCAATGTCCAATGGGTTACGACACAAAACTAACCCTTGATAGTCCGTTAAGACTGTAAACTGGCGCGTTCATCTCCGACTCTTCACTCCACAGCCGTATTCATTCATCAGAATCAATGCATCCCTCCTCGGCACACAATCTCATCAACATCGTCGACATTCGCACTCAGTGCTCTGAATCGCCCCCAATATTTTTATTCACCTCTAGCTATTTAGATCTAAGCTCATTCATTCACTCATGGTTTTCTTGTCTCCTTGGAGTTATGTTTGCAGGATGACACTCAGAAGTTCTCGTACGAGAGTGCATTTCATCATAGGCAACAAGATGAGGCAATGTCCACCAATCCACCTTGCAAGACTAAATCAAACCGTTAACCCGTACATTCTCATTCCCCAAAAATTCACTATTTGTTCGCCAAATTATTGCACAGTGCGAAACATTACAGCAGTTGCAACACACAAAACACAATATCCACACATGAGTACAAGAATAGTTTTCAAAAAAAAAAAAATGGGACCCTTGGCACTTCCCATACAAGCCCCAGGCGGGAAGGTATCGGTCTTGAAAATAGGTACTCATGTCAATAGCGATCAAGAAATATCTTGTTGCATGGCTTTGGCTCTTCGCTTACAGTTTCCCCAAAGAAGGGTGATGTTCCTCCAAAGAATGCAAAACATCACCCCGTGGCTTTGGCATTGACAACAAGCTCTCTTGAACACTAACTGGGAGCACTTTTACGCCAAAGGACGCGCATTGCAGGCCTGAGTTCCGAGTCTGCCAAAAAAAAAAAAAGGCTATCGACGAGGACCAGCATGCTGCACACCTGAGCATCCCATTTCCCCAGCATAATCCCTTAGGGCAGTCACCAATCCCCACAATCCCTTCTCTCCTACCAGCTACCAATCTCATCTTTTTCAATCCCATACACTACTAAACATGGTACGATGACGTCTAGGCAAGTGGCAAAGGACAAAGCCTTTATCAAGTTGCTTGTGGTGTTTTGCGCTTCTTTGTCGACGTTTCTCGGGTCGATTCCTCCAAGCGTCAACAAAGAGGGGCCAATGAAACACCACAAAAATTTTGAGTTTGGCACTTATCCAGCAAGAAACAGGTCCCCGAGACCCTCAGATGACCTTGGCTACATTTGGATCACACATGGCAATTTTGAGGATCGAAACACTTGGTTTTTACCAAGTGTTGCGCCAGCGTCTACGCCCAGCGTATACGGCCAGCGTCTACGCCCGACGCCCAGCATACACGTCTCACATGTACACTCAGCAGGTGCAACAGGAGCAAGAATTGAAGCAAGTCGGCAGCCAACATTCATCAGCGTATACGCCAGCATCCATCAGCGTATACACCCAGCATCCACCAAAGTTCACACGCCTAGCAAGTCCAGCGTATACGCTGGCCTGATGTAGCGTATACGCCCAGCATATACCATATTTCTAAATTGTACGCACCCGGTCGACACGCCACGTGTCTCCCAACCCAATTTTCCCAGTAAAACCCCACCTATAAAAAGCCCAGTTTTCCACATTTGTTAGGTCGGCAAAAATTTTCCAGAGCAGACCCAGAGCAATTACGCTGCAAACCAGAGCCTAAAACCCTCTACGCTGGAAGTCCTGTACGCCGAGCACAGTCTCTACGCTCCGCCTACCGTGCGAACCAGCCGCTTCCCTGCACCCACCGGGGCTTTACGTTCGCCTTGTGTTCAGCCACAACTGCGTTAGACCAGTGCACCACATTTCCACTCCATAATATAGTTTACAGTTTACAGTTTACACTGTGTTCACGCTTCTTCTGCTTACGAGACTTTACATTTACGCTCTATCTACGCTGTCTACGCCCTGTTTACACTGTTTACGCTGTACACGCCTTGTTTACGCTTTACGCTATCTATGCCCTGTTTACACTATTTACGCTGCATATGCCTTGTTTACACTGTTACGCCATTTACATTTTGTCTGCGCCTTGTTTACACTGTTCGCTCTGTTTTACGCCCGTTACACGGTTTACGCATAACCCAGCGTATAACACTTCGGTGGCGCTTAGGGAAATCCTTGTCTGATCAGCGTGCAGACCACCCAAGGTACCCTACCTTCGTGCATTCCAGCTCGCCCTCAGGCGAAGGTAGGGTCATCTGTGCTCATCCTGCGATCCCACGGTCTCTGTTTTTCCTTCCAGCTGGGGACTGACGATTTCAGGCGGTACAGGACCCCCCAGGACCTTCACCAAGGTCCCCAATAGCTCTCAGCCTCCTAAAAATCAAATGTTGGGCCCTGAAATGAGGCATTTACATGTGTGTATGCTGGGTACATTTTGGTGAACGCTGACTAGCATACAGCCCAGCGTAGACCACCAAAAATGACCCAAAACAGGCACCAAAGAGCAATATTTTCACCTACAATCAACTCTCAGAGGTAAGGTAATTGTTAGGCATCATCCCAGGCTCCCAAAAATGAAGATTCAACCTTGAAATGATGCACTCCATGACCTATACGTTGAGCATGCATACTCTGCATACCCAGCCTGCACGCCTAGTGTGCACCACCAAAAGTGAGGTCGATCATATGATTTAGCCAACTTGCACATTGATTTGCACACCCAACGTGCACACCCAGTGTGCAACACAGCGTATGCCACTTGAAGCCTTCCAAAACCATATTAGATCAAGTCCAAATGAGCTGAAAATCTATAGGCAACATTCTCATGACACCAGAGCTCAAATCCAAGGGCCAAGTTCAAGATTCTTTGTTGTAACAGTAATGTTCATTTGTAAAGTTCAATTCTTTTGTATTGGTCAAGTCTGTATGCTAGGTTCATACGCCTAGTGTGTACACTCTATCATGTAGCACATTGTATAGTTGTAATATTCTTTGCACTTGGGCAACGCAGCCACATGTCATCCGACCCGAAATTTTCTCACCAACGGCCACTCATATCACTTCAGATCTAAATTTCATGTCCTAAAACCTATAAAAACCCCAATTTTCCATAAAAAAAGGGGGGAAAAGGAGGAGGAAGAAAAAGGAGATTTTGAGAGCATTTTGAATACTAACCTTGTACGTTGGACTTCTACCCTGCACATTGATCATACAGCCTTCACGCTATGCCTGCAGTCCAAACCAGCACACCATCATCCATCCGCATCCATCGGGGCTCTTCGTCCACCTTGTGTTAGATCCACAACTGCATCTAGACCGGTGCACTATAATCTCCATTTTGTAATAAAGTTGCTTCATTTCTGGTCAAGATTTGTTACAGTTTTCATTCATTCTTGTTTACCTCTTTGTTTATATTCTTGCACGTTTATGTTATGGTTTACATTTATTACACTATTTACACATAACCCAGCGTATGGCAGATTGGCATACGTTTGGGGAAATTCTTGTCTGATCTGTGTGTGGACCACCTAAGTTACTCTACCTTTGTCAGTTCCAACTTACCCTCAAGTGAAGGTAGAGTCTTCTGTGCCTATCTGTAGATCTCGTGGTGTTTGTTTCATTCCAGCATTGCACTGATGATTTCAGACGGTACACATATATCTTATCCAAGCATCTCTAATAGCTAGGTTTTAGTTACCCTCACTACAAAAAGAATATACTGATAAGTCTTAAAATAATCTTACTACTATAATCATATTATCTTCATGATCCCAAACAAGCCACTCATGGTTATGTCTTGGTAATAGCCTCACTACTAACATCCTCAATGGTCAAGGAATATGTATCATCGAAAGGATAGATTTTAACTATGCCTTAGCTCACACCACTTAGTGCTATGATCTTGGCTAGTTTCCTAGCCTCACATGAACTTATGAACCATGGATCTAGCAAACATGCAAATTTTGAGCTACTATCTTGTATGTGTTATGATTTGTCGATAGGCATATCCTCTGTTGTCCCCCTCTTGGCTTCATTTTCATGCTTGGTAAGAGACCTTCTTTCTTAGGCATTTCTTTTAGCATCACCTATAGTCACCAAAGGATCAACATTAGTTTTGGTAAATTTTCCTTAATAATTAACCCTTTTCAAGTCCATTAGTTTGTGTTTAAGCATAAGGTGATTACAACATACTATGCCCAAAGCTATGAGGTAACTAAAATCATCAAGCTGTTTACATTATTTTGATCAATTACTATTAGTTACCATGATGTTCAAAAATAGGATGTTAGAAAAATTTCAAAGTGCCCATCCCTAGCCCCCATAACTAATAAGTGCAACTCTACTATCCCATAAGTTTTTGAACAATTGAAACCAAAGGTCTAATTTAGAAGATGGCCAAAAAATATTAATGGATATGAAAATAGAAAAGTAGGAAAAATTAATGAAATGGATGAGAAGTAGTTCCAAAATCATACATAAATTTAGAGAAACCATCATTGATGTTTTGGAAAATGTAAAGGTTAGTTCAAAGCAATGATCAACAAAAGTTATGCAAATGGGTCCTCCCTAAAGTAGGCTCTTGCCATAATGTCCTTGCATAACCACTTCTATAAATGTCCATGGACACCCTAGAAGTTAAATGTAGATAATGTATTTCATTCAAACAACATACAATTTCTGTTGTTGGGATGTTGCACTATACTACACAAAACCAAAAGGCTCATAATCATGTGTAGTAGTGAGGTGAATAATGGGATGAGAAGGGATTGCAGAGATGAATATGTAAGGTACTTGACCATGTCCACAATAGGTTCCTATGAAAAATGTAATTAAAATGATTAGCATACATATTTGTCCAAGTTTAGACCAATTCCATACCATGAACAATGACCTCACATTAATGTGTTCCTTCCTACTGATGACCATGAGTCCATAACTACCTCAAACAACAATCATCACTCCAAAAAGAGAAGAAACAAGAAGGAAGAAAGGGTCTTAGTTAAAGGGGTGCCTTTAGGCATGAATAACATGTCTTTTTAGCCCCATAACCTATGCTTGTATCCTATTATTGTGTCTAAGGTTGATGAGTTTTGGTCTATCGTGTCAACTGGGCCTCATCAACGAGGCTCCATCGACTAGGCCCTATTGACAAGGCCTCGTCAATGTACTCTGTTGACGTAAGTGTCTATTTTAGTCTATAAATACGAGCTCACTAATTGCATTTATGGCATAGATAGATAGATCAAATTTTCATAGTAGTAGTAGAGCTCTTTCATTTTGTTCATTTCAATGTTAGAATATTTTTCTTGAGTGCCTGCAACAGGAGTCATTGAGTGTATAGATCTTTATTCGAGCATTGTTGTACCTGAGCATGACAATGCATGTGGTAATAAAGATGAACTTTATGATAAACCTTGTAGCATTCTAGATAGATTAAATGTTTTATTTATGCATATAATGTTTTAAATTATTTATTTATTAAATTTTTTCTAGTAATTAAGCTAATGAAGGAATTAATTAGATAGGCCAGATAGACTAAACACATAAGTATGATCACTTCAAGCATAATATGTATTCGCTTGGTAATCCTAGCAATGTTATTGCTTGGTATGCCTAGTAGTGTAGCGCTTGGTAACCCAATAGTAAAAATGTGGGTTTAGGACATGTGCGGAGAGTGGGACTAGATGCTTATGTTAGGACTAGTTAGATACTAGTTAATTAGTAAATTAAATTAGTTAATCCAATTACTTTATCTCTCTCTAAACACCAAAACCATAAACATAAAATGATAAAAATCATATGCATCAATTACACTTAACCATACCATGTGCTTCACAAGTGTAATTAGAAAGACAATGAATGAACTTAGGGCAATGTTCACTACCTAGAAGACTAGTGCACCAGAAATTATAAAGTCTACAAAATTCAACCAGATCGCACATGAATGCTTGTGATTCGTATGGGTGGATGTAGGGGTACCTCATCACTCATCATTGGCATCGTTACTGGGGACTTTGTTTGTTGAAACATGCGCTATATAGGATTAGTGAATATTATTTATATCATTGGATGAACTCAAGGTCAACATCACTTTCGTGTAACATATAACTACTAAGCACACTGATAATTTTATTTGTTTTGCAAAATGTCTTCTTCTTCTCACAGATGTGAGGATGTTAAATCATTGGTCCGACAGGAGTGCAAAGTGGTATATACTCATTCAAATGAGTATGTACCAAACTTCACCTTCATCCTACATTAGGATGAACAACTACGATGGCATGATATGGAGGGCAACATCGTCATGCTCCTTGATTGATCTATACCTAGGATGTTATTTCAAACTCTTAAGAAGATAGGCATCTCAAAGCTTCACAAGGAATACATTGTGCATGATCATGACACTCGAGATTACCATCTCACTAAAGCATAATGCAAGCAATATCAACACCAGGAGAAGTACCATGAGTTTACAAAAGGAAAACAGTTTAGTAACCTATTGTTCCTACAAAATCAAGATGACAATGAGGATCCTCCCTTTGAGGGTTCTCAACATGAAAATTCTCTAGCCTATTATTGGTGATGAGGGTGTGACCCTAAACTTGTGATCCATTATTCATAAACCAAGTTTCAAAAAAAGTATCAGTCAAGGTAGGGACCTAGGTAAACATCATACTAATAAGGGATCTAAGGCTGGTGGTTTTAATGAATGAAGAGGTGGTGATAAACACCATGGTAGTAGTGGTGGTCCACCTTCCTCTTCATCCTCTTCATCTGATTCTGAATATTTCTCTTCATCTTCTAGTTCTCATAGAAGTTGCCATTGGGATGATCATGGTGAAGGTGATCAACGAGACAATAGAAACTATCAAGGACATCAAGAACGTAGAGATGATAAAAATCATAATTGATATCATTGGCACAAAAATGATGATGAACGTTTGTTGGTGACTCGAATAATGATCAACATTGTAAAGGTAGTAAAGATTCCAACCAAGCATATGAGAGATAGTTGGATCAAGTGCTTAGACATGAATAATGTTCCATGATTTGAGGGGGGATACAACTCTAATCTGCAAACACACCTACAAGCCTTCCACAATGCCTGTGCCTTATAGAATATAGAAAATGAGTTGCAGAAACTCAAGCTTTTTCCCAGGACACTCATCAGGAAAGCTGAAAGCTTGTATCAATCCTTAGAGCCCAAATCTATTCGTAGATGGAGTACCATGTTGAAACTATTCAATGAAAAATATCAAATGTACTCCATACTATCTAATTTAAGGAGATAAATCCAAGGATGGAAACAAAGAAGACATGAACCCTTGGATGCTACTATGGGTATATATTATTCACTCTTACACTAATGCCCTAGCCATGGTTATTCTTAGAGGGAACAACTTTGTCATATCATAGATGGGCTCAGAGTAGAAACTAGAAGAACTCTTGGGGTATATGCCCAAGTGAGCCTATCTAAACTAAGAGCTTATTAGATCCAAAGGCTAATAGAGTAGGTAGAAAAAGAAGAAGGTGAGTTGAAAAAGAGGGAAAGTGTAGAAGAGTATAATAGGGATCCTTCCATCAAAAAATAAGAGGTCCGATTTTGTGATGAGGAGGAGTCACCACTCAATAAAGTGATGAATAGGAAAACCTTGTTCATCTACAAATCTGTTTTTGATATTTCAGCAAAGGTTGATAAATTATGGAACTTTTTGAATGAAAAATTCCAAATTGCTATGAAAATTGTTGAAGAATTCAAAGATCAAAAGAGTGATCATAACTATAGGAGGTAAAACAAAAGCTAAACGTAAGCTACTATCGTAGAAGAAGTTTTGGAAATCAAATCTAATGATGAAACTAGTTGTGACATTTGTCAATATGAACATCTAAAGGGTTTTTTTCCTATGTTGTCACACTTACAAGAGTCTATGATGTATGCATTGAATCCTTTACTAGCACTTAGGCAAGCACCTAGATGATTGCCTTATCCTCATGACAATCCAAGGTAGTTCCACCAACAATAACAACCTTATTACCCAAGTGGAGCTCCTCTACAACCATATGAATAATACCAACAATGGCATCAACCACAATTGTGGGGAATGCCACTACTAAGATAGCAGTACCCTTATAGGCAACCAAATCCATACAGGTACTATGTTCGACAACCCATCTCTCCAAGAAGTTCTACAAGTCATGCCTCATTTCAGTATCACTATTACCCTACAAAGTACCACTGAACACATTCACCATCCACTCAAGGAGAAAACCCATATCCATACCACCCTTCATATTCATCTACACACACACCTCCACCCTCAACCTAGTTACCTCTTGCCCCATCCATGTATGGTGAGATTCCTCCATAGGTATAGTAACAAAATGCTATGAGGGCTGTACATTCACAACCAACTTTCTAGTCGAGTGGTTCAAATAATCAATCTAGAAAACAATCATTTTTCTAATCCAATAGTCCGCTCCAACCCTCATAGCCTAGTATAGTCAATCACCTTGCATCTTCAACACCCTCATCATCTGCATCAAACACCTTTGAGTATGCTTCAAACCAAATGTCGCCTCAGATTTGCATTGTGCTATTGACTCATGCTATTTCTAATTAGATTAAGGCTGGCAATCTTCCCATGAAAAGATCTAACCCAGGAAATCCACTCATTTACCTATAGATCATTGGACATGAGCCATGCAAGGCTCTTCTTGACTCTGGTTCCAACGTCAATCTCATCTTCCATGACATGTACAAAGCCTGGAATTGGTTTACCAATCAATTACTATCCCTCTGAGATTAGCAGAAGACATTGTAATCATAGTTTGTGGGTGGTCCTATCCTGCCAATTTTCTAGTGATCAAAGTTAAGAATTGCAAAGGTGACTTTCACATCATTATGGGAAGAGCTTTGTTAAGCATGGTTGATGCACATATGGGCATAAGGAACTTCTTGGAAATCTCTAAAAAGAATGAATTAAGAAGTGTATTCCATGCATCGTGTATAGTAATAATGGATGCAATTGCATGCAAAATATTTGGTCCATCAAAAGTACATATATTAAAGCATGTAATTAGTATGCACAAGAAATAAATAAAGGTGTTTGTACATAGCAACCACAAAATAGGAGGGTGAAACACCATAAAAATTCGAGCTTAGTACTTCTCCAACAAGAATCGAGCTAAGTCATGATGTTCCCCAGCATGACTGAAGCTTGAGGGCCCCACCGACAACTTCGGGGCTCAAAATACTTAGTTTTCACTAAGTATACATTCTCATCGTATACGTCCAGCGTATATGCCCAAGTTTGCATTCATAGCGTATACGCCCAACGTATATGCCCAGCGTACACGCCCAGCATGTACAACTGACATATATGCCCAGCAAGCAATCCTCGAAGACGGTATGGAAACAGCACTGCAGAACAAGACTTGGTACAAAGCATCAACTCACATGAATAGAGCAACCATCAGCGTATATGCCCAGTAGACACAACGTATACGCCCAGCAGACACAGCATATACACCTAGTGTATACACCCCACAGACATAGCGTATACGGCCAGCGTATACACCCAGCAGACACAACGTATACGTCCAACGTATATGCCAAGCATATACAAAGTGTCAGATCAAAGTCAGCTAAGCTAAAAATCCACAGGTAGCATCTACATGGCATCTGAACTCAAATCTGGAGGACGAACGAATTCTTCTGTTCTGATCAAGTCTATACGCTGAGGTCATATGTCTAGCATGTATACGCTGGTGTACAACCATATACGTTGGTGTACAGTAATATACGCTAGCGTATAGCCGTATACGCTGGCGTATAGCATGTTGAACACTTTTAAATTTTATTCTTTCGCACCCAGTCAACTCGCCACATGTCACCCAACCCGAGTCTAACGACTAAACCTGTATAAAACCCCCAATTTTTCATTAGATAGGGGTTGGCAATTTGGAGCAAACTAGACACAAAGAGAAAGAGAGACGCTACGAACCAGAGCAGAAAACCCTGTACGTTGGACCTTATCCTGCATGCTAAGCATACAGCCTCTACACTATGCTTGTAGTTGAACCCAGCGTACAATCATCCCTACATCCACCGGGGCTATTCGTCCGCCTTGTGTCAGAGCCAAAACTACGTTAGACCGGTTCATTGTAACTCTCATTTCGCAATAACATTGCTACATTTCTTTGCTACAATTTGATACAGTTTTTCATTCATTGTTGCATGTTTACTATTTACACTCTTATACGTTTACGCTTTGCTTACATTAGTTACGATGTTTACACTTCGTTTTACATCAGTTACGCCATTTACATATAACCCAACGTATAGCACATCGGTGTACGTTCGGGGAAATCCTTGCCTGATTTGTGTGCAGACCACTCAAGGTACTCTGCCTTCGTAAATTCCAGCTTGCCCTCAAGTGAAGGTAGGGTCTTTTGTACGTGTTTGGAGATCTCTAGGTCCCTGTTTCATTCCAGCTGGAGACCGACGATTTCGGGCGGTACAGAAATTGGCGATAGAAGGAGGGCCTGAAACTGCTTAAAATTTACTGTGCTCTCATACCTAGATCTTCTTAAACAAATGCTGCATCAACACTAAACCCAGTTCTAAAATTCCTGGGTTGACATCCCTATCTACAGAATTCCCAGCGTCTACGCTGCTGAGTTTACCCCGACTCTGTCTATAGAATTCCCAGCGTTTACGCTGCTGAGTATACACCAACTCTTTCTGCAAAATTCCCAGCATCTACGCTGCTGAGTATATGCCGACGCTATACAAAGAACTCTATCTACTCCGTTTAGTATACATTGTATGCTGTGCACTGACTCTGTCTACGCTCTACGCTATAGACTCTATCTACGCTATACGCTGACTCTGTCTGCTCTCTACACTGTAGACTCTATCTATGTTGTATGCTAACTCTGTCTGCGCTCCACGCTGTAGACTCTTTCTACGCTGTACACTGACTCTGTCTACGCTCTACGCCATAGACTCTGTCTATGCCGTTCAGTATATGCTACACACTCTACGTTGTAGACTCTGTCTATGCTGCTGATGTACTAAGTATACTAGTTTCATACACTTTCACTATATCGTATTCTCAACTGTTCATCATGAACACCGCAAACTCCAACGCTACAACCAAGCCAGTCACAGACATCGTAGGCATCATGGCCATTCAACAGCCCATGGCACAACACACAGTGGGGCCTCGTCGGTCTCTTAGATTGCAAGGGAGGAACCCATCGTCTAACATCATAACTTAGGACCAATACAATTTCATATGCATGAAAATACAAGCCAGCCTTGCCATAGACCAAACCGAACTAGAAGTTAAGAGGTAATACAAAGTCTTCTATAGGGGAGGACAAGAGTTCATTCCTTCCCCATATGATATCATCCCTCTCCTAGAGCACTACTCTGAGCTGATCTCACAACTCCTCCTACAAAGGAGCCAGTCTTTAGACCAGTCTCTGGCAAATCCTCAATTGGAAGAGGAAGATGACTTCATAGCTCAATCCGAGCATGAAGATTCGTACCATACTCTTAGTCCCCAGACCTATGCAAACCCTTTGTTTCATCTATCCATAGGGGAAATTACATCCCTTCAACCATTTAAATTCACCCAAACGCAAATACCTCAACAAGAATCATCCACACTTGTTCATATTCCTCCTACAACTGACCCGAAATTCAACACACTGCCCCTTGCTATTCCCCCTGTTGCAAAAATACCTCTATTCTCACAAATACAACCTCCTCAAAATGATGTAGGAACAACCTTCCCACCCCGAGTGATCGGGATGCCGCATGTAATACCAGCTTCTACATCCGCTCACTACATACCGTGGATCCCAACTCAAGGACCATCCTTTACAACTGTAACCCAACAAGTTCAGGGGATTCCTACACAAAACATGACTGGGCAATGGACAGCGATTGGTGCTCAATCACATCAACCCCCCCATTATAACATACCACCTCATACAATCTTACTAGCTAACATCCCTCAAGAACAACTGCAATGACAATAGCAACCCCTTACCTACAATGTGCTACCTTTCGCACCACCCGCAACAAATATCCTGCAAGTACAGCCTCCGACCACACAACTTTATACCTTCCAACCCACTGTCCAACATTCTAATCTATATATCGTACAACATCCGCCACTCGCTATCTCACCTAGCACCCAAGACTGGGCTGACACTAAAAAGCTAATGCAGGAACTAACTGACGAGGTCAAACGCCTCAAAACGACCCTCGACAAAGAGCTGAAGGTAGTGGACTTCTATCACGATGACCCTATCAGCTCTTCCGTTCCGCCCCTAACATTACCCAAGGGTGTATCTTTACCCACGTTGACTAAATACAATGGGGAGACAGACCCCAACGCTCACCTTATAACGTTGAGGCTAGAATGCGCGCTACTTCAAGCATGGCCACATGCCATTCTACGAGTGTTCCCCATGTCCCTCACTGGTAGAGCACTTGATTGGTATCGAGCCTTGCCACAAAACTCAATATCTTCTCTAGAAGATTTGTTACACCAATTCATCATGAGGTTCAAGTATAACTTGAAACCTGAAGCAACACTAGACAGCCTCATACAGGTCAAGCAAGCACCCCTTGAACCTGTCCAAAAATTCATCCAACGGTGGAGTGCTGCTCTCAATGAGCTCCACGAGCCCATCCCAGAGACGTATCTCCTCACCATCCTAAAAGGGGCTGTCAACGATTTTTTCAAATCCAAACTATACTATCTCAATGCACGTACTCTGAGTCAAGTATTTGTACAGATTAAGAACATAGAGGAGGTAGCAAAAAACAACCATGATCATGCATATTCAGCCTTTAAGAACCAACACAGTAAGAAAGATAAAGAAAATGTTAAAACAACTATAGTGGCATTAGCAGAAACACAACAAGCGAATGTGGGACAAAAAAGTAAACCACCTGCTACCGCTATTAATTATGCTAAACCCGCTCCTGCGATGGCACCTAAATCATCCGCATCACAAAACCCAACACCAGGTCATACGAGAAACTTCGAGAGGAAAGACCCCTCTCAATATATGTCATTGCCCATGAAACCATCGTAGTTGTTCGACCAAGTCCTGAAGGCTGGGTTGATGAAACATAAATAGTTGTCCCCTACAGTGATCCAAAGGCATGATCGGTTCTGTCAACTAGTTGAGAACCCAAGCCTAGCAATGCCCGATGAGCCCCTAGTTCCAAAAGGCTTTAGGATGGACCATTTTTGTGACTATCACCAATGTAATGGGCATGGCACGAATTACTATTTCACCCTAAAACAAGACATCCAACGAATGATCGACAGAGGTCAAATCACTTTTGATGAGGCCAACCCGGTCCAACCACAAAACCAGGCCATGGGTGTGTATAAAGACCCTCTAAATACCAAAGAGGCACCGTACGTCATTAACACAATCTACCTTGATAACGAACCTGAAACATCTAGCATTAACACTGTCTATTCTGACCATGAGCAGCAAATGCCTAATAAACCATTTATAGTGCGTATTCCACCCACTGTACAAACATCCATGCCTCAACTATCATGTCCCCCATAGAAACCTTATGTTGTCCAAGTGCCCCCCGCCGTAGCAACTTCTAACACCCCGACACATGAAAAATCATACGTGGTGCGCGTACCTCCCGCCAGTACTACTGCAAACTCACAAATAACTCCTATTCGGCCCGTTCCCTATGTAGTCCGAGTACCACCTGCAGTCGCAACAGCAGAGGTACAACCTCCAGCTAGGCCAACTCCATATGTCGTTAGGACACCTGAACGCCCTAGTGATCACCAATCCTCCACTTCACAAACATACAATAAACCTAGACCCTATGTCATCAAAGGTGCCCAATCAGCCTGGCACTCAACCATATGCAACAGTCCAACCGCAATCCTGCCCTTCTCCATACGTAGTACAAGTTCCAAAGTAACCTGAGGTCCCAAAACCAACTGCACCCCCACGCCACACATGAGAATGCCTAGCAGACAAGCTTACCCACGAACGCTTGGAAAAGGAGTGTCAATGGCTAGCCGTAGGACCTCCTAAACCTACCCCACTAAATGCAGTACCCATGACATCACCCAACGATAAACCAAACACAGGCTATGAGGGTGAATCATCCAGAAAACATGACATGCCTAAATCAATGATTCCAGGTAAAAATGACAAACCAACTATGCATGAAATAAAACTGTTGGGCCCAATGGACCAAATCATTGCCGACAAACATGCGCCCAACAGTAGAGACCTAGCAACAGCTCTAACGTAGGTCACGCAGGCAATCAAACAAAAAAACACTTCACTGAGCTTATACGACCTAGTGTTGACATCTCAAACCCACCACGCAGCTCTGGTGCGTATGTTAACATCTATCCTAGTAAGCTAAGACTTGCCTCCAAATGAACCTTCAATTCATGCGGTAATGAATTCACTTCAGGGGTCAACTCCTAAGCCATTAAGTTTCCATGATGACAACATCAAAGTAGATCATAAAATGGGAGAAGTAATAACCGCGCCTATGTTTATAACAATACGAATTAATCAATTTAAGATACATAGGGTCCATGTAGATGATGGAGCCGCCACAAACATAGTGTCATATCCCATTGTCGAACAACTGGGGCTTACAAAGCTAATCAGACCAACCACCACCACATGTTTGAAATCATTTAGCAGATTGCACGTGATAGTCAAAGGCACCGTGACTTTAGACTTTATAGCAGGGGATCAATTCCCCACATCTGCCTACTTTATGGTAATCGATGAAATGCCAAGGTTCAACCTAATATTGGGAAGGCCCTAGTTAGCCCAACTAAAAGCAGTCTCTTCCCCCATACACCAAGAAATTCACCTGTCTTATGAAGGTGGTGAAATCATTATACACGGAGAGGCTGCTACACCTACTGTCTCTTCATATACTGACATAGATCAAGGCTCAGAGGTTAAGCTCAAAGAGCCTAAACAAGACCATACAAATGAACAACAACCAGTAAGCGATAACCTTTTAAACAAAAAGAAAAATATTTTAAACACAGAAATACCTAGGCCTGAAATCGTACATATACAGCCTCACCTAGAAACTACAACTGACACAGAAACCATAATACATGCAGAAGTGCTGGAAAATGCCAATACAAGAATTATTCCATTAGACGTCCCTTGGGCTGAATTACCATTCAACGTGATCAGTGAAGGGGATGCTAAATATAGAATCATACCCGTTAACGCAACTCCTAACATTAAAATGAGAAAAATAAAAAAAATACTAAACAAACAAACAACACTTAGTCCGGAATGACGTTAAACTACATTTCTAGTCCGAAATGACTTTAAACTACATTCTCTATCCAAAACGACATTAAACTACATTCTAAGTCTGGAATGACGTTAAACTATCATGTCCGCAATGACATGAAACTAGCCATGATTAGAAATGGTCGGTCTCCTAAGAAATCAACCCATGTCGCTTGAAACTTCCCTTGTTTACACGTGGCCCAAAATGGCCTTAAACTAGTGCATGTGGCCAAAAATGGCCTTAAACTAGTACAAGTGGCCGGAAATGGCCTTAAACTAGATCATCTACCTACACTTTATTTTTCTTCCAAATTCTAGTTCATTGTTCGAATTCACGTTCGCATTATCGTGTTGTCAATAACAATTTTCACAATTATCCTTCGCTTATAATTACATTCATACTTGTAATTACATTCGTGCACAACTGCAAAAACAAACCAAAACATTTTATATTGCCGTGTAATGTTTACATTTAAACTCAAAATCCAAAAAAAATATGTAGAAATATGTAAAAGTACAAGAGTTAACTGATTTTATTCATCTGTTCACCACAACTCAAAATATTCAATTTACAATTCACGTATAAATGTGAGCCAGAATAATTTAAAAAAAAAACAAAAAACTAAACATCCGGGATGGGAGGGTCATCCCCTTTAGACCCGCTAGCATCATGGGCCCCTACTCCACTGGGGCTAGCTTCTTGGACATCATCGTCGCCTCGATCCTAAAAATGCAAAAGAGACAATCAACATAAGAACAAAGAAGAAAATGCTAAATGAATGAATTTTATGGCAATAAAATGCTTACCGAAGGGGACCCCCTAAACGGAATTCCAGTCGGTGGAGAATTTCCTCCTCTGAGACACTCGCCCAATCAGTCCCATCAAGGCCTAGATCGACGTTTGCCAAGGCCTTCCCCTTGTCAACCGCTGACCATGTAGGACACTTTAAAGAGAATTCACCCACAGAAACCTCCCCAGAAGTGGTCATAATTACCCTAGTAGGCGATTCCATTTCAATAGTTGTATTCTGAGAAAAGGTATCAAACGCAGAGCATAAACCCAGATCCTCCACAAACATTTCGAGCTGACGCTTTTCAATGGATACTTCCTTCAATGATTTCTTGTAGTGGTGCTTGTGGTTCTTCTCATCTTGACCCCATTTACACACCTTGGAAGTGAAAGCCTTCCAATCCTTGCACTTGAGGTTCAGTAGATCTACCTGGGCCTTACGCTCTGCTAGTTTCCAGGTCAGTGATGCATGGCGATTAAGCAGGTTCTAGTATCTAGTATAAGTGACCTTGGAAGTTCACCAAGAACGATCACCACTTAGTCTAGCCGAGGTGAACTCATACCGAGCCTTGAGATCATCACGCTCAACTGACAACTCGAAAACTTCTTTTTCCTTTGCTTGGATTTGCAACCATAACTGTTCATGGAACACCTACAGGTCCAAAGTGATTTTGCGTTATGTACAAGACCTTCTGCCACCTCGTCATAGACCGGCCTTGGTATTTGTTCGACTTCTGGGGGTAGTGTGGGCAAACTTTCAATGCTAACAGTCTCAAATGGATCCCACCTTAGCTTAGCTCCTACACACACAAAAAGAACGGACATTAAAAATTAGACGATAAAAAAGGGATATGAAATTCGAAAGCTGCAAAAGGCTCAAGACATTTGTACTTATCTCAGGGTGGGCTTCCTGAATATGTTCGACCACCTCGTCAGCAATACCAGCCACAAAATCCATTTTACTTGGCATCTCGGTCCAAGTAAATGGTCCACGAGTACGAGATGGACTAACCTCCGCAGTCATTTCAGGGGGAGTCATTTTCATGGGCACGTCCAGCCGCATTGTCCTACCTTCATCTGGAAGGGATAAAAACATAAACGTAAAACACCATAGAAACAACGATTCACAAAGCAACACAATAAAACAAAAGAAAGTATACTATGTTCCCTGTCTCATTCCAAGTTTGGAGGGTCACTGAGGTCTAGTCCTCCTTTAAGGAAGCTACTGAACATTTCATCAACACCACCCTGGTCATCGACTAGTTCAGTCTCCGTGGTATCTTCTGCTAACTCTTCCATCCCCTCCACCTGATCCTTGCCGACCTCCTCCTCCTCCTCAATTATTAAGTCGGTTGTAGCTTCCTCCTCCTCCATAATGGTCTCTAACTCCTGTCTCCTCACTTCTCGAGTCAAGTTTGAGGGCATTAGTTTCATATAAGCGGTCAAAATGAAAAATATGAATAAGACGAAAATGATAATGCAATAAGTGGACCAAGTTTACTTACCTTGGATAGGGATCTTGAACCGTATGCGCTTCACCTTTGGCTCTTCCACATTTGAGGTCACCTCTTTTGAGCGTTCATGCTTCGGGAGCTTCGACTTGGCCTTACCAATGGTCTCCTTGATGACCCGTTCAGCCCTCTTTCCAGTATAGGGCACATCGTCTGGTTCCAACCCCACACTGTCACATGTGTGGATTGAGGTACCAGATGACCCTCCTATTGTGATGGACACGGATTCATTAATCCCCTCAAGAGCATCTTGGGACTCAGTTGTCTCAAACAAATGATTGATCCACGGGCGAGATAATTGAGTTCAATCCCGTAGGACATATTTATTGTCTGCACGAACCACTAGAAACTCGACCAAGCGACGAAGATAGCCAGCAAAGAATACAAACGTAAAATGGGACTGCGCCTCAATGTTTGAGTGCAATCGCACTATCTCCTTATGAAGGCCCGACAACAAAAATTGAGCCCAATTATAATGCATCCTAGTTTCTAAGATGGTTCGCATGATGCGCATAGCTTCAACACCAAGATTCCTCACCTGGGATAGGGATTTAGGGAACACCCGTGTCCTAAACAGGGGATATAATTCAGTAACTTCCTCAACCTTTGACTTCCCCTACCTAGGGAATCCCTTGGAGCCCTTGACAATAACCAACCAATCCTTTAGCTCACGTACCATATGAAGCTCTTTCTGAGCCCTATCCAAAACTACATTTACACCATCTGCTGGTACATTGAACAGGTCCGAAAAGAATTTGGCCGACAGATGGAAAACTATTTTGACATCCTTAATACAGGTGCTATAGTAGGAGACGGACTTGTCGAATGAATCCACAATCCCGATCATTTCAGCTATCGACACATCAGGGCTCGGGGTTGTAAATAGCTCCATAAGGCCGGCATCATCTAAACAACAGACATTAGATGGTGGGGCATGGGTGCACAACCATTTCTGTGCCTTGTTGATCTCCCCAAACTTCACTGACAGAGTACTCTCAGTTCGTCCTGTTGTAACAAGGTCTCCACCGAGAGGGACATCAACTGTAAACATAATTTGAAACCATCACATCAATATGACCACCAGCAGTCAGACAAACACACTTGGGCATCTAGGAAATACTATCACTTACCTTCAGTTGTGGACTTCGAGGTGCTACCCAAGTCAGAATCACGAGGGAAAATTGGTCCATTATGCGACCAATCTCCATCCAGCCACCCATGAGCCATGCATTGTGTGAACGCTCTAGAAAATCATTTGTGGAAATGGACAATATCACCCTTGGTTTGAGCTAATACAACTCCGTGAAGGGTGGGACCTGCCATAAAGGTCTTTAGAGTAGTATGAGCTAGGGCAAGTGCATCATCATTAACGCATGTTCCATCTTGGTTAACTTGGGGCCTGGAAAAGAACGGTCGTTAAAATAGAAGCAAGCACTAAACGACAATAAAAAATAGAAACGAAAAACTAAACGGTCTTACCTCTCTACCCTGTACACTATGCCAGGAGGATTCTGAAATAACGTATGCGCACGCACAGCTAGAAACAAGGTGTTGTTGAGATAATCATACCCTCATGGCAATAGGTCCCACACGCGCGCCAACAGACGAGTAGATCTGGGCTTGCCAGAGGGACCATCCTCGATCACAAGTGGCCCCTCGTCAATGTCTATCATAAAAACCGCAATGCCCTTCGAAGATCCCGGCAACATAGCTTCAAGCATGCTCTGTGCCACTTGTTCGCTTAGGTGTGACCAGACCACCACCTTAAATCTTTCTAGGATGAAGGCGAGGAATTCACAGGCCCCTTCCCTGAACCATACCCCATTGTTGTCAACAGTCAAATCAGGGGTAGGTTCATCGATCTCAAGGGCATGCCAGTACTCCAAGCAGCTCAACTACTAAGAGGAAAGGCTCAGGATCCCTACAAGTAACCTGAAAGCCACGATAAATCAGTCATACATGAAAATGAGATGGAAAAACGAAATTCCATGTTGTAGGCCAACACTTCGAAAAATTACAAACTGTTTTCAATCGGCATATATGCTATCCAACAAACTATCCACGCTCAATGTATATGTTGTAAAAAATTGTCAGTGTATATGCTGTAAAAACCATCTACATTATACGCTATAAAAAAAATGCTAGCATATACGCTATGAAAACAGGTCTATGCTATACACTACCTGAAAAGACAAAAAATGTTTACGCTAAGCGTATACGCTATGAAAACAGTTTACGCCACATGCTATGAAAACTGTCTACGCTATATGCCGTGGAAATCGTCTACGCTATGTACTGATAAAACCGTTTACGCTATATCCTATTAAAATCATCTATGTTGTACACTGTAGAGACCCTCTACACTACGGGTCTATGCTACACTAAGCATACAAACCCTGTACGATGTACAGACTCTCTACGTTGCAGGTCTACGCTACGCTAAGCGTACAAACCTTGTATGCTGTATAGACCCTCTACGCTGCAGACCTACGCTCAGCGTACAGACCATTTACGCTACGAAAATTGTCTACACCCGACAACAAGTACAAATAAAAATCATTGACAGAGGCAGGATTAGAGCCTACCTATGTGACGATATAGGCCACGATGGAACCCTTGGCCTAGGCAGACACTGCAACATGGCCTCGCTTTCCTCCACAAAAGTTAGGTCAGGACCCTTCCTCCCCTGGCCTTCTACCTCCTTGCCCTTGCCCATTTCGACGTCCTTTACATTGAAACTGATAGGGTCTATGCTGAGGTCTGAGTCTCCACGCTAGGCTGAATCCTCTATGCTAAGTTGAAGCCTCTATGCTCACGCTTATGTTAAGTTTAAGCCTCTACGCTTATGCTTATGCTGGGGTTTGAGTCTCTACGTTTACACTAGGGTTCGAGCCTCTACGTTTACGTTGGGTTTGGTGGTTTACGCTTACGCTGAGGTTTACGCTTACACTTACGCTAAGGTTTACACTCACACTCGGCTTTGAGTTCATGGTGCTTACAACTAANCATATATGCTATCCAACAAACTATCCACGCTCAATGTATATGTTGTAAAAAATTGTCAGTGTATATGCTGTAAAAACCATCTACATTATACGCTATAAAAAAAATGCTAGCATATACGCTATGAAAACAGGTCTATGCTATACACTACCTGAAAAGACAAAAAATGTTTACGCTAAGCGTATACGCTATGAAAACAGTTTACGCCACATGCTATGAAAACTGTCTACGCTATATGCCGTGGAAATCGTCTACGCTATGTACTGATAAAACCGTTTACGCTATATCCTATTAAAATCATCTATGTTGTACACTGTAGAGACCCTCTACACTACGGGTCTATGCTACACTAAGCATACAAACCCTGTACGATGTACAGACTCTCTACGTTGCAGGTCTACGCTACGCTAAGCGTACAAACCTTGTATGCTGTATAGACCCTCTACGCTGCAGACCTACGCTCAGCGTACAGACCATTTACGCTACGAAAATTGTCTACACCCGACAACAAGTACAAATAAAAATCATTGACAGAGGCAGGATTAGAGCCTACCTATGTGACGATATAGGCCACGATGGAACCCTTGGCCTAGGCAGACACTGCAACATGGCCTCGCTTTCCTCCACAAAAGTTAGGTCAGGACCCTTCCTCCCCTGGCCTTCTACCTCCTTGCCCTTGCCCATTTCGACGTCCTTTACATTGAAACTGATAGGGTCTATGCTGAGGTCTGAGTCTCCACGCTAGGCTGAATCCTCTATGCTAAGTTGAAGCCTCTATGCTCACGCTTATGTTAAGTTTAAGCCTCTACGCTTATGCTTATGCTGGGGTTTGAGTCTCTACGTTTACACTAGGGTTCGAGCCTCTACGTTTACGTTGGGTTTGGTGGTTTACGCTTACGCTGAGGTTTACGCTTACACTTACGCTAAGGTTTACACTCACACTCGGCTTTGAGTTCATGGTGCTTACAACTAACAGCCTTACGCTATATATAGCACCCACATTACCGCCACTGCCGCCGCCGCCGCCTTGCATTTTTTTTCCTTTTTGATTTCTTTTATTATTAATTTCAATTAAAAATATATAAAACAAGATGAGTACTACCACATCCCCACACTGAACATTTTGGCGCAAACTCTCCTATGCAAATTAAACCCCCATACGACCCAGTAAGGCCTTAAACTACCACAAATGGCCACATTCGGCCCAGTAAGGCCTTAAACTACCACAAACTACCCCATACGGCCTGGTAAGGCCTTAAACTGCCATACACGGCCCGGTAAGGCCTTAAACTGCCACATGTCCCAGTGCGACATTAAACCACCATCATGCATGTACACATGATTTACGTTTCCAAGGAACATGAAACAACACCTATTAGCTCATTCTGCCCTCTGTTTATTGGCAGGAGCAAACCCGATGGATTGTCAGCGTTTATCCACACCCTTGATCATCGATGGACCATATGGAAAGATCACAAGAGAAATTGGCATAAATTCCATCAGCTTAGGTACATCAATGGATGATACAATCATAGCCTCAACACAACAAATGCTAGATAGCTACAAAGGTATGATAAAATCTCTCGACATGGAAGTCGATAATAGCACTAAAGACTCGTTGACTGAAACCCCCATCATTATGCCTGATGGTGAAACCAAAATATTAAAATTGAGTACACTATTGCAACCTCAACTGGCCAAAGACATAGAAGATGTGCTTTGAAACAACATAAAAGCATTTGCTTGGTCTTACACTGACATGCCCAGGTTAGATCCTCGAATCGTCCAACACAATATTATCCTTGACCAAAAATTGAGGCCAGTAAAACAAAAGCCACGAAAGGTTAAACCTGAGGTAGCATTGGTAGTTTGCAATGAGATCATCAAACTTTATCAGGCAGGTTTCATTCGGGCTGTCGATTACGCTGATTAGGTATCCAACATGGTAATTGTCCTGAAAAAGAACGGAAACATTCGCTTATGCATTGACTTCCAGGATCTCAACGTTGCAACCATAAAAGATGATTTTCCCCTACCTAGCATCGATCAACTTGTTGACTCAACCACTGGGCATGCCCTACTATCTTTTATGGATGGCTTCTCAGGATACAACCAGATACGCATTAACCTAGAGCATCAGCTCCGAACTACCTTTATGACACCATGGGGAACCTTTTGTTACACAGTGATGCCCTTCGGTCTCAAGAATGCTGGGGCCACATATCAAAGGGCCATGACATTCATTTTCAGCGATTACATGCTGCACTCACTCAACAACTATGTGGATGATATCGTGGTTAAATCAAAAACATCGGAACAACACGTACAAGATCTTGACTTGGTACTAAAGCATTGTTTAAAATATGAGCTGAGACTTAACCCAAAGAAATGTGTCTTCAGAGTCAAGACAGGCAAAATGCTTAGATTCATAACCTCGGAAGCAGGGATACGTGTAGACCCCGATAAAGTTAAGGACATAACAAACTTAAAATCACTTAGCAACCTTACTGAACTCCGAGGTCTACAAGGTAGACTACAGTTCATCAGATGGTTCATAGAAAAACTAACAGACAAGTTGAAACCTATGAACCACTTGTTACACAAGAACGTCCATTTTGAATGGACTCCACAGTGCTAGGAAGCATTTGACAATATTAAAATAGCACTTGTCCAACTACCCATGGTTTATCCACCTCAAAATGATAAACCGTTTTACATCTACCTTGCCACTTCGGATTCGTCAATTGCATCCATGCTTTGCCAAAAACAAGATGATGGAACCGAAGTCCCTATCTACTACTTAAGCCATGCATTAGTAGCTCATGAGAAGAAGTATAATGAGGTGGAGAGGTCATGCTTAGCCCTGGTCTTTTCCTTAAAGAAATGGTGACATTACCTCTTCCATAATCAAGTCAATATAATCTGCAAGGATAATGTGCTCAGAGCCATCGCAAGAAACATTTACGAGTCAAGTAGAATAGCCCATTGGAAAGCCATGATAGCTGAGTTTGACCTACACTACATAGCGCAATTATCAGTTAAGGGTCAAGCCATAACAAATCAAATGACTACATCACCAACACATGATCAAGCAATGATAGAGCCAGAGTTCTCTGATGAAAATGTAAGTGCGATAGACATAGTACCCAATGACTACGATGCTATTTTGAACTTTGATGGAGCGTCCACCTCTCGAGGGGGAAGTGCTGCTGCCATCATCACCTATCCCTCTAGGGAGATCTGATCCTTTGCTTATCATTTCGACTTTCATTATACCAATAACATAGCAGAGTACGAAGGTCTCCTTAGAGGTCTCATGGTAGCACTAGCTTTAGATATCACACGACTTGTGGTCAGTGGAGACTCACAACTGGTTCTAAACCAAGTCATGGATATTTATACATGCAAAGCGCAACATTTACAACCATACTGTGACTTAGCCAAACACTTAATGAAGCAATTCGAAAACACGGACGTACAACATGTCTCCAGAAACGATAATACCATCGCAGATGCACTAGCCACACTAGCACTAAACATATCACCTGACATGTTTCATATGTTGCCAAGCTCCATAATCAGTTGTACTAAACCCATAACCAATACTCTCGATACATTACCAATTGCATCTGTTAGTATAACATATGCAATAGAATGGTATGACGACATAAAAGAATACCTTCTATGCGGTGAAACACCGCAACACTTAACGAATGCACAAAAAGACGTGGTACGAAAGCGGTCTTGGCAATATGCACTGGTAGGAGACACATTGTGTCATCGATCCTACGAAGGCATACTGTTAACATGCGTTAGTAGCGCTGATGCCCAAACCATCGTTGAGCAAGTACATGATGGACTATGCGAAGGACATATAGCACCTAAAGCAATGTCAATGAAAATAAGACGCTTAGGCTATTATTGGCCACATATGGAGTATGACTATCTCTCCAAGGCTAAAACATGTAGTACCTATCAAAGACATAGTCAGCTGATCCATGTCCCACCAAATGAGTTGCATACAGTGCAAATCACATGGCCCTTTCAAAAGTGGGGGTTGGACCTTATCAGACCAATAACACCCTCATCTTCTGCAGCGCATAGCTTCATCATAACTGCGACAGAGTATTTTCACAAAGTGGGTAGAAGCTATTACCCTTTAAAAAACCACATCTAAACACGTATGCAACTTCATTCTTGAAAACATTGTGACCCGTTTTGGCATCCCCATGACCATCATCACCGATAACGGGCCATAATTCAGCAATGTCGAAACCAAAACTTTCTGTGAAAGTCTGGGGATCAAAAACTCATTTTCATCCCCTTACTACCCTCAAAGAAATGGGTAAGCAGAAGCCACAAATAAAACCATCATTACAATACTTAAAAATATGCTTACCCAAAGCAAGAAAAGATGGCACGAGTAGCTGGTATACGCATTGTGGGCTTATCATACTACGCATCGGACATCAACAGGTAAAACACCATATAGTCTTGTTTATGGTTAAGAAGTTGTTTTACCCTTGGAATTACAGGTACCTTATTTAAGGATCACACTTTCCAGACTCATCGACAAAGGGCAAAACAATGACCTACGCATCATTGACTTGGACTCGGTGGAGGAGGAACGCATACGTGCACTCGATCAGATTGAATGGTACCAAAAATGACAATGACAACGCCATCGGCACGACATTCATAAGCGCCCTATCAAGGAAGGTGACCTTGTAATTAAGGTCATTCAGGAACACCCGGAAAAATTCTCAGCCAACTGGGAAGGGCCCTACTTGGTCATCAAAGCATATGACAACGGAGCATTCAAGTTAGCTGATATGGAAGGGAATGAGCTTGCAAATCCAACCAATCACTTATTCTTGAAACTATTCCACATTTGAGTATAGGCTCAGGTATGTGTTCGTCCTGGAATCATGATAGTAAACTGATACCACAGCTCGTCTTGGAATCACGACGGTAAACTGATACCATAGCTTGTCCTGGAATCATGATGGTAAATTGATACCACAGCTCGTCCTGGCATCATGACGATAAACTGGTACCATAGAATGTCTGCAAAGATAATAAACTAGTACCCATCTGGCACAACAGTAAACTACCACAGTCACATTCACCAAAGTCTGCTAAGACTATAAACTAGTTTGCATCTTCATGGTCTGCCAAGACTAGAAACTGCTAATGTACCATCTGCCACGACACTAAACGGGAAATGTCCAATGGGTCATGACATAAAACTAACCCATGATAGTCTGCTAAGATTGCAAACTAGCAATTTCATCTCTGGTTCCTTAATCTATGACTGCATTCAAACTTCATCAGAACCGCTGCATCACTCGCCATCAACCAATCCTAACAACATTGCTGCCATTCATATACAGAGCCTCAAATCTCATCTAGTCCCTTTGTTTCATCAATAGCTGTTTAATTCTAAGCTTGCTTACTCACTCATGGTTTTCTTGTCCTCTTGAAGTTGTTTTTGCAGGATGACACTCAGAGGTGTTCGTACAAAAATGCACTTCATCATAAGCAGCAAGGTGAGCCATTGTTCACAGCGCATGTGACAAGACTAAATCAAGCCATTCACTAGTACATCTCCCATTTCATATCCCACTGATCCCTCAAACATCTTATACTTGGTTACATCCTGGGCACACCCAGTACAGCCCAAAACATCGAACATACTGTTGCATATTGTGCCACTCTTAAGTGGTTGCAACCCACAACATGGCATTTGAGCATGAGCATAAGGACACAAAAAAAAACGTTGTCCCTTCCCACATAAAACACAAGATGGGACGGCAGTTGCCTCAAAATCAAATGCTCAAGTTTAAAATAATCAAGTGACATCCTGTTGCATGGCTTTGGCCCTCCGCCTACAGGCTCCCCTTAAACATTAAACAAGAGCCCTGTTCCTCCAAAGAATGCAACACATCATCACATGGCTTTAGTTTTGCCAACAAGTTCTCTTGAACACTAAGCAAGAGTCTTGTATCACCAAAGGACGTACACATCATGCTTTGATCCCAAGAAGACAAGCATGATCTGCACACAACCTTGACTTCTCCCCAATCCTCGCAATCTCCATTTCCCTATCCAAGTACAAACATCATTTCCCCCAATCCTATGTACTACTAAACATGGTACGATGATGTCTAGCTAGGTGGCAAAGGACACAGTCTCCATCAAGTTGCTTGTGGTGTTTTGCACTTCTTTGTCGACACTTCTCGGGTCGATTCCTCCAAGCGTCAACAAAGAGGGGCCAATGAAACACTACAAAATTTCGAGCTTAGTACTTCTCCAACAAGAATTGAGCTAAGTCATGACATTCTCCAGCATGAATGAAGCTTGAGGGCCCCACAGACAACTTCGAGGCTCAAAATACTTAGTCTTCACTAAGTATACATTCTCAGCGTATACGTCCAGCGTATACGCCCAAGTTTGCATTCACAGCGTATACGCCCAGCGTACACGCCTAGCATGTACGACTGACATATACACCCGGCAAGCAGTCCTCAAAGACGGTATGGAAACAGCACTGCAGAGTAAGACTTGGTACAAAGCATCAACTCACATGAATAGAGCAACCATCAGCGTATACGCCCAGCAGACACAGCGTATACGCCCCACAGACATAGCGTATACACCCAGCGTATACGCCCAGCAGACACAACATATACGCCTAGCGTATACGTCCAGCGTAGATGCCTACCATGTACAAAGTGTCAGATCAAAGTCAGCCAAGTTGAACATCCATAGACAACATCTACATGGCATTAGAACTCAAATCTGGAGGATGAACGACTTCTTCTGTTCTAATCAAGTCTGTACGCCGAGGTCATATGTCCAGCGTGTATACGCTGGCGTACAACCATATACGCTGGTGTACAGCAATATACGCTAGCGTATAGCCATATACGCTGGTGTACAGCACATTGAACACTTGTAAATTTTATTCTTTTGCACCCAGTCAATGTGCCACATGTCACCCAACCCGAGCCTAATGACTAAACCTGTATAAAACCCCAAGTTTTCATTAGATAGGGGTTGGCAATTTGGAGCAAACCAGACACAAAGAGAAAGAGAGACGCTACGAACCAGAGCAGAAAACCCTGTACACTGGACCTTACCCTGCACGTTGAGCATACAGCCTCTACGTTGTGCCTGTAGTTGAACCCAGCATACAATCATCCCTGCATCCACCAGGGCTATTCGTCCACCTTATGTCAAAGCCACAATTGCGTTAGACCAGTGCATTGTAACTCTCATTTCACAATAACATTGCTACATTTCTTTGCTACAATTTGTTACAGTTTTTCATTCATTGTTACATGTTTACTATTTACGCTCTTGTAGGTTTACGCTTTACTTACGCCAGTTATGCTGTTTACGCTTCATTTTACATTAGTTACGTTGTTTACATATAACCCAGCGTATAGCACATCGGTGTACGTTCGGGAAAATCCTTGCCTGATCCGCATGTGGGCCACTTAAGGTACTCTACCTTCATAAATTCCAACTTGCCCTCAAGTGAAGTTTGGATCTTCTGTATGCGTCCAGAGATCTCTAGGTCCCTGTTTCATTCCAGCCAGAGACCGACGATTTCGGACAGTACAGAGGGCACCCAGTGGCTAATAGTTGACTCAAAAAGTAGCACATTATGCATAGAACCAACTAAGAACCTAACATGTAGTTATGTTGAAGGCATGGATAAACTTACAAAAGTTCATTGCCAACTCTCTAATGAAGATGATAATACCTATTGGGGAGAGTTGAAAATATTTAATAACTTTAAGTAGGAGCCCCTAGAAATGAAAACTCTACCAATAAGCATAGAGTATGCATGCTTAAATAATGGTAAGATGGTTATAATTAATGCCAAACTTGCTCCTGCACAAAAAGAAAAGCTGTTAAAGATGGTTAACAAATGGCCAACAACCTTTGCTTGGTCATATTCTGAGTTGACTGGAATTGATCCAAGGATATGCTAGCATCGCATTTACACTAACTCAACCATGAAGCTAAGAAGGTAGCCACAGAGATGACTGAACCCCAAATCGAAGTAGATCGTTAAGGAGGAAATAGAACAACCTTGCAAGGTGAGGTTCATCTATCCCATCGCAGATAGTGAGTGGGTTAGCCCACTTGTAGTTGTGGTAAAGAAAGGTGGAAAATGATAGGTTTGTATGAATTTTAGGCTATGAAATATGAAAATATTTAAAGATCATTTTCTGTTACCATTTGTAAATTAAGTGTTGAACACCATATCTAGCCATTGCTATTATAGCTTCTTGGATAGTTATAGTGGCTATAACCAAATCCAAATTGTGCTAGAATATTAGGCCAAGACAACATTCATGAGTCTCTAGGGAACTTTTTCATATTGTAAGATGCCATTTGGTTTGTGCAATGCCCCTGCAACATTTCAATGCTTGGTCCTTAGTATTTTCTAATAGAAAATTGGTAGTGGTGTAGAACTCTTCATGGATGACTTTTTCACTTATGGAGCTACATTTGAGCAAGACCAAGCTTGTCGATAACCATGTATGAGATGCATTGGTTACCACCATGTCATTAACATGTACCTTATTGATCTTGCACTTCTCTACATAGATGGTGATGAACATCGATGTAGTAATAACTTCACCCTTCTTAGGGTCCACCTTGATGGCCTCATCGTGAAATGCTAGGTGTGTTGAGCTTGATTCCTATGGGGAAGGAGGTAACATCACAATGTGAATGGATTGTTCGTCCATTGGGATATCCTCCATGATAGGAATGAAGGTCAACATATCTACTAATGCTTCATGATAGGAAAAGGAAGCCATTATGAGGTTGTACAAGTTTAATGTTGTATTTTTCTATTTTAAAGCCTACTTAACTTATGCCAATTCATCAAGGAATTATTTTCTACTATCCGTTGCTTTGTTGTTAGCATTGGCTTTCACCTCCTCCATACGGCCCAAGAGATGAATCTCTCATGGAGGAGATTTGGGCTTTACTTGCCTGGTTTGCTTTGGAGCCTTAGTACTCTATTGTTGGTTGCTTGGTTGTTTTGGAGCCTTAGTGATCCATGGTTGACTACTTGTTGTGATGGCCTCTTTAGTTGGTTGGGCCATTGGGATGGAAGATAAAGGGATAGACTTAGGTGGAACTAATGCCTTCTACTCCTAGTGTTTCTTAAGCATTTGATTGGTGAGGTGCTTGTTAGGCCTCTTGGTTTAGGGTTGCTTATAAGATAGGGTCTTGGGTGAGCAAGGGTTGATTCATTGCCCACCACCAGACTCCCAACAAGTAGGGAGTCTGCACATTGTGATACCCTTATGACAATGAGTGGTTGTGCCATTGCTATTGCAACATGTTATGAGGCCCTAACCACAAAGGGTGTTATAGGCACCTGAGGTGGTGCTCTAATGACAAAACGGATTCTCAAACTGGTTGGTGTTAAGGGGGCCCCAGTGTTGCTAGAGGACAAACAAATAATGAATGGTTCCCCCATCAATTCTTCATTATCATCAACACTGATGGCATTGATGACATACCTTACACTACTCATGTTGAAAGGATCCTTGTAAACCCCTGTTGATTGGTTTTGGGGGTGTACTAGGTTGGTAGCATTAAGGACTAGCTCACCCTTTTGATCATGTGTTGTATGTCATCCTACAAGGCCATGCAAAAGTCTATATCATGACCTTGTAGTTGATGATACTGGCAAAACTAGTCCAATTTGAAATGCTTAGGGATTGGAGGTTCATTAGGCAAAGTGACAAAAGGATTTTTAATGAGCTTGCAATAGTAGTCATAATGCTTGTGAGAATCCTTAGAAATTTGCTTGTACTAGATACATCCAACATTAACTAGTTGGTCCAAGAGCTCTGACTGCTTGGTGGGTAATGGTGTGTACTTTGAGCAATTGAAGTTAGGCCTTGTGATAGCTGGTGCCACGTCCATCAATGATGTGGGCTGGTTGGTCACTGTAGTACTAGAGTTAGCTACCTTATTTTTGGCTAGTGCCTTGGGTAGCTTGGCTATTGGTTTGGCGTTGGCCAGCTTAGCCTTGTTGGCCACCAGTGCAATAGTTGTAGTTGCTTGCTTGCCTTTGTCCTTATATTTCTCCTTCTTTGCATGTAGGTTTTTATAGGCCATGTAGGCTAAGGCTTTGCTAGCCTCTACCACATTTTGGATGCTCTTAATTTGAGAAAATTCTTGGTTTAGGGACTACAGGGCAAGGTAATATAGTTTCAACTTGATAAAGTCATTCACTATGCCTTTGAAGATGGCCAATAGGTGGACTTCCATGATAGGTTTGTAGATCTCATTAAGGGATGTACTCCACTACTAAATGAATTTCTACATGGGCTCTAAGTGGCCCTGCTTTACTTGCATTAGCTGGTCCAGGGTCACCTTGGGCTTCACTTTATACTTGAAGTGTGTGATGAATTATGTGAGCAATTCCTCCAACGAAGAGATGGAGGCCCTTGGGGAGCACATAGTACCAATCTAGCACCTTTTTGGTCAGGGACATGGTGAAGACATGAATGATGATGTTTGTACATGCCTACAGTAGGAGGCATTCTAATCGAAAGGTGACCAAATGAGCATTTGGGCCTCCTTCACCATTGTATTTGGTGAACTATGGGAGTGGGACCCTAGTGGGAAGTGCCAGTGGTGGAACTACTAGATTAATAGGATCATGCTAGTAGAAATACATCACATGTATGGTTTTAGAGGAGGTGGCTTTGAGCTATTTAACCTCTTCAGTAAGGCTTTAGATTAGCTAAAACACTTGATCCAAGCTAAGTAGAGTTACAGTAGGTTGTGTGGATTGTGTTGCCCATTGTGGTTTTTGGATGGTCCATGACTTGGCTCCAAATTGTGTGACCATGTACAATGCCTATTGTGTGGGTTGTGCCATGGACATAGCACTTGGGCCCCACCATTGGTTGGTGCATTGGGCCATTGTAAAATATGCCAACATGACAGGCGGGATGAATGATGCCTGAGTCATGTGCCATGAAGGAGGAACATGCATAGTGTGCACGTAAGGTTGTGTGGGTGTAATAGTTGGTGTTGTAGAAGGTTGGATAAACTGAATAGGTTGAACAAGATAAATAGGTTGCTAGGGCTATGAAGGGATGATAAAAGACATGAGAAAGGAAATACTAAAGGGCAGAGCAATATTCTGATTTGTCTGGTATGTTTGGTGAGTTTCCATCATAGGTGTTAACCTGGGCAACAACACTAAGCTATGGGACATCAAAGGAGCAAAAGTAGAGGTTATCTGCTAGAATGAGGCTTGGAACAAGTTGTCATGCTCAGAGATTGAGCCTCAAACTCATCCTCTTGGAGAGGATCCTCATAGTCTATCCCTGCCTCATGGCCCATGTTGCAAATGAGATTATCTAGCATCCACTGATAATCTTCTATGAGTAGGAAGTCAAAGTCGGAAGAGAACCATTCCCTTCTGTTGCAATGGATGATCTCATAACTATGTTTGGTTTCCATTTCTTGGTGATCTAAAGGTAAACCTACCTGGAGTTTCACACAAACAAAGTTATATTGATCATCATTGAGCACCATGACCTCTAGAGGAAAATTGCATTTCCTGAACGATTACCTCTATGATAGGATAGGACGCCCAACACTAAGAAGGTCAATCTAGATTTTTTGCTACATGGGCTAGATTACAACCATGTTCGAGGCAGAGGTTGAAGGCTATTTAGGGTTCATGGTGCAATGGGAAAGGCCAAAGGTCACTTATGCAAAGAAAGAAAGAAAAATTGCTAAGTGCTAAAATGAAAAAAAAAATGGCTAAGTGTACAATATGCAAAAAAATAACTAACTCTGAAATGCACAAAAAGTTAACTAGTGTGAATGTGTTGGAAATGACTAACTCTGGGGCTACATTGGAGCCAACTATGCTTGCTACACTGAAGCTAGCTACACTATACTAAAGACCTAGAATTTTGGTTAAGTGTAAACACTAGTGTTGGTGAGCAAGGTTGCATGGGAATTGACAACAGGGACCAATTTGCACAAGGTGCAAAGAGCATGCAAGGCAATAACCAAGGGATTGTCCGAAGAAGGAAATGTCAAAGGCTCTCGTTCTAGTGCCAGAAAACTATAGCAACTGAAAATGTTGAAGGTTGGAATGGTACTCCAACAGATCGATGATTGCATAGCCTTGACCCTGTGTTCACACAAGGGCCTACTCAGAATAGAGGTAGGGTGCCCAAAGTGGTCTTGTTAATTGAAGTGGGACTTACTGGTGTTACGATGAAACAAGGTTTGACGTGTTACATGGTGTCTATGGTGCTTGTAGTACCCATTGAGGTGAGCATAGCCAAGGTTTCAAGCACGAAAATAAAGGTGTAAATGTGTGAATATGTTCTTGAACAATAAAAAAATTGTTAATAGAATGTCAAGATGTACAAAAAATGCGAAACATGCACAAAATTTGAGCTACAAGGAAAATGGCAAACACCCCAAATTGGGGGAGCATAGTCAACTATAAAGAACATGTGAGGAGGTATGCAATGTACGAATAGGCATAGTAGGTAGCATAGTCATAGTCTTAGGATATCTAGCTATGAAAATTGATGTCTTCCATGAAGTCTAGGCTTGCGAGGTTGGCTACTATGGTGTCCTATGAGTTGCAATGATATATGGTATGCAACGGTGTGTCACAATGTTGTTGTGATGTGCAACGATGTCTAGTGGTGTGCCAAAGTTCATCAAGATGTTGAGGGTGCTTGGGTGTAAGAGTGCCAATGCCAAAATGGCAACTACTAAATGAAGATGCCAACTCATAAAATGTGAAGCATAGGAGTATTTATAAGCCTAGGGTTAGTGTGAATCATAGATCGAGCACCACGTGGCAAAGGGGTAGTTGGGACTATGCTAGACCCAACTACACTCCGATTGAAGTAAGATGATATTTTGTTGGTGTGCTCTAATGGACCTTGTGAGATTGCCAGACTATGACTACGCTACCAAGACTGCATGTGTGATTGTTAAACAAATTTCAAGGTACCTAAAAACAATGCAAAATAGTACAATTTTGGAGACTATGCTTCAGGGCTATGTGATGAGTGGCAAGGTACCCCTACACTCAACCATACGAATACAAGCATTCAAGCATGATCCGGTCGAACTCCGTGGACAAGCTAGTTGTGGTATCTAGATTGTTACAAGTTGATCACAGTTCACTGTCTTCCCACCTGGACTAGTATTTGCTTTGTCACGTATGGTTTAGTCTATAGTGAGGCATATGATGTGATCCTAAACTAATGCTACTCCAAGAGACAATGGAAAATAATTTTGATTAAACTAATAAGCAATAGGAAATGAATTCTAAGCTAGCCTAAGTGCGATGATCATCCGTTCCTTAATCATTCGTACACATCTTGGACCTCATGCATGACTACTACTAGGATTNATTCTAATTCTAACGCTACTCCTGATGGTAGTGGAAAATAATGTTAACTAATCTAAGCTAAGAGGAAAAGGGTAAGAAAATCTAATCTAGCCTAAGTGCGACGAGCAACCAGTTCCTTGATCAATCGTACAGATCTTGGACTTCGTGCACGACTGCCATTGGGACTACCAAGCATAGGCCTAGGTACGCCACTGGGATTACCAAGCGCAGACCCCAAATACGCCACTGGGTTACCAAGCGTAGATCCCCCTAGCTACACCACTGGGCTACCAAGCAGTCACACTTAAATGCTCATAACCAAGTCGTACTCATTTCGCTTCTAGGAGTTTAAGGGTGAGAGACTAATCACGATGAGCAACCGATTCCTTAACTAGCTGTACACACCCGTAGATGCTCATAGTTAAGTCGTACTCACACTGCGCTATGAAAGCAATAAATAACATTAAATAAATAACAAATAAATAAACTAAGTGAATGCTGCAATGATGAAGTAATCTCGATCTTTATTGCCAGTCATGTGCGTGTCCAAGTACGGCACACTTGAATAAAGGCACCGTACAATTACATTCACCACACTGCCGGCAGACACGGGAAAAAATCTAACTCTGGAGGGATCAAACTGCCAGAGCTTCGCTACTCTAAAACTGGGATCCCCAAACAAGGGAGAGCCGCCTCTTATTTATAGGCATGGCAGCGGACTGCAATATCGCGTACGCGATATCGTAGGGAAGGACGCGATATCGTGTACACGATATCGCTGGGGATGCAATATCATGTCGGCTGTGATATCGCGTATGCGATATCGCGGCCTATGCGAACCACGTCTCGTCATACCCCCACGACTGAATAAAAACTCGTCCTCAAGTTACAAGGAGAAAAAGCTTCAGTGATTACACAGTCGATAGGTATGGGATTATTAACTAGAAAAAGAAATGGACTAATGTCACAGTGTGGGAAGACACAACACAGAGAAAAAATGCTACAACTACAAAAATGTGGAACTCATGTAGTTCCAGGTGGCGGTGGCTCCTCCATGGGTGCTTTTCCTTCGTCACATGCTCCAAGCTTTGAAGGTTGATGATGCTGAAGAAGAGCCTGGAGCTTCTCCTCTTCGGTCTGAGGGTCTTGTGCCGTCCATGCTAATGCTCCGATGTTTGATGGAGTCGGCACTTTCCACGGACAGGGTAGTTGCAGGAACATCTGATTAGCTTTGACGTACCATGCCACGAACACTCATTATTCCTCTTCGTAGGCTCTAGCTTTGTCTTTGTATTCATGAAGTTCTGTTAGCCATCGAGCTAAGTCGGTTACCACATCTTTCTGTCCTTGGTAGCTTTCTTTTACCACCACGAGTTCAGAATTTGCAACATCTAATTTTTCAGCCAACTTCTTCCGTTCTGCAAATTCTGCTTCATATTTGATGTGGGTGGAAGCTACCTACTGCTCGAGCTTTGACCTTGGGCATCCTGGTATTAACATGGCAAGGTTGGCATATCGAAGGTTTTCCAACTCCATGTATTTAGTTAAGTCTTGGATCTGCAAGTCCCGGTTCTTAATTTCTACCTAGTGGGCATAGGCATAAGTGTCCAATATGGCCCCCCAATCAGTGTGCTGGGCACTGATGCTGTTGATTTAAGCTTTGGCCATATGGATCTCCTTCTCCAGGCTCTGTTTATACATCCCCACCTAATCACGGAAGTGCTCCTTTAGCTTCTCATGTCGTTTAGCCTCATTCTTCCATGCACTAATCTCAATGGCTGATTTCTGTCGAATAGCACGTACCTCCTCCATTGAGAGGGGTCGATTTTCTTTGGCTAAATGGATTACATCTTGGTTGACTCGAATGAATTGTACTCACAGCCGATGAAAGTGCTCATCGAGAACATTCTTTTTCTTCTCCACAGAAGTCAACCGAAGGTTATCTGCAACCAACTACTTATTCTCTTCTTGCAAGGCCTTAAGTGCCTTAATACGTGCATGAGTTTGCGCCTTTGCTGCGGAGGCATCACAAGTGGTCGTCTCCTTTTCTTTTGCCACCTTCTTATTTTTTGCAATTAGTTTGGTTAGTTGCTCAGTTTTAAAATTGTCTAACTGGTCTGCGGGAACCAATCGCAAGGGATCCCACTGTGCTGCTTGTAAGGCGATGAGCTACTCTTGTAGTTTTTGCACTTCAGCTTCAGCATGCTCTGCCCTTACTTCGGATATGACTAGCTTCCCCTTTGTGGAAATGAGGTCTGACTAAATTATCGTTACATCCTAGGGGATGTCAAACAGGGACGTTAAAACTTGTCCTGTTTGAAGCAATCTATCCAATACATCCTCATGTTCTGCAGGAGTCATTGAGGTTCTGGCAATAGTTTGAGCATCCTGTGCTCCTGAAAGATCTACCAGTGGAACAACAGGTACATTAAAAGACTCTTTGATGTGGTCAGCGACCACTTCAGCTGCTCCCGTGGCATCCTAGTGTTGCATGACCACCACAGTGGCCCCTTCACCAGTCTCTAATTTCACTTGAAAAGATGCCATGTTCCCAGAGATCTGTTGTGACCATCTGCTTTCCCCTCCTCCTGTTTGCATTGACGACTCACCCCTTGTGTGATCTACTGAAATCATAGGCTAGCTGGCATCATCGATGACATGGAAGAGATTGGCGTCATCATGACTTCCCCAACTGACCGTCTCAACAATGGCCCTCAGATGGCTCATCGATGGTCTATAGTCTTGCGACGGTGGCTGATCCTGGCCTGTGCTAGGTCCTGCTTCTTGTTGTTGGCTGGGGCCTATGGCTGGGGGTTGACTGGGTCCTGAAAGTTGAGTTGCAGGGGGTCCAGTCATTTGTTCTTCATCTTCTTCATCTGGTCCTAGCTCTTCGCCAGTGCTCTTTCTTGGAGCTGGCACCTTTAACAATTCAGCGTAAGAAGCATTTTGGGCTTTTCGGAGGACATCATTTGTATATCCCCAAATACCTGCCCGTCGGCACAGTTTTTTGATAAGGAAGGGAAAAGGGAGTGCCATTTTCCCTGTCTTCCGTTCTTCGAATCACCTTAGGATCTCCGTTAAATATAGATGGGGAAGGTTAGCGTTAACCTTTCCCATCAACACTGCACATCCTCTTGCCGCGTACATGGATATTCTTTTTAAACCTTTTGTAGGGAAGAGGTGATAAGTTCCGATTTTAAAATAAACTTTCTCTTCCATGGTCAGCTCACCAAAAGTTTTATCTCTGCCATAAGCCTTCTCTAGCCAATCCTTTCACACATCAGGGTCTGATCTGGTGGATAACCGAGCAACATGGGGGCCTAAATTCGGAAGGTTTAACACTTCCGAAATTGCCTATGTAGAAAAATCTACTGTCACACCATCAATGTTGACTGTGGTGCCTTGTTCCTTATTGTGCCAGAGTAGGTATGTTTCTCCTAAGTACCAGGCACCTTGTTCAGAGAGGATAGGCCATAAGGGAGATCCTTTAAGGTGATCCCTAACAGCCTCAAGAGCGAACTCTGCAAAAGATTCGAAGTTGAGTTCCACAATCACCGAAGCGATTGTGGACTTCGTGTGGATAGCCTGAACACATTCTAGGGGCAACGTGAGTTGTTGTCCTAGTTCAGGCGCAGCAGCTCCTCCTTCCGCCTACCCGGATCGTCTGGTAGGAGGTCCTTCTTGATGGATACTGAATGAGTGTACCTCCTGTTCGTTATGTTATCTGGTAGGGCCTTGCCTTAGACCTCTCCTAGGTTGTTTCGCTCCACCTCGAGTCGGACTCTTCTGCTGGGAGCGTTTCGGGGCCATTTGCAATCACACGGGCCAACATTAGTAAGGTTGTTTAGGAAATCAAGTTATACCTTACTACTTGCCTCAATTGAAGATCTTATGTTATTGTGTGATCGTGCCCAAAAATTATAATGATGGGTCCTATAACTTAGGTGGATTTTCATTTTAATATCCCGGTATACTTAAGGGCGTATGATTTTTGGCACAATGTGTCTAAGTGTTAGTATTAATTATCCTAATTAATGTCCTTTGGGTGATGAAAAATTGCAAAAAGGTTAGGCACTTTTCGGCGAGTGTCTCTCCCCCATGACTAAACTGAACACTCTGGGTTCAAGCAGGTTCAAACGGAATTAAAATTGGAGTACCAGTGCGCAAGATATGGATGCAAAAACAAGGGTCACGCAAGCACAAGTCACAGAGAAAAAATTCAAAAATTCCCCCCGCGTAAATGGCCAAATGAAGCTAAGTGTTGCGGCGGGGGTTCCTATTTATAGGAAAATGGGACATGATATCGCGTATGGTACATCACGTACGCGATATCGCTTACATGATATCTCGTCCAAACTGTAGTGAGACACCTGAAAAAGACCAAATTTTTAATGATTTTTCTTGAAATTAATGTGTAAAATGAGGACATTAACAAGAATTAATGGATTCAAAGGTAATTATGTGAATTCGAGAGGCACTTTGAATGATAAGGATGTGAATTCAACAATTAAAAACTTTGGTGGTTATGAAGAAAAGGGAATGTAATGGTACATTGGAATGTTAAAATTTTGAGGGTTAATAAATGGGAAAGAAAATTATGAAAAACTAAGCTGAGGGTAAGAAATTGTGTGTTTAAGCAAGAGAATTAATGAAGATTACAACAAAATTACATAAGTGGATCCTCCCCAAAGCAGGTTTCAACCTATTATGCCCTTGTGTAATCACACTTAAACTGTCCGTGGGTACTAGAAGGGTTAAATGTAATCTGCACTAACTCCACAAAACACACACATGTAAATATCACCGGAATGAGATGAAAATTTTATGTTACATGGGACACGAGCTACAATTACATGAACAGTGAGATGAGATGAAGTAGAGAAAGGGATCGTAGAGATCGGGACATGAGGTAACTGTCACAGGGCACAATGAATCCTGCGTGTAAAGCATGATTAACGTGTCATTAACCTGTCATTCCAAGATCAAGACCAAGTCCATTCCTCTAAACAGTGACATCGCATTGTTTCATCCCATGATGAACGACTGTGAGAGTACCATAACAACAAGGCGTACGATCACTTGGCGTTTAGTACAAGGGAGGACTGATTTTTTTGTTTTCTGGCACTTCTTTTTCTTTTTTATTTTCTTCTCTCTCTTTTTCACTTTACTGAATCTAGAGAAGCCACCAACCATCAGGCATGGGTGCATGTCTTTCTAGTGGGACCCCCTAGAACAACTTTTGATGTTCAAGTGCCCTTTTGATTACTCTTACTCCCATTTTTCTTTAGATCTATAAGGATCTTAATATAACCAAGTTGCATGATAACACCCATAGATGTCACCAAAGAGAATCCACAAGTCCCCTTGATGTGACACCCTAATCATTCCCTCTTGGTCCATCCTTCTTCATTCTGGGTACAATGAACACAAAATTAATTTTAAGTTTAGAAATTTCAAGAATATCACTGTACCCTTGAACAAAACCTCTTATTTATAGAGTGGATGAGTGGATGTAATGGGCTCACTGTTTGAAATAATTGATCACTCATGACTTAATAACATAAAACACATCTCAACCAATGATCCACATGAGTGTTTTATTCGTAGATGAGATTACTTACACAAACATGAAAATACAAACACACAGAAAGGATAAAAAGATAAAAAGACAAAAACAAAAAGTTGAAAAATGAGAAACTGAAAAACAAAAAAGCTGAAAAATTGAAGAAAATGAAAAATATTTATTAATCCTGCTTGTTATTGAAATGGGGGTATCCCCCATAACTAAACGGTTGAGTATGGATAGGATTAATAAATGGAAAATGAGGATCCTTGCATATTGGAAATATTGAAGTTGGTCCATACTTATCACCTTGAATTTCACACACTTTATAATAAACACAGTGGGGCACTTCATACGATGTAGTTCCCGGATAATGAGTTGAACCACTATGATGTTTAGGGCCATTAGATGGTATGCAAGGATTGTGTTGATGCCTCCCATGGTTGTGTTCATTAGGCCTTATGGTTGTTGGAGTGTTTGATGGTGGCCCTGATGAAGTTACATGAGGCGTTGGGTTCAAAGGTAAGGGTGCACCACATTGTTGGACTTGTGCTGGGTTGGAAGATGCAGTGGCCTCAGAGTTATGTTGTCCCTTCCTACAGCCGTGTTTAAAGAAAGGACACCTTTGATGTTGAGGAGGCTCTTCACTGCTGTTAGTAGTAGCAGCACAAGTGTTGTTCATGGGTTGCGGTGGTACAAACTCCTTAGGAACAGTTGGTGGCATTGTGGAAGGAGGGAAAGGATAAGAATGTTGAAAGTTAGGAGGAATGAAAGGTGCACAAGGTGGTGGTTGTGTTGGAGGTATGGGCTGATAGTATTGTGGAGAATGGTGTTGTGGTGAGATAAAGTATGGTGGCCCAGTTGAAGAAATAGGGTGTTAAACATGATAAGCATTTGGATTCGGAAAATGTGAAGGGTGCCTCCCGTCTAAGGGTGGATTCCCCCATGACTGGGATT
>MNCI01029622.1:905586-923958 GCA_015680685.1 Gnetum montanum
TTATCAATGTTATTCCATGTGCAGGCATCGTAGAAGGCTAGTAAATGTTGATGCGGATCTAAGTCATAGCCTCCTGAAAATTTGGGAAAGTTATTTAAATCGAGCCTGGGCAGATGGCTCTCTTTACGATGCCTACGTGAGACTCGAATAGCCTCTTGTATTTGCGTTAGGCTTGTACTGCCCAGTGGGGGTTCATCGTCATTGGGTAAGTTAGGCTTTTGTGCATTGTGATGACGTTGTTTTTGTTCATGCTTATAGGAAACTCCCACTTTAGGTTGTATACTCCAACCTTCATCATCATATAGCTCATTGGTTCTCCAATGAACTTCCTCACTAAGTGTGGCATTATTATCATCTTGTAGAAGAGGCATTGTTGTGTGTGAATTTATGTGACTTTTTATAATTTCTTCTTTTTAAGAGATATATCGTTAAGGTCTATACACCAACCTTGTATGATATAACTAATCTAGATAACTAGCATCATCCCTAGCAACGGCGCCAATGATGAGTGGCGAGGTACCCCTACACTTAACCATACGAAACGAGTGTCTCATGCGTGATCTGGTCGAACTCCATAGATGGACTAGTTGTGGCACCTAGATAGTTAGCCTTAGGTCAGAGTTCATTGTCTTCCCATCTAGACTAGTTTTGCATATGTCACGTATGGTTTAGTCTAGATGAGGTGTATGATGTGTTCTAATTCTAACGCTACTCCTGATGGTAGTGGAAAATAATGTTAACTAATCTAAGCTAAGAGGAAAAGTGTAAGAAAATCTAATCTAGCCTAAGTGCGATAAGCAACCGGTTCCTTGATCAACCGTACACATCTTGGACTTCGTGCACGATTGCCACTGGGACTACCAAGCATAGGCCTAGGTACGCCACTAGGATTACCAAGCGCAGACCCCAAATATGCCACTGGGTTACCAAACGTATATCCCCCTAGCTACACCACTGGGCTACCAAGCAGTCACACTTAAATGCTTGTAACCAAGTCGTACTCGTTCCGCTTCTAGGAGTTTAAGGGTGAGAGACTAATCGCGATGAGCAACCGATTCCTTAACTAGCCATACACACCCGTAGATGCTCGTAGTCAAGTCGTACTCACACCGCGCTATGAAAGCAATAAATAACATTAAATAAACAACAAATAAATAAACTAAGTAAATGCTGCAATGATGAAGTAATCTCGATCTTTATTGCTTGTCATGTGCATGTCCAAGTACGGCACACTCGAATAAAGACACCGTACAATTACATTCACCACACTGCGGGCAGACACAGGAAAAAATTTAACTCTAGAGGGATCAAACTGCCAGAGCTTCACTACTCTAAAACTGGGATCCCCAAACAAGGGAGAGCCGCCTCTTATTTATAGACATGGCGGCGGACTGCGATTTCGCGTACGCGATATTGTAGGGAAGGACGCGATATCACGTACACAATATCATGGGGGATGTGATATCGCGTGGGCTACGATATTGTGTACGCGATATCGCGGCCTGTGCGAACCGCGTCTCATCACCAAGTGTAAATCCTAGGTACACTACTGGGTTACCAAGTAGTCACACTTAAATGCTCGTGATTAAGTCGTACTCATTCCGCAGTTAAAAACAAGAATAGTAAATGATGGTAACGAAATATTAACTAAGAAAATAATAAATAACAATAACAATTAAATAATTAAACTAAGTAAATGCTACAATGATGAGGTAATCTTGATCTTTATTTCTGGTCATGTGCACATCCAAGTACGTCACACTCGAATAAAGGTGTCGTACAATTACAAGCATCACACTGCGGGCATGCACTGGGAAAATATTCTATCTCCTATGGGAACAAACTACAAGAGCTTTCCTACAACTGACTAAAAATGTACCTAGGTGTGGTAGAGGACCACTTATTTATAGGCTAAAATAGGTTCTGCATAAACGGGGCCACATCGACGCATGGAGGGATGCGTCAACGGGGTCGCATCGATGCGGTCACGTATACGGGGCCCCATATACGTGGCCTAGTCGATGCATTGACTGCTTAGCACTTCATCATACCCCCACAACTGAATAACAACTCGTCCTCAAGTCAAAGAAAGTGAGGAACAAGTTTAATTGAATACACAGTGGATAGGTATGGGATTATTGACTAACTAGAAGTTTATTCATGCCGCAGTGGATAATTAAAAAAAAATGGACACAGACACAAAAGACAAAACTGGTGGAACTCATGGGGTTCCTAGTAGTGGTGGCTCCTCCATGGGTGCTTTCCTGTGCATCAAGCTTCTGGGATTGATATCATTGAAGAAGCACCTGATGTTTCTCCTCTTCTATTTGAGGATTATGAGTCGTCCATGCTAATGTTCCAATGTTTGATGGAGTCGACACTTTTCATGGACATAGTAGCTACGGGAACACTTGATTGGCCTTGACATGCCATGCTACAAATAGCTATCATTCGTCTTCATAGGCTTGGGCCATGACCTCTCCTCCTTTTGCTTGGATAGATTATGCAGTAATAGAAGTTTCATGATGTATGCTGAATGATGGCCTTATGCTCTGCATGTATTGCATGATGTCCTTGGCCTCTGCCTCCCCTAGGTCATTTAGTTACACCTTGAGAAGGTCCTCCTTGTTATCTTCTTTTAGGGGCCATCTATAATCACACAAAGATCAATTGTTAGTAAGGTTATTTGAAAAAAGTTCAATTATTTTATACCTTACTCATTGCCTTTAATAAATGTTGCATTCTTTACTTAGTGTGATTTTAGAGTTAGAAATTTTTCAAGGAAGTTGCCCTAAAAGTTTAATGTTGGACCTGGTTTTGAGAAATGTTTGATAAAATGATGATAAAGGAAAGAATAGATTTGGCAATGAAATACTTGGAGGGTATAAGATGATGTGGTGGTGTGCAACAAGTACAAATTACAAAAGTCACGCAAGTGGGTCCTCCCCAAAGTAGGTTCCAACCTATATGCCCTTGCGTAACCGCACCTTAAGATGTCCGTAGGCACTAGAAGGGTTAAATGTAATCTATACCGATGCAACAATACACACACATGTTGATACCACCATGATGAGGTATGAATTCAATGTTATACAAGACACGAGTCATAAATACATGAACAACGAGATGGAATGAATCGGAGAAGGGATTGCAGAGATTGGGACATGAGGTAACTGACTCAGGGCACAATGAATCTTGAGTGTAGGGCATGATTAATGTGTCATTAGCCCATCGTTCCAAAATCAAGACCAATTCCATTCCTCCGATCAGTGACATTGCATCATTTCATCCAATGATGGACAATCATAAGAGCACCATGACAGCAAGGCATACGATCACTTGGCGTTTTGTGCAAGGAAGGACTGACTTGGAATTTCTTTGTGGCATACTTTTTGTTTGGCCACTTTGGCACACTCTCTTCTATCTCTCTTCTTTCTCTTTTTTTTTTGTGTTGGGTTCCTTTAATACTCTTACTCCCATTTTTCGTTAGATCTACAAGGATCTTAGTACAACCAAACTGCATGATAGCACCTACAAATATCACCAAAGAGAATCCACAAGTTCCCTTGATGTCACACCCTGGCCATTCCCTCTTAGTCCATCCTTCTTCACTCTAGGCATAATGAGCACAAAATTACTTTAATTTTTAATGATGTCAAGAATATCATCGTACCCAGAGTAGAACCTCTTATTAATAGAATGGTTGGGTGGATTTGATGGGCTCGCTATTCAAATAATTAGTCACATGAGACTTGATAGCATAGAATAACACCTCAACCAACAAGCCACATGAGTGTTTTATTCATGGATGAGATTACTCATAAAAAGATAAAAGGTTAAAAAGATAAAACAATAAATTAAAAGGTGAAAAACTAGAAAACAAAAAGTTGAAAAATTAAAGAAACAGAAAAACATTTATTAATTCTGTGTTGTTAGAATGGAGGATATCCCCCATAGCTAAATGGTTGAGCATGGCTAGAATTAATAAATGGAAGGTGGGGATCCTTGCATGTTGGAAATATTGGGACCTGGTCATACTTGCCCCATTGGGATTCACACAGTTGATTCGTGTTGACATAGTAGGGCAAGTTATAAGATGTGGTTAATTTATAAGGAGTTGACCCACTATGGTACTTGTGACTGTAAGATGGTATGCAAGGATCAACATGTCTTCCCATGTGGAAATATTCATTGGGCCCCATGGTTGTTGGAGTATTGAGTGGTGGCCTTGATAAGGTAACATGAGGCGTTGGGTTTGAAGAGGAAGATGCACCATAGTGTTGGATTTGTGCTGAGTTGGTGTATGCAGTGGTTTCTGAACTATGGTGTCCCTTTCGACGATCACGTCTAAAGAAGGGATGCCTTCAATGTTGTGAAAGACCTCCACTACTATTGATAGTAGCAGCACAAGTGACATTTATGGGTTGGTGCTGTGGTGCAAAATCTTCTGGCATAGCTGATGGTGATGTAGAAGGGGGTAAGGTATGAGAATATTGAGGTTGAGGAGAACTGTAAGGCACATGAGGTGGTGATCTTGTTGAAGAGGACATGGGTGGATAGTACTCGGGAGAATGATAATGAGGAGGTGAGGTAGAGGATGCTGATCTTGTTGGAGAAATAGGATGTTCAACATAATAAGCATTTGGTGCTAGGACATATGAAGGGTATGGTCTAGTTGGTGGTGGCCTCCCCCACGACTGAGCTTTTTGCCACTGTGGTTGAACCTGATATTTCTGTATGAAATCTGGATGTAACATTCTTCCCCAATGCTCATGTAAATGTGACAAAAATGGACATTGGCCTTTGGGGTGATCATACAGATAGACGTTACATTGATACGTATGATTGACAGTTGAGTTTCTATCCTTATTCTCTTCTACCCTTTGTTTTGATCGTCGCGCAGTGTCCTGTCCTGTTTCTTGATTTAGCATAGTCCTTCCTCTAATAATGTTGGTATATTCTCCACATCTTTCATGTACCCAGTCCATCATCTTATTAATCCTTGCCTCAATTTCATCTAGTGATTGTAGGATTGGCAAAGATGATTCCACCTCCTTAAAGTGAGTTGATTTCTCCTCTTCATGATCATGGACCCTTGTTAAGTTAAGATTTTGGTCTTGTTGAGAACTTTCAACATTCTCCCATTTGGCTATTTCTTCTTCTTCTTTTGCTATCTTCTTAATAATCTCTTGGAGTTGATGGGTTCGTAGCTCATATAGTTGACCTTGGGTGTACATCCCTAGTGTCTCCCTTGTTTCAGTACGGAGCCCATCTATGATATGGTACATTAGCCTCTCCTCGAAGAACCCATGGCCTGGGCAGTTGTTTAACAATGCATAATATCTTTCTAAGGCCATGTCCAAGGGTTCATGTTGTGCTTTTTTCCATTCTTGGATTTGTCTCCTCAAGGCTGACACTCTCGCATAGGTTTGATATCTTTCATTGAAAAGTTCTACCATTGTCATCCAATGTCGAATTGATTTTGGTTTTAATGAGCTATACCATACTTTTGCTTGGCCAACGAGTGTCAGAGGAAAGAACTTAAGTTTTTGCCACCCATTATCAATATTGTTCCATGTACAGGCATCGTAGAAGGCTTGTAAATGTTGTTGCGGATCTAAATCATAGCCCCCTTGAAAACTTGGGAAAGTTGTTTAAATCAAGCATGGGTAGAAAAATCTCCTTACGATGCCTATGGGCTATTCGAATAGCCTCTTGTATTTCCATTAAGCTTGTAGTGGCTAGTAGGGGTTCATCATCATCAGGTGAGTTATGCTTTCGTGCGTTGGAACAATGTTATCTTCGTTTATGTTTATAAGAAACCCCCACCTTGGGTTGCATACTCCAATCTTCATTATTATAATATTTATTGGTTCTCTAATGAATTACCTCATTGGATATGGCATTATTATGGCATTATTAGAGTGAGGCATATGATATGATCCTAAACTAATGCTACTCCTAGAGACAATGGAAAATAATTTTGATTAAACTAAGAAGCAATAGGAAATGAATTCTAAGCTAGCCTAAGTGCGATGAGCATCCGTTCCTTAATCATCTGTACACATCTTGAACCTTGTGCACAACTACTACTGGGATTACCAAGTGTAGATCCTAGGTACGCTACTAGGTTACCAAGTAGTCACACTTAAATGCTCATGATTAAGGTGTATTCATTCCGTAGTTAACAACAAGAATAGTAAATGATGGTAAAGAAATATTAACTAAAAATAAATAAATAACAATAACAATTAAATAATTAAACTAAGTGAATGCTACAATGATGAGGTAATCTCGATCTTTATTTCCAGTCATGTATGCGTCCAACTACGTCACACTTGAATAAAGGTGTCGTACAATTACAAGCATCACAATGTGGGCATGCACTGGGAAAATATTCTATCTCCTGCAGGAACAAACTACAAGAGCTTTGCTACAACTGACTAAAAAGGTACCTAGGTGTGGCGGAGGGCCACTTATTTATAGGCTAAAATAGGTTCTGCGTAAACAGGGCCACGTCGACGCATGGATGGATGCATCAATGGGGCCATGTCGATGCATGGAGGGATGCATTGACGGAGCCACGTCGACGTGGCCGCATATACAGGGCCTCATATATGTGGCCTAGTTGACGCATTGACTGCTTAGTGCTTCATCACTACGCTACCCACTCTCTTGAGTGGTGTCAAGCATAGGTTCAATTTGGGGTCAAATGAGGGGTGTAGAAAAGACAAAACTTGCTATTCTCGTTTGCCGAAGGCATGTTGGAGTTGAGATGTTGGCTGGTGCACAGTTCTAGAGGCTTCTATAGGCAGTTCTATATGGCTATGCGAGCTATGCTCTAGAGCGTAGCCCAAGGAATTAGGCAAATTTTGTAAAAAGTGTGTTCCAATGCTGGCTATGCTCTAGAGCATAGCCCCAACAAGGAGAGCATAGCTTTGACACTTAGGAAAATTTGTTGAAACTTATGTCCTTATGCAGCCTATGTTGGCTATGCTCTGGAGCATAGCAAGGAGTGTAGCATTAGAAGTTAGAAAATTTGCTAAACTATTTCTTCCATGCCAACCATGCTCTACAGCCTCTAGCTTGACACTTTAGAAAATCTGCAAAACTGATCATTCCTCCAAGGCTAACTACACTTTGAAGCGTAGTCCCAACAAGGGGAGTGTAGGTAGGACACTTAGAAAAATTTGCAATTGCCATTGATACTTAGAAAAATTTTGCAAATCTGGACTTAGTGTCAGCTACGCTAACTATGCTCTAGGGCGTAGTCTTGGTAGTGGGAGCATAGCCTTAACACTTAGAAAACATTTGCCAAGTTGTGACACTTAGCCAAATTTGTGGTTGAGACTTGAGAGCCCCAAAATTAGTGGTGTTTCACTAAGTACTATATTTATAGGCTGGCATGCATCCCGTGATATCACATATATGATAACATAGCATGTGCTATGATATCAAAGCTATGGTATCATAGCCCTTCAAAAACTTGATTTCATCGGATGACATGTTAACTATGTAAGATTTTAAAGAAGTTTTATTTTCTATAGTTAATAGAAAATCTCCTAGTTTAGAAAATCTACTTTATGATATTTAAAAAAAATCAAGATGATATTAATGTAGATTGTTTCAACATGTATAAGGAATCTCTTTCTAAGGGTTCTTTTTGTCAAATGATTAATGAAGGTATGATAAAACTTATATTAAAATTAGGTAATAGATTTGAGATTAGTAATTGAAAGCCACTTATAAGAGGTTAGGCTTTTATCCATCTATTAACCCTTGTAAGACCCCTCCTTGGTAGAATAAGCATTAAGCCTCTAGGTAATGATATTTTGGGTGCTTATTTCTTAAGTTGAAATATATGGATTTGAGCTTGGACAAAACCACTTAAAAAGGTTATACTTTTTCTCATTCATTGACCATCCTAAGAGCCCTCTTCACTAGATGAGCATTGAGGCTCTAAGTGATGATTCTTAATTAGAAAGCTATTACTCCGTTAACCATCCTCACCTAGAGGCCTGATGCTCATCCTACCAAGGTGGGGTTTTGGAAGCGCAATGGATGAGAAAAAGCCTAACCTCTTTTGAGGGGATTTGCCCATGCTTTAACTTAAGTCTTATGACTTAAGAAACAAATATCTTACCATCACTACAAGTGGTGGTCTCTAACCTATTTCTCTATCGAATGTTCATTATAAAATTACCACTAAGACATTTACATTAACATTTTAAATGTACCTATCTCAATTAGTTAATTTAGAATAAATAAGTAATGTTTAGGTAGATTTATTTTAGATAATGTTTTACAATTGCAAAGTCCATGACTTTGGCTATGGAATCTTATTAAGATATTGTTCTTCTTAAATTAGATTATGCAAAAGCTTATGACATGATTAGGCCTAAATTCTTCTTTTATCTCTCATGTTATAATGCTATTTCCTAATGGTAGAACAATGATGTGTTAGCATAGTGGCAAGTCTCTTGATTTGAAAGATCCAAGTCATGGATTCAGTTCTAGTGGATAATGCTAAGCTATATATCTTAAGGTATATCTATATTACATTTATATTTTGGTAGGCAAATAAACACAGACCTAGCTCTTCATAGAGGCAAATGACGAAAAAGAACTCATGTAGCCGACCCCATTTTGTTTGAACAAGGCTAGAATGATGATGATGATGATGATGTATTTCATTTCATTTCTACTTAAAGATGACTTTACTAAAAGTATATGACTTCATACATATGTAATTTAATAAAATTAATTTTAGATGGCTTTTGGGCTTCTAATTTAATGAAAATGAACATATTAGTATTTTTACATAACTTTGTACCCTAATTTTAAAAAAGAAACGTTCATAACTTACTAATTAAACATGTAAGACATGATTTTGAAGTGACTTGAGCTTGCGATCATGTTCTATTAACAGTATAAGTGAAAATTTCATGCTATCTCTAATAGAAAGTGATCTTCAACAAATCCATCTTAAGTCGCAAATGATGAAATGAGATCATTTTTATATTTGAGGGAATATAGATTTTGTCATATTTGAGATCATTACATCATGAAGATTCAAATGCCCATTTCTCCTTTTAAGATAATGTTCCCATGCTTCTTTGAAACTTTACTTTAAACTAAAGATATAACATGACCTTTAAGTTCTAAAGAGAATTTAATCAAGACTTTTAAACTTAAAATTAGAAATATGACTTTTAAACATAACATTTCAATATAAGAAAGAAAAGGAAACTAGGATTTATATAGAAAGAGATATTAAGAAGAAACATAGATATAACACATTTCATACCATAATAAAAAACCACAATTTAACATTTACTTTCATTACTTTAGTGCATAGATCTCATACAAATTTGACATGGAAATAGATTTATTGTAACATTTTTCATTTTTACACGGTTATCTTTTTCTATTTTCCACCTACATTTTTATGTGGTATGATATCCATATTAAATTAACATAGCATGCCATATGTTCTACAAAAGTTGGGTCATGAGAAGCGATGGGTTGAGGTTTCAGTATGGCATGACCTAGGATTAGCTGGTTTGAATGATTTCACACAATTAAATCTAACTACAATTATATGTTTTATAATTTTTCTCCTTTGTTCAAAATAGAATAATTTGGTTGGATGCTACTTTGAATCATGGTAGTGAAAAAAACATAAGGTTTCTTTTAATTCCTACTATATATTTTTAAAATATTCCATATTCCTTTGGCATAATCCCTGTTTTAGCTTAGAGGCACTTCTGAAATCAATGGGAATTTGGACCCCAGTTTCCAAATCAATGGCTTTAAAAAAGTTAAAGCTTTGGTGGGCGTAAATCTCTATTCAGTGCATTCGCTTCTGCACTAAGGAACCTTTTAATTGGATTGTTTAAAGTAAAGTTGGGAAGAGCGTGGACTAATTTGCAGAGATTCTTTCGTGTCGACTTTTTCCTTGCCATGTTGTAGCAGATGGTGCAGACTTTTTGACCAAAACACAATAAACACTAATCATCTTTGAAATTTGGTTCCATCACACGGAGTTGCACTTCTTCCTCTGCTCTGCTGTCAATATTTTGGGCCATACATTGCTCTGCTCCGCTATGATTTAGGTGAACGTGGAAGGTGATAATTTGCGGATGAAAAGAAATGCCAGAGATTCTTCATGCCGACCTCCTCCTTGTCGTGTTGTAGCACATGGTGCAGACTTTTTAACCAAAACAAAATAAACACTGATCATCTTTGAAATTTTTTCAGATTTCCTTGTACCTTCTCCATCACGCGGGGTTGCCCTTCTTCCTCTGCGTATATTTTGGACCATACATTGCTCTGATGTGAATTAGATGAACTTCCTTACATCAAACAACTGAATTTGCATTGCATTGCATTATTGCTGCTGCATAAGTGGACTCTGTTGGTGCTAGTCATAGACCTGCCTTTCTGTTGTTGCTTTGTATCTGCCTTTGCTGGAAGTGGGTGAATGTCTGAGAACAGGGCAACTGAGCGGCTCAAGTATTGTGATATGGAAGAAAGATCATTATTGAAGAGAAGCCGAACACAGGAAGAAGCAGAGGAGGATACAGACTCCCCAGCAACCAAAAGACGGGATCTGCAGCCTGGGCCTTCCTCAGATCCACCAGTAAATCAGGGCGTTGTTGGGTTACCATCATCATCATCATCATGCTCAGGTGGTGAGGGATCTGTGAACAACAAGTTCGATGTGTTCATCAGTCACAGAGGCCCTGATACAAAGAGCAACTTGGCTTATCCCATCTATTTTCTGCTCCAGCAAAGAGGAGTTGAGGCGTTTCTGGACAGAGAAGAGTTGCAGAGTGGGGAGAGGTTCCCGGAGGCAATTGAGAAAGCCATTGAATGTTCCAAAGTGGGCGTGTGCATACTTTCCAGTGGATTCGCAGAATCTGTGTGGTGTCTTAAGGAATTAGTGATGATGTTGAACAATTTCGAGATGTGCTCATCTACCCTCATTCCTATCTTCTATGATGTTGAACCCGCAGAAGTCAAATATTTGAAAGGAGCTTTTGGGCAGGGGTTTGAAAATTTACAAAGCAAAAACAGGAACTCCAGTGAAGACATTGAGCAATGGAGACTTGCTCTGCACAAGATTGGAGAAATCAGCGGATACCAGGGCAAAGGGTAAGTGATGTTAACACATTAATGTTTTCTCTTTACAAGGATTGTTTCATGGTACTTCTTGTTTACCAAGGGAGGTGCTCGCGAGATATTCAGTCCCAGAAATAGATATTCAAAATTTTAATTTCAGTGTCGGTTTTAAAAAGTACTTGCAGTTCTTTTTTTCGAAGTTCGTAAACTTGGCCAGTATTTATGGCTTAATCGCAGGAAATTATAATAGCATTTCATAATTTCAGTATACAAAAGAAATATTCTGCATCCAAGGTAGTTTTTCATTTCAATGCTTTCCAAGGTACTTCTTGTTTACCAAGGGAGGTGCTCGCGAGATATTCAGTCCCAGAAATAGATATTCAAAATTTTAATTTCAGTGTCGGTTTTAAAAAGTACTTGCAGTTCTTTTTTTCGAAGTTCGTAAACTTGGCCGGTATTTATGGCTTAATCGCAGGAAATTATAATAGCATTTCATAATTTCAGTATACAAAAGAAATATTCTGCATCCAAGGTAGTTTTTCATTTCAATGCTTTCCAAGGGGTGGATAATATAAAAACTAATTTTTAACCGTTTTCCTTTTTACCAGTGAACTTTCCATGACCATTGTTAAGAGGATATGTGAGCTACTTGATATTGGATGTGTGGATACTCCCAAGAATGTAATTACAAGAGAGAAGGAGTTGCGTAGCACAATTCATAATATAATGAGATGCCGGAATGGGCTTGGTGTGACGTCAGTGGAAATAAGTGGTATTGGAGGTATAGGGAAAACCACATTTGCAAAAGAACTTTATAACCAGATTTACACTAAATATGATAGGCATTGTTTCATTGAAGATGTAAATGGACTTGTAGAGAAGCAAGTTGTAGATGAAGTCCACAGACAGATTTTTAGTAAGCTGTTCAAAGACCATCAAAGATACTTAACAGAAGGAAAGAAACTTTTAAAAAAGAGATTACACAATGCAGAAATTCTAGTGGTGATAGACAATATTCATAGTAAAATTCCATTGAGTACTGTGTTTATTGAAGATGATGTTTCTTTGAATCCAAGAAGTACCATTATTGTAACGAGTAGGGAAGAAGGGGTTTTGAAGTATGACTTTGGAGTTAAAGGATACTGTCAAAATTTGATCTCACTAAAAATGGAAAAACTAGACTTTTATACATCAAAGAAAATATTTTGCCATCATGCATTTGGAGGGATCTACAATGTGAAGAATGAATTTAATGAGATGATAGAAAAGATTGTTAAAAAATGTGATGGGATCCCCTTAGCATTGACTTTACTTGGCAGACATGTTTATCTGCAAGATATTATGTTTTGGAAAAGTTTATGGAGTTCTATAAAAGATTGTTTACATGGTGATGTAAAAAAAATATTAAAATTTAGCTATGACAATCTTGAATCAGATTTAGAAAAATGCTTGTTCTTAGATATAGCCACTTTTTTCCGTTGGGAGAAAGAAGACCTCCTAGTTAACATTAGGCAACAAAGTGATGATGAAGATGGTGAATTGCAAGTTCAATATGCTCTTCATATATTGAAGAGGAATCTTTTGATCTATGTATCCAATGATGGCATTTTAGGAATGCATGATGTGCTGGTGGACTTGGGGAGAAGCATTGTTAAAGATGAAGATCTATGCCCTGGCCATCGAAGTCGCGTTTGGTCTCCTTCTGATGTCAGACTTATGTTATCTGATGAACGGGTATGAGTAGTGATTATCCTTTCATGATACTTTCATTTGCCTTTTTAAAATATAATGATGATATTGGGCTTTGTTATTTTTTAAAGTAAAATGATTATTTTTTTTCCCTTTTCTTCTCCAACATAATCCCTTTTCTTTATGGTTAAAGGAAATGACCTGAAAGTAATGTCAATCAATTTTAGGGAACTAAAAAAGTGAAAGCACTCACCTTAGTTTCAGAAGGTTCACCTGTGTTGGATGAAGGTCAATGTCCATGGTCCGCTGATGTTTTCAGTGAATTATCATCATTGGAAATTTTGATCCTACATGGTCATTGTATCAAAGGTATTAAATTATTAGTTAATTATCAAGCAAATATATGTTCTTTGATCACAAAGTTTTTAAGCCAGAGATGGTAACAAGGTTAGGTTTTATGTTTTTTTTTTTAAATCTTAACCCAGGTGATTTTTCAAAGTTATCAAAGAGACTATTATGGTTGAGATGGACTAAGTTTCCATACCAGGAGATTCCTCTAAAACTCTACATAAAACATCTCAGAGGCTTACAAGTAACTGGTGAAAATCTGATTCGGTTATGGGAACATCCTCCACAGGTGGGACTTAATTATGCACTGTTATTAGCCATACAAATTGACTGTGATAATGTGTATGTTAGATTTTTAAAAATGCAATACACTTTTTAAAATTTATGTTGCAAAGGTTTTGTTGGTATTAAATTGTTAAGAGAGAGGGATTTAAAAAGCCAAAGCACTAGGCTTATAGATAGATGCCTCAACTAATAATTAAATTCTTTAATGCATGAATATAACATTTCTTTTGTATAACATCTCTTAGAATAATATGAAATATAGAGGTAAAATTAGTAGAATGCCCTATAATGTAGATCGAAAGGCATAAACAAAGGACCTAATAAACAAAAGATTGGCAAGTAGAATAATTTATTACTATTAAAATCCTAATTCCTTAGGAACTATTAACTAGTTTTGCAAGCATATGTATGGAAAATCCTATAAAGTCAAAAACATTTGTGGAAATGGTCATCATGTACAAGTAGTAGCTTATGGCAACTAGTTTTAATGTGAATCACTTCAAAAGCAGTTTGTATTGAGGCAAAAAACACCTTTTCCCCCTTTGTTTGGATGAGCCTTACTCAATAATCATGTCCTTATCCATATTCTATAGGATCTCATGTACTTGAAAAGTTTAAATTGTGGGTTTGATTCCAAATGGATAACATTGAATTATAAAAGTACTGCTTAAGTTTCTTCTTGACTATATGTCCTTAGGGTGCAAACAGTCATCTAGCTAGTTCTAATAATCCCCTCCTTTTCCATATCCTTGGAAGGGAAACATGAAACTTGTAGAACATTTCATAGGTGTTCTCAAGAATAAAGTTGATCTAATAGAAAGGGGATGGTGGTGGAGGCATTAAAGGATCAACATAAACTTCATCCTATTTTTTTTGTGTTGAAATCAACAATCATTGGATCCTTCATGTTGTGATGTGTCTGGGTAACATCAACCAATTGACTAAAACATTCCAATCTATTGCCATTATAATACCATTATATGATGTACTAAGATTTCATGGAAAGAGGGAAGGATGTTCAAACCTGAAATAACTTGAATAAAGATGATCCCAAAGACATATAGCCAATGCAATACATTAGAAGAATTATAGAGGAATATAATGATGTCTGAACTATTTTTGGTTTTTAGTCTTATATTGGTAACCATAATTAGGACTATACTACTAACTATGTGACTCAAACTAGTAGCCTCTTACCTAACAAGATAATGAGCTAATAACTTGAGCTAGCTGTCATTAACATCAAGGATTTGAGCAATTATTGCACAATTGAGCAAGATAGTGATTGTTGAATTAACTAAGGTAAATCACAAAGTATTTGTTCCCTTCTTTTCAAGATGATAATTAATTATGACAAATGTGGCTACCTTTGTGATGCATCATAAGATAGACCAAAAATCTAGAAGGGATAGATGGAAAATTCTTAGAGTATGCTAACTAGGGTATCCTAAAATTTCTTCATGCATTTGGTATTGTAGATGACATATTGGACATCTACAAGAATTGGGTTTTATGGTGACATTTGTAGAAATGCATCTAAATGAAAATAAATGCCACATTTACCAAATGGTAGCATTTATATCAATAGTGACATTCAGTTGTTCCATCATAGCCTTAATAGTGATATTTCATTGATGAAAAGTCATAAAGAAACACCATGGTATTTATACAAATATTATGTCAAGTGCCACATGACACCAATACTATTGTAACATTTCTACAAATACCACCTTTCCATATTAAACTATTTTTCATTTGATAGCTTTTATATCTTATTGGTTATTCCATTGGGATTAGACATGCTAAAACCAATAAGTCACATGTTAATATTAGAAATGATATGTATGGTGTAATTGTATACTACATCATTAATAACTATACAATACTTAATATTGACCTTTATACATAGAAATGCAACATTAGTACCATGGAAGAACCTCAATGATGATATTTTTACATAGAAATGTAACCATAATGTCATGTAAGTACCACAATACTGACATTTGTATAGAAATGTCACCATAGTATCATGGAAGAGGTAATACCTCAATGGTAACCTTTTTACATAGAAATGAGATCCTAACATCATGTAGGATCTAATTATGACCTTTCTATAGACAAATGCTACCAGGGCACCCAATGGTAATCTTTCTTTTTTAAGAAGAAACTAAAAACCCAAATTTTTAAATGAATTAAATGTACAAAATTGGACTAAAAGGTCCAAGCACATTGAGCTACTTGGCAATGACAAACAAGAAGATAATAACATGGGAAAATTTACAAGGCAAAAAGGACCACCAAGATCAATGTATGCATGACATATTAATTTGAGAATTTAAAAGGTAGAAATTAAAAAAACAAAATTCTAGTACTAGAAAGGCAACCAAAGATAGGTCATTCATTGAATGGTAGGGGACATGGTGATAGCTAATAACTAGAGCTACAATAGAGATAAAAATGACTATGGAGCATGGCTAGTGTCAGTATAGTTACATGGAGCAATAATCTTAGGAAAGCTATTGATTTGAGGTAGTCATCATTCAAAGATTAATGGGTTAGATATAGTAGAAGTAGTCATAAGTTCCAATATCATTTGAGTGAAGAGTAACCCCAATTTGATATTTCAAGAAAACAAGAGCATTAGTAGGCTAAGAAGGTTGTTACAAGCTAAAAGAGCCAATGGCGTTATCAAGCATCCAAAACTTCATGACCTAGGCATTGTAGTAATGATGTTTAGTTAGTAGTTCCTTCATGAGATTGGGAAGAGGACAACTGTGGGCTATAAGATTTTATTTCTATGGGCAAGAGGGTAGTGGTTTTGGTGGAGTGATAAGGGATTAGTTTTAGAATAAGGTTGGTATTACAATAGGGGGTTTGTCAGTTTGATGTCATTTGGGATGTTAATGGGTGAGTTGGAGGAGCAAGAGATTGACGTTGGTAAGGGTAGGAGCTAGATTAGCTATGCATGTGTAGGTGGTGATTGGAGGAGGTGTAGGCTGAAGCAAATCAACATGGGTTGGAGGTAGGACAATGCTAAGAGAGCATGCAAAGATGAGGTGGTGGTAAAGGTAGGTTCAACACCCTCAAATAAGGGGTTGTAGGAGAGTAGCCTTTGTGAAGAAGCATGCATTAAGAAGGGTGTGTAGTTGGCATCCTTAGATAGAAAATTGGAATATGGTAGCCTTTACTTAACAAAAAGCTAACCTACTCCATAGCATTCTCTATGTTGTAATGCAAAATGTGCCATGACAAAATCGAGTTCTTGTAGTAGTAGGCTCATCATAAAGAGATGCATAAGATGAAGAAAATAGCAAGGCTCATGGGCATGACAACTTATAATTTTTTCATGGTTGAAGGGGCCAAGGCTTTTGAGAAAGGAATAGAAGTTGAGCATTAGAATCAAGGGGAGGCTTTGACTCCAATTGAATGAAGGGTGGCTGATGTACAACATGAGAGAAAGGAGAGCTTGTTATGGAATCACTCTTTGGAGTACACCACATGACTCTTGAGCCCCAAGTTGCCAAGAAATTGAGGATGAATTTAAGATAGACTATAACCTCAACAATCATAGAATTTAATTTCAATAATATGATAAATTTGTGACAAGGAAGACCTTTCATGTTTGTTGCCACTAGATCAACATGGCTCAAACTAGCCTCTACTTTCTTTCTCACTCTCCTTGACTTTCGAGCCATCAATATCATTGCCTATCACTCTCTAGAACCTAGTCATAAATGAATCTACAATGTAGAATGCCCCCAACTCTCAAACCCTAGTCTCTTTCTACATAGTCATTTCTCTAGCCCAATGCTAGAGACATATATTTTAAAAAAATATGTCTCTCATATATTCATTAGCAAATATATTCATCTCTCTCATAAAGACATATAATAGAAAGGATTAGAACATGGACCTAAAGTCTCGAACACCTACCATAGGTCTATTTTCCTTCTGAGCTCTCAACTTCATCACTTACATAACAAAGGATATAGTACAAGACTTAGTGAGAGCCTTTACATGTACCTTATAGATGGAAAGTCTGGTGATGTGTTAGAGAAAAGGTGTGGGGTATAATGAGTAACCTACAACAGGTTTAGTATATCTCATGTTAAACAAGTATATTACATTGCATCACATGGCATGACATGGCCACAGCTAAACTATCATCCACATCACCAAGATCAAATGCAAACACTTGTCATGGTATCATCACAAGCCTATCAAGTCACCATCTAGAAGTCCATCATAATGACATAATCAATAATCATGAGGCTTAATCACAAGCATACTATAATTGAGGCTCTATCATGGTGTTTTACATATGCATGATGTGGTGGTAGAATTAGGAAGGAGCATAGTTAAAGATGAAAATTTATTCCTAGGCCATCATAGTTGCATATGGTATCCTTTCAATGCCAAACATAAGTTATCCTATGAATTTCTATGAGTGGTGATTTGCCTTTATCAAGTATAATGATGATACTTGGCTTTACTTTTTTAAGTAAAATTATTATTTTTTTCTTGCTTTTTTACATAAAAAGCAAGTGACCGAAAGTAATGTTATCTAGTTCCCTAAGGTGAAGGAAGTAAGCTTAGTTTTGTTATCAAGTTGCTAAGGTGAAAGCACTAAGCTTATGATGAGCAGCAAGGTACCCCCTACGCTCAACCATACGAATATGAGTGTTTCACACATGATCTGGTCAAATTCCAAGGACTAAGTGCTTATGCGCCCTTGTGGAACAAGGATGGGTTGGTTGATCATTGTCTTCCCAAGCTTACCTATATGTCACGATTGTATGGCTAAGTAAGCTTGAGGCATATAATTTTTATAGCTTTTATGTTTTTATGTCCTACGCTAGTAGGTAAGGAGAGAGGTAACTAAGTAACTAATTTAACTTAACTACTCATTAACTAAGTTCTAACTAA
>MNCI01029622.1:924018-1200485 GCA_015680685.1 Gnetum montanum
AATAATGATCTATCCACACTTAGACCTCCTACTGCGGGCACTTGGAAGATAATCTAACTTTCAAACAGACTACAAGAGTTTCACTACTTGACTGCTAAAAGACTTCCTCCCAATTGTGTGCCTGGGCACTATATTTATAGACTTGGAAGTAACTACTCTAATAATTAGAGTAACCACTCTAATAATTAGAATAATTGCTAGAGTAACCGCTAGAGTAACCACTCTAATAATTAGAATAATTGCTAGAGTAACCGCTAGAGTAACCACTCTAATAATTAGAATAACTGCTAGAGTAAGCACTCTAATAATTAGAGTAACTGCCAGAGTAACCGCTAGAATAAATGATCTAATAATTAGAATAACTACTAGAGTAACCACTCTCATCATATCCCCACGACTGAATGAAAACTCATCATCGAGTTCCTTACAAAATATTGGGAAGGTATGGGATTATTGACTAATTGACAACTGACGGTGGAATGGGATGACAGACTCAACGTGCCTAGTGAATGGATCAATAAGCATATTACAACATTAGTGTTTATGACCATTGTGGTGAACACTCATACATAAATGACATCCAAGCCTTTATTTAGTATCTTGAAGAGAAAAAGAGAGAGAGAATGAAGATGGAGCAAGTTACTGCCAATGCTGAGATTATGCCTTCCGTTGTTTATCCATAGCCATGCCACCAAACTTGCTCCTTTCAAAAATGCTCTAGTTCCAGTCCATCCTAAGTGCTTCCTCCAAGCCCAGTCCATTGTTTGTATGATCACCATCTACACACACAACACAGTCACAAATGAGCAAGGATAGATAATCCATAATGTAGTTGATACCTTGCCTCGAGATGAAGCGCATTGGTTGAGTTGTGGTTATGGCAGAAACTAGTTCGGAGATTTATCACTAGAAACTACCCAAGGTGTAAGGGTTAGGCAATTAGTAAAATGTAAAAAATTGAAAAATTTGTGCTAGGGCCCCCACGACTAAGAGCAAACCTTTGGTAACTACAAGTGGGAAAAACATAAGAAACAAGTAAGATGAAAAATATCAATGGTAACACCAATAAAATGGATGTCATGGATGGGGATGAAACAAGAAATGATTGATTGTAGGAAATGTTTAAGAAAAAGAAGTTAAAAATTGCATCAAAAAGAAATGCTAGTGGGTCCTCCCCAAAGCTGGCTCATGCCCTTTATGCCCTAACAAACCCACAAACCAAAGAGTCTGTAGGCTCTAGGAATGTCATTTGGAAGCAAGAGTTAAAAAATTACCCATAAGAATTCACCAAAGAAAAGAAATACATCAACCTAAAAATGACTAATGATAAAACTGATAATGAGGTGGAAACTGGAAAGAAAGATGGAGAGGAAAGAATGGAATGGAATCCCAAGAACAAGGTTGTATAAAGCCCTTTGTGTATTTCATAGTTAAGATATCTGAGTAGAACTCATCCCAAATCCAGACTCAAACCAACCACATTCAGTGACCTCACATCAATACACTTGGCCCATCCATCCTCTTAAGGCAACAAGAATGCTTCCACAAAGAGTGACCACCATCCCAAGGAGAGTGAGATGGAGAAGTAGGAAGTGAGAAAGGGCCTTAGTTAGAGGGAACCTTCAAGCATGGGTAACATGTCTTTTCAGTGTCATAACTAGTGCTTGTAGCCCATATTGCTTTATTATGTCTAAGGGGTGTGCTTTGAATTCTCACATTTTTCTCTTTTTTCTCTCTTTTTTCTTTGATGTTTATGCATGAGAACCACACCATGCAAAGACTTATTTTTATTCACTCAGCTTCCTGATATTTGAACAATGTCAGAATGGTGGAAAACCCAAGAAAAAGCAACAAGCACCCAAGAGAATGGCTAGCACCAATGCATCAAATCCCCTTGAAGTCACACCCTTTTCATCCTTTGAGTCTTTCCTTGGTTTGCAAAATACCCAGCCACCAATTCATTAACAAGTTTACTTAGAAAAAGGGGACTGTATAGTTCCAAGACAAAGGAGACCGCGGAGTTGTATGGATGAGTGGACGGCATGGACTCATTGCCTTTTTTACCAAAAGAACCATACCTTAATATCAACATCATAATTCAAAGGTAAAAAGCAAACATTAGCAATCAATATGATGTAATTCAATCCACCATCATGAGCACTTATTAGATGATGAATAAAAATAAATCAAGCAAACAAAGAAACAATAAAAACATGAACGATGGTGTAAAACAAAAATAAGAAAAGTTGCAAGAATGTGTAAAAAAAAAAATGTGTAAAACAAAAATGTGTAAAATAAAAATTCAAAAAGAACTGAGGGCCTAGAATGGTTAGCATAGGTGGCCATCTCCCCCATGACTAAGTTGGAAGGAGAATATTTGAAATAGTGAGCAAGGTTATCCATCAAGAGAGGTAGTGATGAGTGGTGAGGTACCCCTACACTCAGCCATACGAATACGAGCATTACACGCATGATCTGGTTGAACTCCATAGATGGACTAGCTGTGGCACCTAGACAGTTAGCCTTAGGTTGCAGTTCGCTGTCTTCCCACCTAGACTAGAATTAGCTTTGTCATGTATGATTTAGTCCAGAGTGAGGTGTATGATGGGTTTCTAATCTAATGCTACTCCTAAAGGCAATGGAAAGTAATATTATCTAAGCTAAGGGAGAAAGGGTAAGGGAATCTAATCTAGCCTAAGTGCAATGAGCATTTATTCCTTGATTATTCGTACACATCTTGGACTTCATGCACGACTACCATTGGGATTACCAAGCGCAGATCCTAGGTACGCTACTGGGTTACCAAGTAGTCACACTTAAATGTTCGTAATCAAGTCATACTCATTTTGCATTTTAACGTGAGTTTGAGGGCGAGAGAGATTAACTAGGAAATAAATAAATAAAAACTAATTAAATAAATAAACAAAGTAAATGCTACAATGATGAAGTAATCTCGATCTTTATTTCTGGTCATGTGCATGTCCAAGTACATCACACTCGAATAAAGGATGCTGTACAATTACAATCACCACAGTACGGGCATACACTGGAAAATAATTCTATCTTTGGAAAGGTAAAACTATCAAAGTTTTACTAAGGGACTAAAAAATTAGTTGAGAAACAAGGGAGAGCTGCCTCTTATTTATAGAATTGGCGGCGGGCTACCATATCATGGTTGCCCAAAACGCGACTCATCATACCCCCACGACTGAATGAAAACTCATCCTCAAGTTACAATTATTACATAGTGGATAGGTATGGGATTATTGGATGGTGAAAACAGGACTATGCCACAATGTGAAATGAAAAAAAATAAAGGCACAACACAAAGAACGTTCTACATTTACAAAAAAATGTTTGGAACTCATGTAGTTCCAAGTGGAAGTGGCTCCTCCATTGGTGCCTTCCCTTTGTCTTGTGCTCTAGGCTTTGAGGCTTGATGGCATTGAAGTATGGCCTAGAGCTTCTACTCTTCAATCTGAGGATCTTGTGCTATCCATGCGAATGTTCCAACGTTTGACAGAGTCGTCACTTCCCACGGATAGGTTAGCTGCGGAAACATTTGGTTGGCCTTAACGTACAAGGCCGCGAACACCCGCCGTTCCTTCTCATAGGCTCTGGCTTTATCCTTGTACTCCTAAAAATCTGCTAGCCATCAAGCCAAGTTTTTTGTGAAACCTTTCTGTCCTTGGTAGTTAGCTTTTACCACCTCAAGTTTAGAATTTGCAACTCCCAGTTTCTCCACCAGCTTCTTGCACTTTGCAAATTCTACTTTGTATTTGATGTGGGTGGTTGCTACCTGCTACTCGAGCTCTATCCTTGGGCACCCTGCTGTTAACATGGCAAGGTTGGCATATCTTATATTTTCCAACTCCATGTACTTTGTCAGATCTTAAATCTACAAGTCCTGGCTTTTAACTTCCGCTTGGTGGGCGAAGGCATATGTTTCTAATATGGCCCTCCAGTCAGTGTGCTGAGCATTGATAGTGTTGATTTGGGCCTTCGACATATGGATCTCCTTTTCAAGGATCTTTTTATACATCCCCACCTAATCATGAAAGTGCTCCTTCAACTTCTCATGTCATTTAGCCTCGTTCTACCATGCGCTTATCTCAATAGCTGACTTTTGACGAATGGTGCATACCTTCTTTATCGAGAGGGTTTAATTTTCTCTGGCTAAACGGCTTACATCTTGATTGACCCAAATGAATTGTCTTGTAATTGATGGAAGTGTTCCTCAAGAACATTCTTCTACTTTTCCGTAGTGGTCAACCTAAGGTTGTCTGCAACCAGTTGTTTATTTTCTTCTTGTAAGGCCTTGAAGGCATCCCAAACAACCTTCTCTTTTTCATTAGCCACCCTTTTATTTTTCGCTATTAACTTGGTTAGCTTATTAGTTCTAAAATTATCTAGTTGGTCTATGAGAACAAATTGTAGAGGGTTCTGCTGTGCTGCTTGTAAGGCCATGAGCTGCTCTTGTAGTTTCTGCACTTTAGCTTCAGCATGCTTGGCCCTCACTTTTGTTAAGACCAGCTTTTCCTTTGTGGAAATGAGGTCTGATTGAAATGCTATAACATCTTCTGGCATGTCAAACAGGGACGTCATTAATTGCCCTATTTTGAGTAATTGATCCAGCGCATCCTCATGTTCCGTAGGAGTCATTGAGGTTCCAGCCAAAGTTTGAGCATCTCGTGCTCCTGTGAGATCTGCCGGTGGCACAACAGGTATGTTGAGTGGCATCCTAGTGTTGCATGACCACCATGGTGGCCCCTTCACTAATTTCTAATTGTACTTGGAAAGATGCAACGTTTCCTGAGATCTGTTGTGACCATCTACTTTCCCCTCCTCCTGTGTGAATGGATACTTCCCTCCTTGTGCGATCCAACGAAAGCATAGGCTAAATGGCATCATCAATGATATGGAAGAGGTTTGCATCATCATGACTTCCCCAAATTACCTTCTCAGTGATGGCCCTAAGATGGCTCATCGATGGTCTGTAGTTTTGTGGTGGCTATTGATCCTGGCCTGTGCTGGGCCCTGCTTCCTATTGTTGGCTAGGACCCATGCCTGGAGGTTGACTAGGTCCTGCAAGTTGAGTTGTAGTTAGTCCAGCCATCTTTTCTTCTTCTTGTTCTAGTCCCATCTCCTTGCCAGTACTTTTCCTTGGAGCTGGCACCTTTAGCAATTCAGCATATGAAGTACTTTGGGCTTTTTGAAGGATATCATTGGTGTACCCCCAAATACCAGCATGTTAGCAAAGCTTTCTGATAAGACAAGGGAAAGGCAGTGCCATTTTCCATGTCTTTCATTCCTCAAATCACCTCAGGATATCTGTTAAATATAGATGGGGCAGGTTAGCATTAACCTTTCCCATCAACATTGCACATCCTCTAGCCACATACATTGATATTCTTTTCAGGCCCTTTATGGGGAAGAGGTGATATGTTTCAATTTTGAAGTAAACCCTCTCTTCCATCATCAACTCACCAAATGTTTTATCTCTACCATAAGCCTTCTCCAACCAATCTTTTCGCACATTGGGGTTTGAATAGGTGGATAACTGAGCAACTCTAGGCCCTGTATTCAAAAGGTTTAACACCTCTGAAATGGCCTGTGCAGAGAAGTCAACTGTCACACCACAAATATTGACAGTGGTGCCTTTCTCCCTATTGTGTCAAAATTGGTATGTCTCTCTTAGGTACCAGGCACCGCTTTCATAGAGGATAGGCCATAAGGGAGACCCTTTGAGGTGATCCCTAACGGCCTCAGGAGAAAAATTTGCAAATGATTCAAAGTTCAATTTCACAATCACCGTAGTGAATGTGGACTTCTCGTGGATGGCCTGAACACAATCTTGGGGCAACGTGAGCTGTTGTCCCTATTCAAGCACTGCAGCAGCTCCTCCTTTTGCCTGCCCAGACCATACGGTAGGAGGATCTTCTTTATGAATGCTGAATGATTGTTCCTCCTATTCTACATATTGTCCGGTAGGGTCTTGTCTTCCACCTTTCCAAGGTCATTTGCTTCCACCTTGAGAAGGACCTTTCTGTTGTCCATGTTTCATGGCCATCTGCAATCACACGTGGTCAAGCGTTAGCAAGGTTTTTTTTGAAGTTAAGTTATACCTTACTTCTTTCCTTAATTAATGATCTTATGTTATCACGTGTGATATCACCTAAAAAATTCTAATAATGAGTCCTATGACTTAGGTGGTTTTTTCAATTTTAGTTTCTTGGTATACCTAGGTATTAAATGATTTTTAGGCACAATTATTCTAAGTGTTATAGTTAATTACCCTAAATGATGTCCTTTGGGTGATGATAAATTCCAAAAAAGTGAGGCACTTTTCGGTAGATGTCCCTCCCCCACGACTAAGCTGAACACTCTGGGTTAAAGTAGGTTTAGAAGGAATTAAAATCAGAGTACCAGCGAGCGAGATATAGTAAGAAAAGCAAGGGTCGCTCAATCGCAAGTTAGAGAGAAAAAATTTGAAAACTCCCCTGTGTGAATGACAAAAATGATGCTACGGTGATGCGATATCACGTACGATACATCTCGTCCCTAGTGACATGAGGCACAACAAGAATATTGAATTTTTAAAGGATTTTTTTGAAATTAACGTTGTAAGCTAAGGACATTGGGCTATTATGAAGGGGTTCTAGGGTAATTCCATTAATTTGAAAGGCACAATTAATGATGATGGTGTGGATTTTATCAATAAAGCCTTGGGTGGTAAGAAAAAGGTTATGTAATGGTACATTGGAACGTTGAACTTCAGAGGGATAATAGTAGGGAAAGAGCATTATGAAAAATTATGCTGAGGGTAAGAAATGGTGTGTGTGAGCTATGTCACAAAAAGATTACACAAGTTGGTCCTCCCCAAAGTAGGTTTCAACCTATAATGCCCTTGTGTAACCACACTTAAAGTGTCCGTGGGCACTAGAAGGGTTAAATGTAATTCGCACTAACTCCACAAAACACATGCATGTAATTATCACTGGAATGAGATGAAAATTCTATGCTACACGAGACACGAGCTACAATTACATGAACAGTGAGATGAGATGAACTATAGAAAGGGATCATAGAGATTAGCACATGAGGTAACTGAGCCAGGGCACAGTGAATCCTGCGTGTACAACATGATTAAGGTGTCATTACCCCATCGTTCCAAGATCAGGACCAAGTCCATTCCTTTGACTAGTGACATCGCATTGTTTCATCCCATGATGAAGAACTATGAGAGTACCATAACAATAAGGCGTATGATCACTTGGCATTTTATTCAAGGGAGGAGTGACTTTTTTTTAATGGCACTTTGTTTTTCTTTTTCTTTTCTCTTTCTTTTCTTTTGAATACTGAATTCAGAGAAGCTGCCAAACTTCAGGCATGGGTGCATGTCTTTCCAATGGAACCCCCTAGAATAGCATTGGATTTTTGAGTGCCCTTTTGATTACTCTTACTCCAATGTTTCATTAGATCTACAAGGATCTTAGTACAACCATGTTGTATGATAACTCCCACAAATATCACCAAAGAGAATCCACAAGTCCCCTTGATGTCACATCCTAATCATTCCCTCTTGGTCCATCCTTCTTCATTTTGGGTACAATGGACACAAAAATTAATTTTAAGTTTTAAGAATGTCAAGAATATCACTGTACCCTCGAACAGAACCTCTTATTTGTAGAGTGGATGAGTGGGTGTAATGGGCTCACTGTTCCAAATAATTGATCACTCATGACTTAATAACATAGAACACACCTCAACCAACAATCCACATGAGTGTTTTATTTATAGACAAGATTACTTACAAAAATGTAAAAAGACAAAAACACCAAAAGATAAAAAGATAAAACTAAAAGTTTAAAAATGAAAAACTGAAAAACAAAAAGTTATAAAATTAAAGAAAACTAAAATATATTTATTAATCCTGCTTGTTATTAGAATGGAGGGTATCCCCCATAACTAAGTAGTTGAGTATGGCAAGGATTAATAAATGGAAGATGAGGATCCTTGCATGTCAGAACTATTGGAACTGGTTCATACTTACCCCATTGGGGTTCACACACTTGATTATAATGAGCATAGTGGGGAAATTTATACGATGTAGTTCCTAGATAACGAGTTGACCCACTATGATGTTTAGGACCGTTAGATGGTATGCAAGGATTGGGATGATGCCTCCCATGGTTGCGTTCATTGGGCCGTATTGTTGTTGAAGTAACATGAGGTGTGAGGTTCGAAGATGAGGGTGCACCAGTGTGGGACTTGTGTTGGGTTGGAAGTTGCAGTGGCCTCAGAATTATGTTGTCCCTTCTTACGGTTATGTTTAAATAAGGGGTGCTTTGGATGTTGAGGAGGCCTCTTGCTACTGTTGGCAGTAGTAGCACAAGTGATGTTTGTGGGTTGTTGCGGTGGTGCAGGCACCTTAGGAACAGTTGGTAGTAATGTAGAAGGAGGGAGAAAATGAGAATGTTGAAATTTAGGAGGAGTGTAAGATGCACAAGGTGGTGGTTGTGTTGGAGGCATGGGTTGATAGTATTGAGGAGAATGGTACTATGGTGAGATAAAGTGCATTGGCCCAGCTGGAGAAACAGGATGTTGGACAAGATAAGCGTTTGGGTTCAGATGATATGAAGGATGTCTCCAGTTTAGTGGTGGTCTCCCCCACAACTGGGATTGTTGCCACTGTGATCGAACACAGTATCTCTGTACGAACTCTGGATGTAATGTGTTTCCCCAATGCTCATGTAAATGTAACAATATTGTACATTAGCCCTTGGGGTGATCGTATAGGCAAATGGTGCATTCATACATATGATTGGTAGTTGAGCTCTTATTTTCCTTATTCCTTCTTTCCGATTGTCTAATGTTTTGTCTTGCTTCTTGGGTTGTTAAAACTTTATCTCCAATGATGTTGTTAAATTCTCCACACTTTTGATATGTCCATTCCAACATCTTATTGATCTTTGCCTCAACTTCTTCTAATGTTTGTTGTGTTGGCAAAGATGATGTTTCCACCTTGAGATTGGTTGATTTCTCCTTTTTATGATCATGGACCTTTGTTAAGTTGAGTTTTTGGTCCTGTTGATGTTTTTCAACACTCTCCCATCTAGCTAATTCTCCCTCTTCTTTTGCTACCCTCTTAACAAGCTCTTGCATTTGATGGGTTTGTAGTTCATATTATTTACCTTGGGCATACATCCCTAAGGTTTCTCTTGTTGCATCACGAAGCCCATCAATGATGTGGTACATTAGCCATTCCTCGGAGAACCCATGGCCTGGACAGTTGTTTAATAGTGCATAATATCTTTCTAAGGCCATGTACAAGGGTTCATGTTGTGCTTGTTTCCAATATGGATTTGGTTCCTCAAGGCTAACACTCTTGTGTAGGTTTGATATTTTTCGTTAAAGAATTCTATGATTGTTGACCAGCATCGTATTGAATTTTGTTTTAACGATCGATACCATACTTTTTCCTGGTCAGCGAGTGTCATAAGGAAGAGCTTAAGTTTTTGCCAACCATTATCAATGTTGTTCCATGCACAGGCATCGTTAAAGGCTTGTAAATGTTGATGTGGATGTAAGTCATAGCCTCCTGAAAATTTACGAAAGTTGTTTAAGTCGAGCCTGGGTAGATGGCTCTCTTTACGATGCCTACGTGAGATTCGAATAGCCTCTTGTATTTGCGTTAGGCTTGTAGTGGCCAGTAGGGGTTCATAGTCATTGGGTAAGTTATGATTTCTCGTGTTGGGATGACGTTGTTTTCGTTCATGTTTATAAGAAACCCCCACTTTAGGTTGTGTACTCCAATCTTCATTGTCATATAGTTCGTTGGTTCTCCAATGAACTTCCTCACTAGGTGTGGCATTGTTGTAATCTTGTAGGAGAGGCATTGTTGTGAAGTTGTGTGTGAATTATGTGTGACTTTTAATAATTATATTTTTTCTAAAAGATATATCATTAAGTCTTTTATAACAACCTTGTATGATATAACTAATCTAGATAACTAGCACCGTCCCTGGCAACGGTGCCAATGATGAGTGACGAGGTACCCCTACACTCAACCATATGAATACGAGCGTTACACGCGTGATCCGGTCGAACTTTGGAGATGGACTAGTTGTGTCACCTAGATAGTTAGCCTTAGGTCACAGTTCGCTGTCTTCCCACCTGGACTAGTATTAGCTTTGTCATGTATGGTTTAGTCTAGAGTGAGGTGTATGATGGGTTTCTAATCTAATGCTACTCCTAAAGGCAATGGAAAGTAATATTATCTAAGCTAAGGGAGAAAGGGTAAGAGAATCTAATCTAGCCTAAGTGCGATGAACATTCGTTCCTTGATTATCCATACACATATTGGACTTCGTGCAGGACCACCACTAGGATTACTAAGCGTAGATCCTAGGTACACTACTGGGTTACCAGGTAGTCACACTTAAATGATCATAATCAAGTCGTACTCATTCCACGTTTTAACGTGAGTTTGAGGGTGAGAGAGATTAATTAGGAAAGCAATAAATAATAATTAATTAAATAAGTAAACAAAGTGAATGCTACAATGATGAAGTAATCTCAATCTTTATTTTCGGTCATGTGTGTGTCCATGTACGTCACACTCAAATAAAGGATGCTGTACAATTACAATCACCACACTGCAGGCATACACTGGAAAATAATTCTATCTCTGGAGGGGTAAAACTACCAGAGTTTCGCTAAAGGACTAAAAACTTAGTTGAGAAACAAGGGAGAGCTACCTCTTATTTATAGAACTGGTGGCAGGCTGCGATATCACGTACGCGATATTGCGGTCGCCCAAAATGCGACTCATTAGGTAGCATGTGTACTGGCTATCCTAAGCTCCTAGAAAGGTTTTCTTTGTTGCACATTGATCAAAATTTTCTTATCTGGGATCTTAGGTTTGTATATTAGCATGGCCCTTGAAGGAAAATTTGCATAAATAATATAAGGTCCTTCCCATTGTATTTGAAATTTAGTACATTATGGCACATGTGTGGTATTCTTGTAAAGAACCTTATCTCTTGGCTGATATTTAACTTTCCTAATTCTTAGATCAAGGTCAAGGTTGAGGTCACATGTCGTGGATAGTGTATAGAGCTCAGTTTGAATGGGAAGCATTGGTAATTTACTGTACACTAACTCATAGGGAGAGTAGCCTGTAGGGAGTTTCCATGTGGAGCAGTATGCCCAAAGAGCATCGTTTAGTTTAGTGCTCTAGTATCACCTAAACTTGCTAATGGTTCTTGTCAATATCTTCATAATCTCCCTGTTGGTGACTTCTACTTGACCATTAGCTTAGGGGTGGTATGGTGTAGTCAAGTTATGCTCAACCCCTAAGCGTTGCATTAATTTCTAAAAAGTTGCACCTGTGAAGTGTGTATCATTGTTTGAAATAAGTGCATGTAGCACACCAAACCTATTTATGATTTGTTTTTGAACAAATTGTGTAGTTTTAGATGATGTGAAATCTTTAATAGTAGTTGCTTTAGCCCATTTTGTTAGGTAATCAATGGCAACAATAATATAAGCTTTTTCATTGGACATTGGTGTAATCGACCCCATNAGCTTAGGGGTGGTATGGTGTAGTCAAGTTATGCTCAACCCCTAAGCGTTGCATTAATTTCTAAAAAGTTGCACCTGTGAAGTGTGTATCATTGTTTGAAATAAGTGCATGTAGCACACCAAGCCTATTTATGATTTGTTTTTGAACAAATTGTGTAGTTTTAGATGATGTGAAATCTTTAATAGTAGTTGCTTTAGCCCATTTTGTTAGGTAATCAATGGCAACAATAATATAAGCTTTTTCATTGGACATTGGTGTAATCGACCCCATAAAATCAATTCCCCAAATGTCGAAGGGTTCTAAAGGTTGAATCCATTGTTGTAGACCCTCCATTCTAGCAGTCATTCCCCCATCATGTTGATAGTGCTCATAAGATTGGTCGAAATGATGGGCGTCTCGAAATAATGTAGGCCAATAATATCCTGCAAGAAGATCTTGATGGTCGTTCGTCTCCTAGTGTAATGACCCCCACAAGGACCCTCATGAGTGTCTTGGAGAACTCACAGTTGATCTATATTGGGAACAGACCATCGAACCAAGCCATTGGGACACACTTTGTAAAGTTTCCCATTGATCTCCATAAAGTACTTGACTCAGTGAAGAAACTATTGTTTCTTCTTAAGGTTTAACTCTTGTGGTCTTTGTTGGGTGAGGAAATAGGTAAGAATGTTACTGTACCAATTTGTCTCCATGGGTGATTAATTATTTACTACACCAGCAAAGAGGAATTCATCAGGGAAATGATCAAAAATTGGATATGCATCCTCTTTGTTGTCCCATCACAACTAAGATAAATGATCAGCAACTACATTCTTGGTGCCCTTACGATCGATCATCGTTAAATCAAACTCTTGTAAGATTATAAGCCATCATATGATACGAGGGCTACCATTGGCTTATTCATGAGGAACCAGATTGCATTATGATCTATATGTATATATACTTTATATACCAATACATAGTGTCTAAACTTTTCTAGTGCAAACACTACAACCATTAATTCTTTTTTTGTGGTAGTGTAGTTAAGTTGTGCGCCAGCAATACTTCTACTTACAAAGTGGATGTAATAAGGATGCTTCTAGTCATCTAACTATGTAAGTACAACTCCTAAATCATAGTTGGATGTGTCAATCATGATATGGAATGGTTTGGACTAGTTAGAAGCTTATAGAATGGGTGTTTCTAATAGCTTCTGTTTCAGAGTTTGGAAAGCTAATTCGCATTCCATGGTCCACTCAAAAGGTATGTCCTTTTTCGTTAATTTCACCAATGTTTTGGAAACCTTTGAAAAGTTCTCAATAAATCTCCTATAGTAGCCACTATGTCCAAGGAATGACCGAATATCTTTGACAGTTTCCGGTTGATGGGTAATTCCTTGGATAATTTTGATTTTCTCGAGGTCTATTTCTATCCCTATATGTGAGATTTTGTGCCCTAGTACTACGCCTTTTTGGATCATTAAATGGATTTTCTATGAGTTGAGCCTCAAATTGGTTTCTACACATCTTTTTAACACTTGCTCCAACTAGTTTAAGGCTTGATCAAAGTTTGCTCCATAAGTGGAGAAGTTGTCCATAAAGACCTTCACGCCATTCCCTATCTACTATTGGAATATGCTTAGAACTAGTCGTTGAAATGTTGTTGGGGCATTGCACAAGCCAAATGACATCTATTCATATGTGAACATTCCCCAAGGATTGGTGAACGTAGTCTTGGCTTGGTCTTCTGGGGCTATTTGTATTTGGTTATATCTGCTATATCCATCCAGAAAACTGTAATAGCGATGCCCTATGATGGTGTCTAAGACTTGGTTGACAAATGGTAATGGAAAGTGATCTTTGAATGTTGCCATATTTAGTAGCCTAAAATTTATGCACATCCTCCATTTTCCTCCTTTTTTAGGCACAATAACTAAGGGGCTAACCCATTTGCTATTAGCAATGGGGTATTTGAGCCCAGCCTTGAGAAGCTGTTTGATTTTTTCCTTAACTACTTGCTTCAGCTTAGGGTTCAATCGCCTCTACGGTTGTCTTCGAGGCTTCATGGAGGGCTCAGTGTAAATTTTATGTTAGCATATCCTAGGATCTATTCAAGTTAATTTGGGGTATGAACAAGTGAAGGCTTTCGACCATTTATTTATTACCTTCAGCATTTCTTCTTTCTGTTGAGGAGCAAGCTTAGCATTGAAAATTACTGGTTTTCCATTTTTAAGGAACGTGTATTCCATACTTGTGGGTAATGGTTTCAACCCGAGGGGCTCCTACTTAAATTTCTTAGAGATTTCCAACTTCCCCCAGTTGATATTTTCAAGGTTAAGACTTGGAAGTTGGCAGTGGACTTGCTCTAATGCGTCTATGCTATTGATGTAAGCACAAGCCAAACCCTTACTTGGTTCCATGTATATGAGTGAACTACTTTCTTAATTAGCTATCAACCACTAGGTGTCTTCCTGTTGTGTGGCTGCTGCATATAGGCATTTTTGTATGTTAATCACTTGTGCACATTGACTGCATGTAGGCAATGCTAAACTTTGCACAAACCATGACCTCTGCACGCAATTACACCCTGTGTCACTATATGCGATGCATGGAACTTTTTTCTTCTCGATCTTTCTGAATGTATTTTCCTTTGACATTTCTAGGGAAAGATTGTGGATTCCTAGCCGTGCATCAATGGTGATTAGCCATGCTCTTCCCATTATGATTGGGAAGTCCCCCTTACAATTGTTTACCTAAATCACTAGGAAGTCAGCTAGGTACGACCACCCACAAATAGTGGTAACAATGTCTTCCACCACTCCCAATGGAACAATGATGGACTGGTTAGCCAACTCTAGATAGATGTTTCTCTTTTTCATTGGAGGCAGGTTCTACGCCTTGTACATTTCTTGAGAAATCAAGATGACACCAGAACCTAAATCCAAAAGACCCTTGCATGGTGCATTTTCAGCAATTTGTAAGTATATCTGAGGACTTCTAAGATCAGAGAATTTCTTGGGAAGGTGGCTAGCTTTGATCCAATCGGTGACGACATGTGTTTGCATGATCGTATGCATTGAGAGAGGCAATTGGGTTGAAGGGGGCTCTGAAGTTTTGATTGATACTAAGGCGTCTAAGGAATCAGCTGCTTGTGATTGCAAGGGTTTGATTAGTCTGTTGGTTCTAAAGAAAGGTCTTTTCTTTATGTGGTTGTTGGAACCAATAGTAGGTTGAGAGTTAATAGCCCTCGTGGCATTATGTTGCTATAGTTGGGTAGGGATTTCACCTTGCATCGTGGGAGTAGGTGGTAGTAGAGCTATTGGTGGAAGAGATGTGGCCAGATGAGAAGGATAATATGCTTGCAGAATATTATCTCTAGAAGAGGGAGTCCCATAATACTCACGGGCTTGGTAGTAAGGTTGAGAAGTGACGTGGCCAGTAGAGTCACATGGGGAGATTGGCTGCTGTACATAATATCCATATGGGTCAGGTTGCCGATAAGGATACTATTGCCTTGGTGGTGGCATTCCCCATGATTGTGGGTGCTGCCATTATTGATATTGCTCAATTGGTTGTGGTGGAGTTCCAGTGGGACAATATGTTAAGGGTTGGTGGAATAGCCTTGGGTTACCTTAAGGATAAGGTAACCTTCGAGGTGTTTTCCTTTTGTTTAATCGTGGGTTGAGTGCATACACCCCAGACTCCTACAGATATGAGATTATAGGGCAACATCCCTTAGGATGGTCATATTGACATATCTCACATCCACTATCATTGTTTGTTTCCGAATCATTTTTATAGCTTTTATGGTTTTATGTCCTACGCTAGTAGGGAAGGAGAGAGGTAACTAAGTAACTAATTTAACTTAATTACTCATTAACTACGTTCTAACTACTCCTAGCACCAGCATCCATTCCCACTTGCTATACACATCCTGAACCAGTGCAACACTGCTGGGATTACCAAACACTATCGTTATTGGGTTACCAAGCATTACACGCATGCTTGAAGTGGTTGTGCTTGTGTAATTTAACGATTTGCTTAATTGATCAAAATGAATTGCTGTGCTAATAACATAAATGTAAAGTGCATAAAATAAAATAAAATAAAATAAATGCATAAGAAAATAAAAAAAAAGAAATGCGTAAGAAAACAAATCTCAAGTGCTGCAAGGATGAATCAAAGAGCTCGTCTTTATTGCCAACACAATGGTGTGCTCAGGTACATCAATACTTGAATAAAGATCTGTCCACACCTAGACCTCCTGCTATAGGCACTTGGAAAATACTCTAACTTTCAAATAGACTACAAGAGTTTCGCTACTTGACTGCTAAAAGACTTCCCCCCAATTGTGCACCTGGGCACTGTATTTATAGACTTGGAAGCAACTACTCTAATAATTAGAGTAACCACTCTAATAATTAGAATAACTACTAAAGTAACCACTAGAGTACCCACTCTAATAATTAGAATAATTGCTAGAGTAACCGCTAGAGTAACCACTCTAATAATTAGAGTAACTGCTAGAGTAACTAGTCTAATAATTAGAATAACTACTATAGTAACCATTCTCATCAGCTTAATTTTAGAAGGTTGGGCCTTGTTGTACGAAGATCAATGTCCATGGTTTGTTGATGTGTTCAACAAATTATCATCTATGGAAATTTTGATCCCACACAGTCATTGTATTAAAGGTATTAGATTATTTAATTAACTACCAAAAAAATGTATGTTTTTGGATCTATGATAATTTTGTATATCCAGATTTTGATTCAAAGATACTAATTACGTTAGGTTTTATTTTTGTTTGATATGTTGACCAAGGTGATCTTTTTAAAGTATCAAAGAGGTTGTTATGGTTGAAATGTACTATTTTCTATATTATGAGATCCCTTGGACACTATGTTTAAAACATGTGAGAAGTTGACGCATCTATGCACAACACTCTTAGAATTGGTATTTAATAATGCACTTCTATTAGAGTTAGAAATTGGCTAGCGAGAGCCTATTTGCTAAGTTTTAAAAAATGCAGTAACTTTTAAAATTGAGTGTTCTATTCCAGGTTTTAAATGTAATGTTATGCTGATTTAAAATTGATTGGTGAGAGTCTGTTGCTAAAGTTTTAAAAATACAATCAACTTTTAAAGTTGTGCTCCATTCCAAGTTTCTAAATGTCCTGATTTTCCTCTTATTATTTTAAATCTTGGTAAAAATTATAACTACAAGTTAATAGCTATAAACATAAATAAAACAGCATAAGGCCATAATTAATGATGGAGTGTAGTTGCAGGATGGCTTTAATAACATTGCATAATTTACGTAATTTTAATTATTTTAGTTATCTGTTTTAATAACTGGCCTCTACCGCGAAACAAAATAACTTGTATAGTGTATATTTACACAAGTAATCCGTCAGAGGCAATTTGAGAATAACCTAAAAGGAAAAACCCGTTTTCTTTAACGTTAGAACCATGCTTTAATTTTACCTATATTTTTCAAAATGAAAATCTTTCTTTATTTCTTTTTAACAAAAGAAACAGTAATGTGGTATGACTGGTATCCCATTCGATAAAAATCTAATGTCCTGCATTAACAGGAGGCTCCATCAAAACTGAGACAACTTATTATACTGCATTGCATACAACTGAACAGGCTTCCAGAAGCGATCGGAAGGCTTAGGCATTTATCTTTCGTTAATCTGAATGATTGTAAATCTTTGAAATTCATTCCAGAAAGTTTTGGCCAGCTACAAGGATTGAAAGATCTCCAATTGCGGGGATGCTCTGCATTGGAACGGTTGCCGGAGACTCTGGGAGGACTGACCAGCTTACGTAGTTTGACCATGAGTGAATGTTTTGCACTGGTGTCATTGCCAGAGTCAATTGGGAAACTTCAGCAGTTGTCTTCCATATTTCTTGATAAATGCACGTCTTTGAAAATTATTCCACATAGCTTTGGCCAGCTACAAGGATTGAAAGATCTCTACCTGTCGAAGTGCAAAGCATTGAAACAGTTGCCAGAGTCTTTTGGAGATTTAAGAAATTTAATTTCCATGAAGATGAATTATTGTGACGCAATGGTCTCATTGCCAGAATCGTTTGGGAAACTGTTACAACTAGAATGGCTGAATATCAGCAGTTGCAATGGTTTGGAAAGGCTACCACAATCATTCCAGTGCTTGACAAGCTTATCTCACCTAACTCTGTCAGACTGTCGCAAAATAAGATTATCACCAGAGAAGTTCCGAGAGATACAGCCCCGGGGCCGGGGGGGATGGTATTTCTCAATAAATTTGGATGATGATATGGAGTTTGCAGATTCCTGGTTTGCGCGAATGGGTAACGTGGAGCACCCAAACTTTGATTTTTGGAAAAATTATTCAATATGGCATTCTCAAGTTCCGCAGCGACACAATCTCAGATGGCTGCTGCGCGAGGTTGCCCAAGACATCCAAATGAAAACAAAGAGATACCTTGATAGTATTAATAATAACAATGCTACAGGTGCATCTCAAGTAAGTCTTGAGTTCATTGACATTCATTTGATCGAAGCTGTCTGCAATATGACCTTTCCCTGTAAAGTCACATGGCTGAGTTTCCAAGGCTTCTGGAATTTACGAGAGCTGCCCCAATTTGTAGGTAACAGTCGGTATATGACAACGCTGAATCTCTCCGATTGCTACACTCTCCAAAAGCTTCCGGAAAGTCTCGGAAGTCTTTCATGTTTAGAAGATCTCTCCCTTTACTGGTGCTGCAATTTACAAAAGTTGCCAGACACCATTAGCAACTTACCAAATCTAAGAAACTTAATAGTTGTCGGTTGCCTTGCTTTGAAAGGATTACCGTCGCTCCGGAATCTTTCTTGCCTTGAAGCGCTGATGGTAGAACATTGCTGGATGGTGGAAGCAATCCACATACAAGGATTATTTAATCTAGAAAGTCTTACCGTTAGCAATTGTTTCAACCTCAAGAGCATTGTTGGGCTTTCAGACCTCGGGAAACTTGAAAGGCTTGAAATTGAAGGATGTATGAATCTCAAGAGCATTGTTGGGCTTTCAAATATCTGCAAACTTCAAACACTTGTAATCGTAGGGTGTATTAGCCTGAGACACATGTCACTGACAGTCGGCGGCTTTGCCTCTTTCAACTCTTTGTCTTGGCTCATAATCGATGGGTGTTACCAGTTACGGTTTTCTGAAGACCTTGTGGAACGCCTGCCTCCTACTTTAAGTTTCTGCTGGCTCTGGGACAACCACAACGCTGTTCATACAGAGAAGGGTGCTGAGGTAAGTGCAATTCGATTCTTAATATAATTCGCAGGTCTGGTACATGTACGAACGTAAGTTATCCATTTATGAACGGAGAGTGGATTATAATAGAGAGACCTGGCGGGGTCAATTATGTTGAATGCAGAGGTTAAAGGCGAAAACCAGCCCGCTATTTTTTGCTACAGTGAAAGAAAGGCTCAGACATGTGCTGCTCAGCGGTAGCAGCCCAGATAAGCCTTCTTCATTCTTCATTCATGAATTTGCAGAGCATACACATGTCCCTTCTCTCCCATTTATTGCACACGCAACGGCGGTGTGTTGTGTTTCAAGCGTTTACGCTGTTGACTTTCCCGACCATATTCCTCTGCCTGTAACCGTCTTTAAACTTCCGGATTTCTGTAATTTAAATTTTAGGCGTTTTGATTTCGGGGAAGAAATCCATGTTGATGTACAAGGCTTCACCGAGTTCAACGTCAGACAACACATTGAAAGGGGCGATTTTGACTTGAAAGTTCACGTATCAGAGGACCCCAGTTGTCATGACTTTCATGGTGTTCCCTATCCAAGCTACGAAGCAAGTGTAAAGGAAGGATGTATCATATTTCTGGATGGCGGATGGAAAGAGCAAAGCAAAACATTGGCTTCTGAGATACGCAACATCTTTCTTTCAGAACATAGAAAGCAGCGCTTGATGTCTCAGGCATGGACTGAACTGCCTTCTCAGCTACGGATTCATGATTTTTCAGCACTCGACATTGCAGGTTGCCAAATAAGCAAGATCTCTCGTCATTGCAACACCTGTATTATGGTAAATTTATCCTGATTTGTATAATTCTTTTAACAGCTGATGAATAATAATTATCTGAACCTTTCAACTATAATACCTGAATTGAAGTTAGCTTTGGGATGTTTTAAACAGCAGGAAGAGACAGGTTTGACATGGAAGACAAGAAGGTGCATTTTCATGGATGACCATTCATTGCTCCTGGAGCAGCCAAAAAATAGTAAACATAGCTTCCTGGCATATCCTGGGGTTGACCGTGATGTGGAAGCAGCAGTGGTTAATCTCTATGAAATGTCAATCTCCATATTAGCGAAAGGTAAGGTGATACATTCAAGAAAACTACAACAAATCAGTCCAAAAACTGAAGAAGAAATTCCTTCTCCCCTAGACACTCTGCTTCAAGGCAGAGGCTTTCATTCTACATCAGAAACAATGCATAGGTTGAGCCTCTTCATGCTAAAGAACATGAACAATCAAATCATTGACTTTCAATTTAATATTACATCACCATTGTAGGAAACACTATCACAGGGAAGACCTTAAAAGAAATGAGAAGAAAGGGTTAAAGAAAATTTGTTAAAATTAGTTATAATTTAAAAGAAATGAGAAGAAAGGGTTAAAGAAAATTTGTTAAAATTAGTTATATATCATAATAGTGGCAAATTGTGAAAGAAACCTTGTTTTCTTACCAATGCGATAAGATTGATGATGGTTTTGTTTTATCTTTGGAGAGAGAGGTATGTCTTTGAAGCTCATAATTCTTCTACATGTTAAACCTAATGTATTTTCTTTTTATAAAAATGTTTTTGTTAAGGTTCCATATTCATCCTACATAACATTACAATAGTTTGTCTATTTTATAATTTTTCATTTTCTTTCAAGATTTTTATATTCTTATGATTTTCTATTCTCTTTAATTTTGAGAAGTTTGTACTTTCTCTAAATTTTGCTCAATTTTCATTATTTTTAAAGTCTATTGAAGTTCCTAACAAGTAACTAAACTAAATGTATTTAATTTTATTCACAAGGAATGCAAAATTTCCTTTTACAAATTTTTATTTGAACTCATCATTACTTAGTACAATTAAACCTATGACCTAGGTTTGCTTACGCAAGTCTCTTAGTAATCCTTTCCTAACTATTTTTCTTGTTTCTAATCCAACAGATCTTAGCTCTAACAATCATTTGTTCCTATATAGGAAATATACAACATATCAAGGACAAAGATTTCAATAGGCATTAGGCTATAAACCAACATTTTCTCTAATTTAATAAAGCAGGATTCATATTATGAAACTAAAACTGAAGATTTTATTAGGTCTATAGTCTAAAAAATATTTAGAAGCATATTTATGTCATGGAAAATAAAAATATATTAAATAAAGTGACTAAACACCATTGGATATAACAAAAATAGACCATATAAATCTTTTATTACGAGTGTATACTTTTGTGTAATTGTCATGTCCCCCTTCCCAAATGATGTTGTTTCATAAAAAAATATGATGTTTCTCTATAGCAAATGATGTAAGTATTGCAATAAGACCCAAAAGGACAAGTTGTAACAAGACCTAAAATGGTGCATTATAATAATGAGCATGTTTCTTAAGGTGACCTTTGGGGGTTTGACTTGAGGTATTTATACATGGGAATTAAAAGTCATGCTAGCATGGAGTTGCAAAGCCAATGATAACGAGGCATGAGTTCTAGGTGAAGCAAGATGGGAAGGTGATTAGTTGTGGCTAGGATCAAGCCAACCATGGTGGTAGTATTGGATTGCCTCTAGGGGATAGATGCTAAAGGAAGATAATCACAAAGAATCCTCAAAGCATAACCTAGATAAACTTTTACTATATTAATAAAGCATTCTTTTCATTTTCTTTTATATTTTTTCTACTGCACTCTTTACACATAATATCGAATGTTACATAGACCTGATGTTTGCCATGACATTTGAGGATGGGATATCACAATTGATATTTGAGTAAACCATAATCCAAGGGCTAATTAGAATCAAATGTTGATTACAATCCAATGATGGATGATTAGCCAAAATTTAGGAAGAACCATGATCGATCACTAATGATGCACCATGTTTAAGATGGACTATGCAATCAAGAAGATATCTTCCTAGAAACTTTCATGGATATCTATGACCAGAATTCAAGGAGAGATGACTGTGCATAATAAGGTATATCAATTGTGAGAAGCTTTGGTAAGATAAGAGTAACATTAGTTTAGATAACTATTATCCATCTTGTAGTATTGTTAGAATTTCAATTGATTGACTAAGGTTATTCCTATGTCTCTTTTATGAAGGTAGTAACCATAGCCTAAGCCTTTTAGAACTTTGCTTTATAATAAGATCTTACCTTTTATGGACATTATCTCGATATGAATCCAGTTTTTCTTAAATACTTGAATCCTGTAACTCACTATTACCTAACCTTATATAGTACATATACATTTGTGAGTTTAAGGGATTCAAGCTAACCATAAGATTTCCTCATCCCTACACAACATAGATTCATAAAAGAAACCTATGTCTAATAGTTAAGGTTGTGTTCCTATATCCTAGTAATATTTTCACTAGTACTTTGTTTTGGTATAGCCATAATGCTAGAGGATAGGTCTACACTAGAATGACATTGAAATTGTTAAGGTATATATATGTTAAATTGTACTCCTAGAATTAGTTTATCAATTATGATTAAGCGTAATTCACTTAAAAGTCTTCATGACATCCATACGTCTATATTTTAAGGTTAATTTTGCAAAAACAAGTCATTTTAGTCTTTCAAAATTATAGAAGTTCAAATTAGTAGGTTTTTTTTTTCAAAAACCCTATCCAATGTGTAGTGAATGTTGAGATGATTCCAATAGTAGCAATTTAAGAGATATCATCATTTTCTTTAATAAAAATTTAAATTTAAAAATTTCTAAAGTTTAATATTAAATTAAAAGCTACAATTTTGGGCTTGGGCTTAAATTGGAGACCTCCTAGTTGCTAAAGTCCAACTCTTAAATCCTCTCATATTAGCCACCTAGTCAAGTTCCTAGGTTGCTTAATCAACTAATACAATTTATAAATACTTCAAAATATTCTTTAAAAAATTAAACAGTTAAAAATAAATTTTAGGAGCATAGCTTGAGACGTGGTGCTAGCATCCAAGGATTGCATTGGTATCCCAAGAAGCCTACATTGAACACAGTAGCCTTAATAAAAATTTAAATGCTTAATAAATTTTTTTATTAACTAGTACTTGCCTTGGCCTAATAGACCGATCCTTGTTACCATTTGTGATTTTTCTACTGTAGTCACACATCCCCTATAATCCACCTCTATTACATCTCTTTCGCAATGATCCTACCACAAGGATTGTCAATTCCTACCAGTCGACAATACAAAAGATCTATCAACTAACAGAAATAAGTTTGTCAATTGATAGAGAAAATTTTGTTACCTAAAGGAAATTTTTCATTTGAAATTTTAAATAGAAAAATAAATTTAATTCACTAGTTTGGGTGAAACTTGATTAAACTATTAGTTTAGTAGAAGTTGAGATAAAAATTCCAGAATCAAGAATGCTTATCCTAGAGATGGATGACCTCTTAAGACACTCTTGGGAAGTCCCAAAATTCATGCCTAAACACTAGTTGAAAATCCATAGCTTTTGATTTCAAAAGCTTTTTTAGTGAACAAAGAGTTACTTCTAGTAGATTTCAACCTCTTAGGTGCAATGGTAAAGTCAAATCTACCCTACTAAACTTCAAAAATTAGTTTTTAATCATTGTCCCTAAACCATGCTATAAGAGTCTTAAAAGGCTAATTTAGCACTATTTGAGTATTCGATATCTATCCTTAATATATGAATAGTTATTACTCAAGATTCTGAATCCAATGATGATGGAGTCCAAATTTGGTCATGATGATGTCACTACTCATTATACATCATCGTTGATGTGATGTCTTGGGATGTGTGGAATCCTATAAACATGAAACTTAGATGTACAATCCAACAGCTTTTCATTCATCTCGTAATAGAACTCTTATAGTTTTATTTCCTAGACTTAGATTTAGCGATAGTAAATGTTTGCAATGTGATGTGTGGTAGTTAGATGGTGTCTTTATTCAAACAAGTTGTACTTGGGCACAAGTTGTGATGACAATAAAGATTGAGACTATTTTCCATCACTGTAGCATCCACTTGGTTTCTTTTTTTTATTTAACATAATGTATACTATTTTACTAGCTTAATACTTTACTTTTTCAAGTACTTTATTTTTACTTGTTAATAGTAAGGGGTATGGATAAGATTGATTTCAAGTGCTAAGTGTGATTAGTTGGTAACCATAGTAATATTATTGCTTGGTTTGTCTAGTAGTATAAAACTTGATAATCCTAGTGATGATTACATGATCCCAAGGCATATTTGGTGAATTAAGAATGGTTATCCATCATGATAAGCTAGAATAGATTTATGCTTTCATAGTTAGCTAGACTTAGATAGTTTTCACCATGTTTATGATTAGGAGCTATAAGAGCCCAAACAACATTAGTTTATCAAATACCTCACTGTGAGTTAAAGCATATGCTCAGTTTTTACTAACTTAAGTGGGAAGACAACAATCTTGAACTTCAACTTAATTAATAGCATAATAACATTGATCATCTATAGATTATGATTAGGTCGTGCATGAACACTTCTGACTTGTATGATTAGGTGTTGGATTGTTCCATTGCTCATCATTAACGTCATTGTTAGGGATGTGTCAATGTGTGTTGAGTAATTGATTTTATAAATTTCATTGTGTCAAGAACTCTAACATCAACCTTTATATCCTTAAATCAACAATAATAGCATATACACTTAAGTAAGCATCATACTCATAGCATGGCTTTAATCAAAGGAAAACTATCACCTACCAAAGAACTAAAAAGGAGCACTAATAGAGCAAATAATAATGAAGACTGGAGTATACCCATGAAGACAAGAATCTCATATTCTCATAATGATCCTTACTATCCTAATTTTACCTTCATATTTCACCAAGATGGGTGGTTAAGGTGGAGAGGCCTCCAGGGCAACATTGTTTTGTCTCCAAAATGTAAAACACCTACATGCTTCAAACAACTCTAAGGGTACTAAATTTGAATCACACACAAGAAGGATACCATGTGACCAAACACATGACAAGATCCTATGAACCCATAGAGGAGCAAATGTAGAGAGATGTTGCTATGGAAACCAAACATGCATAGAACAAAGGAAATCATGTTAACTCTCCTATTATCTTAGAAGAACTTCATGGAGATGCTTTCATAGGAGAGAAACTCCACCAAGATTATGAAGTCCAATTTGAAATGCCAATCATATGATTAGAGGAACTTGTCAAAGTGCAGTTACATTTATCCTTAGCAGAGACACCCAGAAGAGAAGCAACAAACTCTAAGTATAAGTAGGACTTAAGGCCAAGTGCTTCTATTGGATTATAGAGGGAAGAATACCAGAGTCATAGAAGGACAACAAGTTGACATTGTTCTCCCACTGCTTTATCTTTATCCTCACAATCATTGGTGAATTCTAATCAAAAGGAACATAGGTAAAAAGACCATGACAAGGAAGGATGCAGAACTCATGATTACTATGAATATTATCCAAGACATTATGATGCGGAAGATGAAGAGTATGAACCTAGAAGACACAGGGACAGACATGAAGATAGAAAGAGGTATGAGCACCAAAGGGGGTGCCGCTACAATAGGGCTCACAAGCCTAATCACCATGATGAACCCCTACTGGAAACTCATGGTGTGATAAATATCAGGGAAGCTATCAGCATTGTAATTAGGCACATAAGGTATAGCCACATTAAGTGGCTAGACATGAACAACATGCCTAGATTTGAGGGTGGATACAATGCTGATCCACAACACCACCTTCAAGCATTCCATGATGCTTACGCCTTATAAAACATAGAAAGTGACTAAAAAAAATTAAAATTATTCCTAGGACATTTGTCAAAGAGGTTAAAAGCTCATAAAAATCATTGGAACTGGAATCAATTAGGAGATGGAGTACCATGCTGGAACTTTTTAATGATAAATACCAAACCTATTACTGGGTGTCTAATCTTTGGAAATAAATCTAGGGATGGACGTAAGTGATCCATGAATATGTGGAAATAATTGATACTATTCATTGTTGCATAGGTACACAAGCCATGGATTTTCCCAAATGGATCAACTTAGGCACATTATCAATTTTCTCATAAAAAAAACCTAGAAAAATCCTTGGGGTTTATGCCCAAGGCCAATTATTAGAGATGACTGTTTATCGAATTCAAAGTCTTATTAACCAAGTGGTAAAGTAAGAAGCTGAGTTAAAGAAAAGAGAATTATCTAAAGAATATAATAGAGATCCATCAATCTGAAAGAGAGATGTACATGTATGTGATCATCAGGAAGAAGAAACCTTAGATGAGATGATACAAAAGAAGACACTACCTATTCAAAATTCTGTTATTGATATAGCAACCATGGTAGAAAAGATGTGGGATTTGGTGGACAAAAAATTTGCAACATCTTTAAAGATTGTAAAGGAAAGAATTAAGCAAGCCTTTAGTAAAGGTAAGGAGAAGAAGAAGAAGAGAGACTTTGGAAGAAAAGGAAAAATGGCTTCAATGGCCAAATTTTTAGATACAAGCATCAAGGATGAGGAAGGATCTATAGTTTGCCAATATGAACATCCCAAGAGATTTTTTCTTGTGATGTCACATTGAAAAGAAACAAAGGCATACACACTTAATCCTAGGTTCATAAAAGAGAAAATGCCCAAGTAGTGACCTTACCTTCAAGGTAACTATCGGTAGACCTTCCAACTAGTATACTACCCTAGTGGAGTCTATCCATAGCCACAGGAGTAGTACCACTAGTAGTGGCAATAATCCCAATTATGGGTAATGCCCCCACCATGAAAATAGTACCCATATAGGCAATCGAACTCGTATGGATACTACATTGAATGTTCAATTTCTCCAAGTAATGTAGCAGTTCAAGCTCCTCAATACTATCCACCCAAATACCATAGACCAACATCTCCAATGGTGGATCCCACTCCATACATGCATTTACAAGTGCCTGAATCATTAGCTCAACATCCTAGCTCTTTACCACTAGCACCACCACCTGTAATGTAGGGAGAATTGCCATCATAACCTCAACAGAAAAAAGCTACAAGTGTAGTAAATGTACATATAGAGGATCATACTAGCAATACTAAAAGAAAATCTAAGAAACATCCTTTCTTTAGGACAAGTCCAGAGAAGGATAGTAGAGTTAGGACTTCATTGAGATAAGTTTCTTCCATGAAAGATCCTCTTACAAATACTGTGCTTCCATCATAGCTGGCTCAAGAATTGAAAATTGTCATGTTAATAGAAATAGTATCAGAATACATAAAGGCAAGATGAATTCTAAAGAAAAAAATTATTTCTAGAATTCCTTTGATTTTTTTATAAGTAGCTAGAAATATACCATGCAAGGCTCTACTAGACATAGCTTCTAGAGTAAATATAATCTCTCAAGAAACATACAAGGCATGGAACCTACCACGCTTAAGGAAGTGCAAAATTAGGCTAGAGCAAGTAGACCAATCTATCACCATTTCTTTGGAATAGATAGAAAATGTGATAACCACTATCAATGAGTGGTCTTATCAAGAAAATTTTCTTGTGATAGATGTGAAAAATGATGATAGGGAATTTTCCATTATTATGGGGAGGGCATGGCTTAGCACAATAGATGCTAAGTTAAGCTATTATAGATGGTTTTTGGTCATCAATGAAAAATGATGATAGGGAATTTTCCATTATTATGGTGATAGATGCCTTATCATGACTCAAGAATTAATAAGTGCTTTTTAACCCTTTTTGTTTTCTAATCTTTGTGATTTATAATTTTGGTTATGCCTTTTCTTTTCTTAATACATTTTTCACATTCTTTGATATATTTTCATTCTTTTATACCTTTTAAATTCTTAATCCTTTTCCCATTCTTTGACATTTTTCAATTCTTTGATGATTTTTCATTCTTAATATCTTTTACAATTTTTTGTATTTTGTCTTCATTTTAGTTGTACATATTTTTGTCAATTGTTAATAAAACATACCAAATAAGGTAAGATGTAGTTCCAAGAAGGTGAAGATTTCTCTATGTTGTCGAATCATAAGGGATTGATTGTTTGTATAGTGAGATGACAACATCCATCCACCCATTCCACCAATAAGAGGTTCTTACCATGACCATATTGATATTCTTCTTCTAATAAAACTAAGAATAAACTTGTGATCATTATGTCTAGATAAAAAAGTGAAGAGTTAAGTGAAAATGTGAAGGGTGTGACATCAAGGGGATTTTTAGAATCTCTTGGATTACTACTATATGTTCTATCATGTTAATAAGGTTGTATTATATCCTTGTAGATTTAATGAAAAATAGAAGTAAGAGTATAATAAGTGATACCTTATAATGTCACTAGACAAACATGTTACCCATGCCTAAAGGTAAAACTCTGGTAAGGTTGACATAGTTAAAAATAAAATACATACATGAGAAAAAATTTCAGGGGGTTCCACTAGAAAGACATGTTACCCATGCTTGAAGGTAGGTGGCTTCTTAGGAATCTAAAAATAATAATAAAAGTGCAATAAATAAACAATGCGATGTAACTAGAAAGTGGTTTGGACATGGTTTGAATCTTCGAAAGAAAGGCTAATGATTATTTTAACCACTAATAACAAACAAGAATTCATTATGCCTATGGTAAGACACCTCACATCCTAGTTCATCAATCACTTTTATAGTCCATCTCACTTCGTTGTATATTTAATCATAACTTGTGGTTTTGTGTAATAGTGTAAATCTCCCAACCTAGTGATACTAACATATGTGTTTTGCTAGATACGTATGCCTTACATTGAACTCTTTGATTACCTAAGAACACTTTTAGGTGTGGTTATACAAGGGCACTAAGGGCTCAAACCTACTTTGGGGAGGATCCACTTGTATAACATTTGTATTTCATACTTGATGAGTAATTTCACATCATCTTATGCCTTCCAGAATAATCAACACTCAATAAATACTTCCCTTAACATCTAATAATCTATCTGTATATCAAAAATTTATTACTTGTCTCCTATATAACTTTTGTATTTCATACTTGGTGAGCCATTCCAAATCATCTTATGCCTTCCAAAATAATCAACACTCAATAAAGAGTTCCCTTAACATATAATAATTTGTCTATATATCAAAAATTTATTACCTATCACCTATCCATCCAATAAAATTTCCTTGCTTGAGATTCCTTCTTCGTGAACTTTCAATGCCAAATTTTTAGAAACTATCCATCATTGATGACCAAAAACCCTCTATAATAGCTTAACATCTTCTAGACATTGCATTTGACTCATTTTTTCTATGAAAAATCAAGGAAAAATTCAATATTTTTAACGATGATGTCGTAGCTATGATGTCATATCTATAATGTATGGTCTACGATGTCACTCTTATAAAAATACTATATATATGCACAAGGAGTTAGCAAATTTTTCACTTCCTCATTTTGCAACAAGAGAGTTTTTTGCCATTGTTATTCTTAGAGCTCTTGTCCACTAACTTCCAAATGCCATAACTTTGCCCTCGTAGCTTCTATTTTTAAAATTCTTGAACCTAGTTGATCCCAGAGTGCTTAACTTAGTTGTGGGAAGGGAGGATTCTATTTTCCAATATATTTCTAACACATGGAAGATACTATAAAGGGTGAGTACAAGGGATAACAAGAATCTTAAGGTTAATTAATTAAATTTAGGTCAAATTAAATTTAATGATACTTCTAATAAGAACATACCAAGCATTGTAGGCCACAACAAACAAAGAAATCATGGAAGGTCATAAGAATTAATGATATAACAACTAAGGGATTCATTTTTGAAAATTTTTCTAACTTTACAATCATACTAAGATAAGAACCTAATCTAACCAAGGGTATGAGCAAGGTAGAGAACTACTATAAATTGATGCAAATACCTTAATAATCTCAAACCCTTGTTAATTGTAGATGGTCCTATAGAGAATACCAGAAGGAGAACCTTTACAACCAAGGACTAAAAGACAAAGAGGCTATGGGAGAGGTCAAAAAAGAAAGCAAACCCCACAAGAAAAACATGTAGAGAAGGAGGTTCATTCATACAATATCCATAAACAAACTCCTACCGTAGAGCACTCATCCCAAGGAGAGGTAGAGATTCCACAAGTGCCCGAACTAGGAAATCACCTCATGATATCACCAAAATGCCTCCAAGCCATTCAAGAGAAATCAATCATGTCTATAGTTATCATGGAACTAAATTTTAGTCCATTTATGGAATTTTATCTAGAAATAGTTAAGATAGAACTTCAAGCATCTCCATTATGGCCCACATTAATCAAAAATGGTGAATGGTACTTAAGGGAGACATACCAATTTTGGTGGAACAAACAGGTTGATGCCATAGTTAAGATTGAAGGAGTATCTATATCCTATATAATGGAAGTAATGGCTAAGGCTCTCAATGTGCCCAATGAAGGGGCAAATGTGACATAGATATCTACCAGATGCAACACTGATGTAAAGAGACTATGGTTACAATGGGCATATGGTAAGGATGACAAAGACTATAGTGGGCTCACCTCTAAAGAAAAGGTATATTTTAGAATTGACATCTACCACTTGTTCCCTAAAAAAAAAGGCTCAATAGAATATCGACATATGTGACTAGAAGAAGTGATATCTTGATGGAATAGTTCGACACTAACATTGCCCATATTTACTTGAAATTCAAAGGAGGTTTAAAGAAAATAAGGTAGGAAAGTTGATACTTCCATTCATTTTCCTTTCCAGGAAGCTGTGTAGACAAGCTAGAATCCTAGGGTACACTAATGATGTCCCTAAGAAGTTTGAATCCTTGAACATAGAAATGGGAGGATGAATAAGTTTTCCAAATTGAACCTTTATAAAACAAAGCACACACACCAATTTACATGGTTCTCCAACTTGCATACTCCACACTTAGAGGGTAGATTGCAAGCATACCTTCGAACTTTGTTTCTCTCAAAATGTGGTTGAAGGAACCACATCCTGTATAGTCATCAACCCCCACTCTAGAGTGTTGTAATATAGCACCAATCAATCAACCCTGAAAGGTTCCATTAGGATTGGACTTATGGTTTCAATGCTTCTACAACCTTTACAAAGTTGAGCTCCACACCAAAGTGTTGTACTGCAATATCAGCAACTCAATCTTATAGGATCCCAACAAGTTCAAGCACATCAACCTCATAGGGTAACAAGAACAATAATTACAAGGAATAATTGCAACTTAATTTGATGATCCTTGCATAGTTAGGTACAAGATACTTAACAAAGATAAAATGATTAGACAATAAGGAGCAACAAAGAATTTAATGATTACAAATGATTGTATAATGAATACAATAATGCTTACACATTTTCCAATCCACATGAAGTCTTCTTATAGCTACCGTGTTTCTAAATCCTTCTTGAAACTTGTACAATGGCTAGCTAATGGTCATTAATGGTCTTGCGAGATGCCTTTTTTATGCCTAAGATGTCTCTCTGAATTTGCCTTCAAATCTGGGAAGATGTATTTGTCTCCTAAAAGACATCTTTCTAAAGTCTCTACTCTAGAAGATGTCTTTGCTAAATGGAATATGTATTTATGTATTTGGTTTGCATTCTATAAAGACATATTTGCCTTATGAAAGACATCTTTGGCTGGGGAAAGACTTCTTGCTATTTCTGAAGAGATCTTTATGAATTTTCTCTGATTTCATCCCAAATCTACCAAGATGTCTTCTTTGCATGATGAATCCTTTATTTCTTGTCCATAGCCTTGCCTAATCCAATTTTTTGTTCTATAAGCACAAAAATTACACAAATAAGTAAATAATCTTGTTTTTCAATTTTCTTAATGTTTTGACATACCAAAACCATAAGGTCCATAATCTCTCCTCTTTTGGTAATGTGAAAAACTTAAGAAAATGGGTTAGCCTTGCACAATACTTCTCTCCATTTTTGGGCATACTCAAAAAAGATATATATCAATAAATATACATAATTATCATAAAAGATATTGTAAGAAAAGTATAAGGACATATAAAGTCAAGTAAAAGAGGATTAGGATAAGCATAGAGGATCAATAGGATGTGAGTCAAGTAAAAGAGGTAGAATAAAATTCCATAGACCATACAAATATAACCAAAAAACACACCACCTATCCATAACCATCTGTAAAATGGTTTACATCAAACTTTCCATAAGTATCTTGAAGTATTACTATTCATAGATCAATCACATATGTGCAAAGTCCCAAAATCACATATGTGAGAGCCACAAAATGTTTCATCCTTTTTGATCACTAAAAGGAGAGTATAAACAACCTACTGAGGTTTTAATCACTAACCTCGATAGCATCCTTAGATGAAAAGTCCACTATTGCTGGAGATGGATAATAAGTCTCATCATCATCATCATCATTGCTGGTGTTAGGACAAATGGATTTCTAAGTGTTCTCATTTGATGACTCAACTCACTGCACTAGAGCTCACTTAGGAAGAAGCTTCACTTAAAACCAAGAGAAAGCTAATGGAGCCAATGGCTGAAGAATTGGGACCTATTGGGATGTGGTCCTAAAGATTCTTTTCATAACTCATTGCTCAAAAGAGCTAGGATCATTAACATGAGAGGGAGCAGTGGAAGTAGGAGACTAGAACATGGTTCTTTGATTGCTACATGGAAGCATGGTGCTCCCCCTGAACACTAACTAGGGTTTCCTATGGATTAGAATCTAACTTCATCCTTGAGTCATAAGTGCATGAGGGACCTACTATTGAAGAATAGCATGAAGGAATAGGAGCATCCTCCTCACTGTTAGAGATAGGAGGAGTGGTAACCTTCTCAAATGCCTACCCATTGAAGGGAGGAGAAATCCTAGCCTCATCTAAGGTCTTATGCAAGTAACAGAGGTTCCTCCCAAGCTCCCCAATGGCTTAGGTAATGGATCTAAATATCCTCTTTAGTGAGGAAGTAATTTGAGCTCTTGAAGATTTTAATTTTCTTAACTATGGTGAGGCCTTCTTCTTTTGTATTGGTAATCTGGTACTAGGTCCTGCTAGTACTATGTGAGAAAAACTCCTCTTCTCTACATACTCACTGAGACTTCACTTGCCTTTAAACATAGGAAACTTTGGAATAGGTACATTTTGCTGATGAATCAACATGTTGATGATGTAAGGATGTCGAAGGATTCTCTCCCTGGCATAGAGGCTTAGAATGTCTCTACAAAGAGAGTGCCCTAGATCTAATGGTAACCCTATAAGCAAACAATATAGTACATAGCCCTAGGCTGATAGTGGATAACTGTAACTTGCTCTCTTTACCATTATATTATACAAAACAATAAGTCACAAGGTGGAGGCATCTAGAGTCATCTTACTTCGCTCAATTTGACCCTGATCAAAATACATATCTCTCCCAAACAATACATCATAGAATTCATCTTGAGCTATGGGCCTAATAACATTTGTGTAAATTTCATGCATAGACTCTATAGTAAGTTGAAAGACATTAGGATTGGAAATATGCAAAAATGCATTAAAAATTTGAGGAGATACTTCAATAATAATCCCAAAAATAGTGGATGTAAAAGCCCCCACATTAGCATCAGAAATAACAATGTTATAGTAGAATTCTCGAATTAACACTTTAGGTATAATAAAATTCATGGAAATGAATGTAGTCTAGTTCAAAAGCTTAAAATAATCCAAGAAAGCTTATTTTCTATGTAGAGGAAAATTAAGAGAATGCTTAGAAAAAATAGTAGTGATTCTTGTAGTTTCAAACCTATGTTGAGCATCTGTACTACAAAATTGAGGAATGTATGAGAATGGTGCACTACTAGAACTTCTTGTTGCACATTTCTTGGAAGGATTTCTAGAAGTACTAATCTTCTTGTGGGTCATCTTTGGAAAATCACTATGAATGATGGTGCCCTAGTCATCTTTGTGAGGTGTTTGTGGAAGAATACAACAAAAATGGAGGTTTTGTCTTTTATAATTATAGGTAAATGAGTGCTTTGAATGAAAAATGAAGACATCTTTTCAGACAGAAAGATTCCCTTTTTGCATGTAAAAGATATAGTAGACATCTTTCATTTATTGAAGATGTCTTTCTCACAACAAACAAGAACCCAGAGAGACATCTCTATTCTACCAAAGATGTCTTGGCATACATGTCTTTAACTTTTGAAAGACATCTTTCTTCAAAAGTCAAGATGAGATTTTGAAGGGTTTCCATTGGATTATAGTCTCAATTAAACCTTGAAAACAAAAAGAAAAAACTTACTGCTACCTACCTATCATGCTATTAGAAGATGATGGTGTATAAAGAGCTAAAGAATGTGTTTTCTCTTTTGAGGAATCTCCTTTGAACTAAACTTCCCCAATGTCCAATGTATGACTTCCTCTTACAAATTTGTTAGGGAAAGTATCCTAATGCCTTTGATCCTATTTAATTCTCCATTCCCTTTTAATAGCCTTGGCCTTTTGGGTTGACTTCCAATTTTCTTTGTGATCCTGCATAAAACCTTTTCTGAGTGCACTTTGATAAAACCAAGGAGTCTTGTGATATGTCCATGTACTAATATGATAAAGCTTTAGATTGCACTCCAATTGTTTATGCCCAATCTTGTTACAATAATAACATTTAATTCTCCTATTGGAAAAATAATTAGAAGGACCAAAGCTTTGAGGAGTTTTATGTTGGATAGAAGCTTCCCATGGTGTAGAGTCCTTATTCCTTGATGGTTCCTTTAGATGAGATGAAGGTTCCTATTCTTGGTGGCAACATCCAAGTACACTTTTATCTTGTGGGCTTCTTCCTTGTCCAAGAACCATTTGAAGAGACTCTTTTTCTTTCGTTAGTCTTTCATTCACCAGCCTAACATCAACAAGTTCTTCTTTCATCTGCTCACATGATTTGGTTAGTGCTTCATTCTCAACCTTAAGGTCTAAGAATTATTTGTTTAGATCAGAAATAGTTATGTTTAGGCCTTAGGTGATGGGCATGGCATTAGCGAGGATGTAGGAAATAATCCTCCTCCTCCTCCTCTAGTGTATTTTTAGATATATTAGCCATGCTACTCTTTTGTTATTCTAATTATAGTGTTGTAGTCATTTACTTTGGCTATTGTAGCCATTGGGGATCATGTGATATTTTATTATTATTTTTGATTTGTTTCAAGGTGCAACTATGGCTATATGACCTTTCATTTATTTTGTTGTTATCATTATTTCATCACACAATGTGACTATGGCTATTGGTAAGGAAATTTTTCATAGAATATTTTTATTTTTACATATTTCTAGTTTGTTCATTTTATGTTTTTCTTACATAAAAGGGTCTAAATTTTTAGCACTATAAGGCTAGAAAGAAACTTTTGGTGCAAAATAGTAAAGATATAAGATAAAGTGTAACAAGATATGATGTAATAAGGAAAGGGAAGAGATTACATTGTTAGTTTTAGGTCCTAAAAAGCCACTAGTTTAAGACCTTGGTAGGCCATTTTTTTGGTTTTCTATTTTAAAAATTTTTCTGAAGCCTTATGGGTTTATGTTTTATGGAATTTTATAGTTTTGATGGAAAAAAAAAGGAAAAATAGGAATAAATTGTAAATTTTATGCAAGAATGTAAGTTAAAGGATACATGGAAAAGAAATAAATAAGGCACAATAAGACTAGAAAGCTTGTGAAGCAATGCAATTAAAAGTTGAGATCTAGGCTACAAAGTAAAAGGCTATATGTTATAGTACATGGTTAAATGATTAGGAGGTGTACGCAATCATGCAACTATTTTCTAATCTTTGAAAAATTAGGAAATGTGTAAGGCCTCTATTGCATGATCTTGTACACCTCATTCTCCTTGCAAAAAATGTTGAATGGGAGCTCTCTCCATGGTTTGTTCATAGCCTGATTATTTTTGGTCTCGACTTGGTTTACATCATCATACCTCTCAACTTTGTTTTTGATAGTAGGAGTATCTTTTGGAAACTCCACTTCTAATCCTTGTTCTACATTAAAATTATTGACTAACAAGAGATTTGTACCATTACCATGTATTATGATTTCACCTCCTTTGTAATGTAGATGAATTTCATTGTGGAGAGGGGAGGAAACTAGTTGTAATTGGACTAGCCAAGGCCTCTCCAATATTAAATTATATCTTGGTGTCTCTTCCACCATCAAAAAATCAATAGATGTGGGAAATTATTACCTCATAATGAAATCTAAAGAGATAAATCCTCTCACTACTACCCATAATTTGTTGAAGGATTTGAGGGAAAAAATGGAATTTCTTTGCACATATTTACCAATCTTGAACATTCTACTATGTGAAAGGATACAACATTTTTTGCTACTCTATCATCAGAGTGTACCTAGTGTACTTTGTATTGTCCAGCTCTTATAGTTATAAAGAGAGGGATCCTCACCTCACCAGCTTGTGGATTGTTCTTTACCTCACTAATGCAAAACACTAAGGTAGTTGACTTCATTTCTTTCCTAGGAAAAGGTAGCACCATTACTACATGAATGGATTCTTCATTAGCCATAATATCTTTACTAATAGAAATAGAGATTAAGATCTAGAATAAGGCTTCATAGTGAGTAGAAAATATCATCACTAGGTCATATATGCTTTAAGAGATATATTTTTATTTGAGTGAAAGCCTGACCTATTCCATGATAATGATGAAGTATTTATCATTGTTTGATTTTTTTCCATTTTTATTACCTTTGACTTCCTCCATTCTACATAAGAATTTTACATCATTCTTGAGAGTTTGTGGCTTGGGTCCCTTCTATTTCTCTTGTTGTTTATTGTCCTTCCTCGGCTAACTCATTGAAGCATTTTAGACATTGGAGCCCATGGGGATGGATGAAGTAGGTGTAGGCTTTGGTGGGCCTACTTCCTTCCACACCTTTGTTTGTTTGTTTTCTTTGGCATTACATTTATGGATGGGCCTCTTACATTGTTTTGTTGGTAACTTCTTATTCTCTAGCTACAAAGAGGCTATTACATTGGCCACAATGTGAGGACATTGGTCAACTTAGGTTGTAGGCTTAGTGGTAATGGAAGGGGACACTCTACTAACAAATGATTCTTTGGGAGGCATAGGTGATGGTATCCTTATGATAAAAAGAGTTGAACTTGATGAAGTTGAAGGACCCCTTTCATTATGAGGAGGTATCCAAATCACAAATAGCTCTCTAGTAGGTTTAGGATTATTACTAACGTTGAATTTGGATATCGTGTGTTAATTACTATTAGCATTTAGTAGATCTTTGTATACTTGCATATGTTTGTTTTAAGGCCTAATCAGATTCAATGCATCTAGCACTAATTCATCATTATCCTTTATTTTTTGAAAATCATCTTTTAATACCAAGAAAAAGTCTATGTCATGACCAGGAAACTAGTGGTAATGGAAAAATTAGTCTAGTTTGAAGAGTTTAAATATAGGTGGATTGTCCTTGGTTGCAATGGTGGGATCCTTAGCAATCTCACATAAATGGATGTGCCTCTTATAGGCTATTTTAGTTATCTATTTGTATTGGATACAATCACTTTTAAGTAACTTGTCAAGAAGCTTAGATGGTTTTAAGGGTAGTTTTATATATTTGGACTGATCCTTTCTCTCAAAGTTAGGCCTAGATTGGTTGGATGTAGAGGCATTCGATGTTGAATGTTAAATAGTCATAGCAAGGGCCTTCAATTGCGTTATCCTTGGCTCCTATGTTATCTTTGTTTCTTTGCCCATAGTGGCCATGGATACATGGTTTTGTTTCCATCTATCTCTATTTGATAAGCAATAAGGTACCCCTATGCTCAACCATATGAATCATAAGCGTTCACATGCAATCCGGTCAAATTTCGTATACTATAATTACTAAGTACACTAGAGCTAAAAAGTGTGTATGTTTTGTCCATTCATTGTCTTCCTAGTCCCACTTGTGGAATGCAATTGTATGGTTTAGTGTGACTGAGGCATAAGGTTTTTATTATTTTTTGTTTTATGAAATTAATTGCCTAGAACAAGAATAAAAGTAAGAGTAATTAAATGGTAAGTAAACTATGGTCTAATCTAGCTGAACACAAGTAACCATTCTGATTTTTTGAACACATCCTAAACTTTGTGTAAACTCTCATGGGTTGTCAAACACTAACCATTTCTGAGCTACCAAGTGTCACACGTATGTTCAAAGGGTTCATGCTTGTGTATTTTAATGCATTGCTTGATTAATCAAAATTAATTACTACATGAATAACATTAATGTAAATGGTATTAAATGACAATATATAAATGCATAATAAAGAAAGTCTCAAGTGTTTCAAGGATGAATCAAATAGTTTGTCTTTATTACCAACACAATGGTATGTTTAGGTACATCAATGCTTGAATAAAGATCTGTTCACACTTAGACCTTCTACTATGGGCACTTGGAAAATATTCTAACTCTCAAATGGAAAAACTGTAAGAGTTTTGCTACTTAACTACAAAAACTACTCTTAATCATGTGCCTGGGGGTTGTATTTATAGACCTAGAAGTAACCCTATGATATCAAATGTATGATATCACATCTTGGGCTATGATATCACGTACCTGATATTATGTACCCGATATCGCGGCCACTTCGACATCAGAGTGTATGAAAAAACATGATTTATCATACCCAGACAACTAAATAAAAACTCATCCTTGAGTATAGAAGAGGAACAAGTCCCTCACAAAATATATTAGAAGGTGTGGACTATTCAACTGACATGCAGAGTGACACAAAGAAAACAGACAAATATAGAAGTGCCCGAGCATACAACATTACAATTATGTACAAAATTAGGTGTTCATGACAATAGGAAACAACACCCTTTGATCCAATGGACATACAATCCCTCATGGTAATATAAGAATGAGGGAGAAGTAGAAGAGATCCAACGATCATGAATAATCTCTTGTGATTGATATTGTTGCATCTTCCTTGATAAAGATAGTCTTTCTTCCAGTTCATGCTCCCCACTACAATCATAAAAAAATCAAGGATTAGTATATAAAGTGTAATAGATAATGGCTAAATACCTTGCCTCATCGATGATTTTATGTAGCCAAGTTATGATTGTAATAGATTGGTTGCTTGATAGTGTTAGTGGGAAGACTGATGAATGGGTTAAGTAAGAGAAGTGGTTCATAAAATTCAGAAAAAGATTAATACAAGGAATACTAGAAAGAGGGTATAGTAATTCACAATAATAAAAAGAAGAAATTTACTAAAAAATAGTTGTGAAGATGGATACAACTAGATAGCATGGATGGGGTAAATAAAAAGAATTTGATTGTAACAATGTCTAAGGGTAAAGAACTTAACTTAAAAATACCAAAAGATATGCAAGTGGGTCCTCCCCAAATTAGGCATAGGCCTTTTATGCCCTTGAATATCTTCAAACCAAGGAGTTCGTGGGCTCCATGGATGATTAATGGTTATGGAAAGTTAAGTACAAAAACCCAAATGTAATTGACTAACAAACCTAACACATCAAACTAGAACATTGAATCAAAACATGAAACTGGCAATGATGTGAGGCATGAAAAGCATATATGAATGAGAGAGAGAATGGAATGGAGCTCCTAATTATGGTCACATGAAGCCCCTTGTGGAGTTTGTGATTAAATGACTTGGTATGATCCATCCTCATTCCAAACCAAAACCAACCACTTTTAGTGACTTCACATCGACATTGTAAGGCTAGTCCATCCCCTGAGAGACAAAAATGCTCCCACAAAACAACCACCATTCCAAATTGGAGAGAAGTAGGAAGTGAGAAAGGGCCTTAGTTAGAGAAGATAAGAAAACGCCCATAACTAGTGCTTGTAGCCCTTTTATTTGATCTAAGGGGTGTGCTTTGAATTCCCATATTTTTTCTTTGAACGGAAACCACAACATGCAAAGACCTATGCATTTTTGCATTTATTTTGTCCAAGGGATGTGCTTTGAATCCTCATCTCTGCTTTTTATTTTATGAGAACCACACCATGCAAAGACTTATTTGACTTCCTATTGTGGAATGACATAGAATGGTGAGAAGCTCACAAGAATACATCCACACATAGGAAAATAGAAAAGCACGAAGAATACCACATCCCTTTGAACCCACATCCTATACAAACCTTTGATTTCTTCCCAAATCTAAATTTTACACAAGTCACCAATTTATTAAAGTTTCATTAATGAATAATGGAGTACACATTTCCAAAATAAGGAAAATCATAGAGTATGTGGATAGGTGAATGATGTAGATTCATTGCCTATTACATGAAAAGAAATCATTTCTTAGTCATTAGTAACAACATTCAAAGTTAAAAACCAAACATCAACAATCAAATTACAAATAAAACATACCACTGTTGAGTAGCACATTACCATTGTACCTAACATCGTATTAGCAAAAAAAGTAGAGAAATACATCAAACACAAGAAAATATATAATAAGTAAAAGATTATGTAATAAACAACAACTATATTAATGATGGTGTAAAACAAAAACTAAGAAAAGATCAATAACCTAAAAAACACAAATATGTAAAACAAAGATATAAAATAAAGAATATGAAAACAAAAAGCTATAAAATCAAAAATATGTAAAACAAAAAAGTTAAAAAATTGAGGAGCTACAAAAAGTGTTAGTATGGGTGGCATATCCCCCATGGATAAGTTGGAAAAGGGAGATATGAATGATTGAGCATGGTTGTCCATCTATTGAAGTGTCTATTAAGTTGGTTGGCTTTGGCTCATGGAAAGGTTTCACTTGTTGTATGTTGATTAATTGCTTCTTATTTGGGCTATCAGGTTTGTAGATGATCATGGCCCCAGATGAAAAAGTCTCATCAATAATATAAGGTCCATCCCGCAATGTTTGAAATTTGGTTCATTGGGGTACATGTGCAAGATTCCAATAGAGAACCTTATCTCCTAGTTAAAACTTGACTTTTCTTATTTTGAGGTCATGGTGTTTTTTGTTAAATGCCTTATGCATTTCATTGGATGACAGTTCCTTTAACTAATTTTCGTCTAGCAAGTTGAGGCTCATTATTTTTTCTTTCTATGCTAGACTTAGATTTAGGTCAAGGTCATAGGCTGTAGAGAGTGTATAGAGCTCAAATTAGATGGCTAGTGTTGGTAGTTTTCCATACATGAGCTCATAGGAAGAATATCCTATGGGAAGCTTCCATGTGGAGTGATAGGCCCAAAGGGCCTCATTTAATTTGGTGCTCCAATTCCTTTAGTATTTGCTAATGGTGTGCATTAGAGCTTTTGTAATCTCTTGATTAATGGCCTCAACTTGACCATTGGCTTGGGGGTGATATGGTGTTGTGAGTTTATGCTCAATCCCAAAGCACTACATAAGTTTTTTGAAAGTGGCACCTATAAAATAAGCTCCATTATTAGAAATTAGTGCACAAGGCACACCAAACCTATTTATGATATTTTGTTATACAAATCGGGTAGCAGTGGTGGATGTACAGTTAGTGATGGCTACTACTTCTACCCACTTGGTGCAATAGTCAACTATGACTATGATATATGTCTTTCAATTTGATAAAGGTGCGATGGGGCCCATAAAATCAATGCCCCAAATATCAAATGGCTCAAGAGCTTGAATCCATTGTTATGGTCCCTCCATTTAAGTTGTCATTCCACCATCCCTCTAACAATGATCACAAGTGTGGATGAATTGGTATGCATCTTTAAAGATTGTTGGCCAATAATATCCTGCCATGAGGATTTTTATGACTGTGTGTCTCCCAGCATAATGGCCCCCACAAGGGCCTTTGTGAGCATCATGGATAATACATAGTTGATCTATATCAAGGACACACCAACGAACTAGGCCATTGAGACAGACTTTGTAAAGGTTCCCATTAATTTTCATGAAGTGCTTGATCTAGTGAAGAAACTATTATTTCTTTTTAGTGTCCAACCCTTGCGACAATTCTTGCTTAAGTAAATAAGTGAGGGTGGTATCATACCATTTTTGTTCATAAAAAATGTATGTATTAAGAGCCCCTGCAAGGAGAGATTCATCAGAAAATTCATTAAATAAGGGGCTCTCTTTCTCCTTGTCATCCCATCGTAGTCATGATAAGTGATTCATGACCACATTCTTCACACCTTTTTGATCTACCATCATGAGATTGAACTGTTGCAAAATTACAAGTCACCATATGACATGGGGGCTCACCATTGGTTTATTCATTAGAAATTGGATGGAACTATGATTTGTGTGCACAAACACTTTATAGTCAAGCACATAGTGCTTGAACTTCTCTTAGACAAACACCACTACCATCAACTATGTTTCTATGGTGTTGTAGTTTAGTTATGCACCTGCAATGCTTCATCTTGCATAGTGAATGTAATATGGATGTTTTTCATCATCCATCTATGTAAGCACTACCCCCAAAGCATAATTTAATGCATCAGTCATCACATGAAATGGCCTGGACCAATTAGGTGCTTGTAGAATTAGGGTTTTAACAACCTTTTGCTTCAGTTGCTAAAATGGCGACATTATCATATGCAGGGGTCCAGGCAAAGGATGCATCCTTATTTGTTAATTTCACCAATAGCTTGGTGATTTTGGAAAAATTCTTGATGAAGCATCGATAGTAGCCAATATGACCAAGGAATGATCACACTTCTTTAACTATTTTAGGTTGGTGGGTTATTTCTTGGATGACCTTATTTTTTTAGGATCCATCTTGATTTCTACATTTGAAATATGATGCCCCAAGACTGTACCCTCCTAGACCATAAGATGACTCTTTTGCCAATTGAGGTAGAGATTTGTTTCAACACATCTCCTCAACACCTACTCAAGATGGTCTAGGACTTGCTTAAATGTAGATCCATAGGTAGAAAAGTTATCTATGAAGACTTCTACCCTACTACCGATTTGTTTTTGAAAAATGCTAAGGACTAATTGTTGAAATGTGGCTAGAGCATTGCATAGACCGAATGGCATCTAATAGTAAGTGAAAGTCGCCCAAGGACTTGTAAAAGTCATCTTCACTTGGTCCTCTAGTGCAATCTAGATTTGGTTATATCCACTATAACCATCTAGAAAGCTATAATAGCAGTGCCTAGAAATGGTGTCCAACACTTGGTGAACAAAAGGCAATGGAAAATGATCTTTGAAATGTGCCATGTTGAGCAACTGAAAGTCAATGCACACCCACCATTTACCTCCTTTCTTGGGCATGATCATGAGGGGACTGACCCACTCACTATCTGCAATAGGGTAGATGAATCCTACGTTGAGGAGTTGTTCAATCTTCTCTTTGATAATCTACTTTAATTTGGGATTCAAATGTTACTATAGCTATCATTTTGACTTAACGACAAGGTTAGTGTATATTTGGTGCTAGCATATTCTTAGATCTATTTGAATGAGCTTAGAATATGACCAGAAAAGGCTACTAACCATTTTTCCACAACCTTCACCAACATTTTCTTTTGTTCTGTAGCAAGCTTAGCATTAATAATGATCGACTTTCCAGTTTTCAAGAACACATAATTCATTCCAACTGGTAGTGTCTTCAATTCAAGTGGGTCTTATTTAAAATTTTCAGGAATCTTCAGCTTTCACCAATTGACATCATCATTTACTTCTTCAGAGAGTTGGTGATGAACTTGAGTTCATCCATACTTGCAACATATTCATACGTTAGGCCCTTAGTAGGTTCCATGCATAATGTACTACTACTAGAATTAGTTGTCAGCCACTAGGCGCCTTCTTATTTTGTGGCTACTATTACAAGCATCTTTGGATTTGAGATTCTAGTGCACACTACTTGCATGTAGAGATAGATGTTGTTTTTACTAACCATAACTTCTTCACACAATGGCACCCCAAATTGCTGTACGTGATACATAGAACCCTGTTGTTCTCAATTTTTCCAAATTCATTTTCTTTTGATGTCTCCAAAGAAAGATCTCTAATGCCTATTTTGGCATCAACGGTCCTTAATCATGCCCTTCCCATAATAATTGGGAAGTTCCCCTTATAGTTCTCCACCTTGATTACTAGGAAGTCAATTGGATATGACCACCTACAAATGGTGGTTATGATGTCCTCTACTAGTCCCACTAGAACAGTGATGGACTGGTCTACCAGTTCTAGCTGGATGTGGCTCTTCTTCAAGGGAGGAAGGTTCCAAATTATGTACATCTTATGCGAGATTAGATTAACACTAGAACCAAAGTTACTAAGAGCTTTACAAGGCTCATTCCTAGAAATTTGCAAATATAATAGGGGACTCCTAGGATTAACTAACTTTTTGGGTAGGTTACCAACTCAAATCCAATCAGATACAACATGGGTCAGCATTATAGTATGGATTTGAGAGGGATTTTTGTTTGAAGGGGACTTGGATAAAGGTGAGATAGAGGAAGTTGGAGGAGTAGGATTACCAACCAATGATGTGTCTAAGGGCTTTGGTGGACTATGAGGTCAAAAGAAGGGTCTTCTTTTTGTTCATGGTTCGAACTCACTTGGTGGGTTAACCAATTGTAGATTAACCACCTTCATAGCATTTTGTTGTTGTGGTTGGACAGGCAGTTCACCCTATATGGATGGAGTAGGTGGTAGCTATGTAGGAGATGGGGGAGTGGGTGTAGGGATAGGAGGTGCATGGGGATAGTAAGTGGCATCCTTTCTTAGATGGGGTGATTGGTATACTTGAGGGGGGTAGTGGTGAGATTGGTAAGTAGCAACATGACCAGAGGTGTCCCGTGGAGATGAAGGTTGCTAAACATAGTAACCATAGGGATTTGGTTGTCGGTAAGGATATTTTTGTCTTGGAGGTGGAAACACCCACAATTGTGGTTACTGCCACTATTGGTACAATTCATAAGGTTGCGGTGGAGTTCCATGTGGATAGTATTGTTGTGTTTGGTGGAACTGTTGAGGATTACCTTGTGGATAAGGAAATATTTTGGGTGTTTGCCTTTGTGCAAGTCAAGGATGTAAGGCATACACCCTAGATCCTACAAGTGTGACACAACTAAACAACATCCCTTAGGATGTTCATATTGAAAAATGTCACAACAACCATCATCATCTAAGTCACTATCCATAGCCATCTCTATCGTAGCCATTTTACCCTTACCCTTAGATATGGCACATTTAGCTTCCTTATGTCTCCGATGCTCACACTCACCACTTTGCTCCTTAGACATTTCAGCAATTTTTAAGATAGCTTGAAACTTATTATCCATGGAGTTCTATAATTAGTCAACCTTTAGCCATGATTTTAGATTTCAATTTCTGGAGTGGCAAGGTTTTTTGATTAGCCACCTTATCTCTATTTAATTCATCCTTACTATCACAAAATTAAACCCCCGTTTTGTAGATAGAAGGATCCCTATTGTATTCCTTTGCACTTTCTCATTTTCTCAATTCTCCCTCCTCCTTGGCTACCTACTCAATTAATTTTTAGATTTGGAGAGCACTTAACTCTATCAATCTCCCTTGAGCATAGACACCAAGAGTTTTCCTTACTTCAGACCACAACCCATCTATGATATGGCAAAGATGATCAAGCTGAGAATATTCATGGCCAGGGAACCTATGTAACAAAGAGTAGTATTAGCCAATAACAGCATCCAAGGGCTCATGATTTCCTTGTTTCCACCCTTGAATCTACTTCCTTAGATTGGATACTCAGGAGTACATTTGATATTTGTCATTAAAGAATTCCAACATCGTACTTCACCACCTAATTAATTCTAGTTCTAAGGATTGGTACCAATTTTTTGCTTCCTTTATAAGTGTACTTAGCAATAATTTTAGATTTTTCTAATGATTTTCATATTCTACAAGGCACATGCATCTTGAAAGGCCTAAAGATGATTTTGTAGATCAGCATCGTGTCCTCCCTCAAATTGATGGATGTTGTTCATGTTTAGCCTTTTTATTTTACTATCCTTCACATGCCTTGTTGGAATCCTCATAACCTTTACAATGTTCAACATGCTCCAAGTGGGAAGTAGAGGTTCACCAAGGTGATGGTGATGGTGCCTATGATGTTTTATACTAGCCCTTCTTTCTTGATGATGGGTCTCTTCGGATTGCCCATGTCTTCGGTCACAACTGTCCCGATAGTCCCTTCTGTTGTTCTGGTCCTGTCAGTCACCTCCATCATAATTATTTCTTCTGTGATCATGATCTGAGCTAAATGAAGAAGAAGATGATGATGATGAAGAGGAAGAAGAAGGAGAACTTGCTCCACATTGACACCTATCACCCTTCCTTCAGCACTCACAACCATGATTAGGATTGTGACCTATTTTTTCTCCCTTATCATGACTTGCCTTTCCAGATCCATTTTTATCATTGGATCCATTTTAACTAGAGCTTGGATTATGAATTGTGAATTGTACATTCTAGTTGAGGGCTCCCTAAAAAAAGTCAAAGAGAGGAGAATTACTAAAGATGTGGTTGCCTCCATCAAATGGGCCAAGTAAAGGTGGAAAATATTTTGACCCCTTACCCTTGAAAAGATCATGTTGGTGCTCCAACTGATGATCCCTTAACCTTTGTGCTTCAGTGAGATGATAATCTCTTGAATTAGGATCTTGCATCTCATATTCTCCATGAAGATGTTAAAGCCCATTTCATGCGAGCATAAGCTAGAGCATTGCTATAATAGATTGGTCAAGTGACAACACAATGTTACCTTCCATGTTGTGCCACCATAATAGTTTATCTTGATGCAAGATGAAGGTGAAGTTAGGTACATACTCATCAAGATGAGCATATACCACCCAGTATTACTGAGGCACCTAGACTACCTTGGGCGGAGATGGGCTCCTATGAGAAGAAGACATTCTGTGTTCATGACCTTATAGGTAGTGTGTAGTTAAGGTTTAATTTAATTATAATAATATTTTTTTTCATAATATTTGTCTCTTAGGGTTCAAAAAAAAAGGTTACTAAGTTTCACTTAGTTTAGATAGTGCACGTAGAACTACAGTCCCTAGCAACAGCACCAATGATAAGTAGTGAGGTACCCCTACACCCAACCATATGAATCACAGGCATTCAAATGCAATCTGGTCAAATTCCATAGACTATAATTACTAAGTACACTATAGCTAAATAGTGCATGTGTGTTGTCCATTCATTATCTTTCCAATCCCACTTGTGAAATGCAATTGTATGGTTAAGTGTGATTAAGGTGTAAGATTTTTATTTTTTTGTGTTTTATCAAATTACTCACCTAGAATAAGAATAAAAGTAAGAGTAATTAAATGCTAACTATGGTCTAATCTAGCCTAACAAAAGTAACCATTCCCACTTCCCAGACACATCCTGAAATTTGTGTAAACACTGCTGGATTATCAAACACTAACCGTTTATGAGGTACCAAGTATTAAACATATGTTCAAAGGGGTCGTGCTTGTGTATTTTAATGAGTTGCTTGAATAATCAAAATTAATTATTGCATGAACAACATTAATGTAAATTGTATGAAATCACAATATCTAAATGCATAAGAAAGAAAGTCTCAACTGCTACAAGGATGAATCAAAGACTTCGTCTTTATTGCCAACACAATGGTGTGTTTAGGTACATCAATTCTTGAATAAAGATCCATTCACACTTAGACCTCTTACTACGGGCACTTGGGTAAATATTCTAACTCTTAAATGGACAAACTGCAAGACTTTTGCTACTTGACTACCGAAAACTACTCTCAATTGTGTGCTCAGGGGTTGTATTTATAGACCCAAGAGTAACCCTGTGATATCGAATGTATCACATCTTGGGCTACGATATTGCATACCCAATATTGTATACCCGATATTATAGCCACTCCGATATCAAAGTGTATGAAAAAACATGATTTATCACTATCCTTTCTCATGTGTTGATTCTTGTATATTATGTAGGCAGGGTCATTATTTGCTTTAGAAACATCCTCTATGTTTTTTGTTTTAGGGGAAAGCTTTGCTAAGGCACCATGAGTCTAGGTAGTATAGTTTAAACTTAATAAATTCATTAACTATCCCCTTGAAGATGGCTAGAAGATGACTCTTAGCTATGAGTTTAGGAATCTCATTTAGGAGAGCATTCTATCGTTGTATAAAATTTTGTACAAGTTCAAGGGGCCCTTATTTAATCCTCATCAATAGGTCAAATTTTGTATTAGGTTTCAAGTTATCTCTAAATTTTTTGAAAAAGTATGACATCAAATCCTCTAGTGAGGTAATGGACCCTCTAGGTAATGCATGGTACCAATCCAAGGCTTTCTTGATGAGGAACATAGGAAAGATTCAAATAATAGTATGAGGCCAAGCTTGCAATAATAAGCACTCAAAGTGGAAGGCTATAAGATGTTAATTTGGATCATTCTCACCATTGTACTTGGTGAATTGGGGAATGGGAATGCGAGTGGAAAGTGTTATCTAAAACACAATGGAACTAATGGGATTGTCTTGGTAGAAGTCCATTATCTTTACTATCTGAGTGGTAGAGGCTTTTAGCATCTATAGCTCTTTGATGAGGTCTTAGATCATTTGAAAGGCTTGATGTAGGTCTTTGAGGCATTCTTATGTACTACGGTGTTTGTATAGATAGCTATGGAGGGAGTTGAGAGGCTTGGGACCATGTGATGAGCATCAGTATTGATGGAAGTGGATGGGTGATCATGGTAGTAGGAGGATTAAACAAAGAAAATGAGATTTGGATTAGGATTTAAGGAATGAATGGGATAAAGGAAGTTTGAGAAGCTTGCATAGCTTGAAACGCCAAAGAGGATCCCACTAGCATGATGAAGGGAGGTGACATTGTAGGTACCACTAGGGCTAGATGCATGGAACAAGGTTAAACTGCAAATGGAATTGATGAGAATAATGAGATAGGTTGGAATATAGTTTTAGCATAATGCATGGTTGAAACACCATCGATTTTTGACCGCAAATTTGTCAAAGTGTTGCGCTATGCTCTAGAGCGTAGCTAGTGTAACACTACAGAGAAGCCTCTGACAACCTCCAAAAGCCTCTAGAGCTCAGCATCAGCCTTCACCTTATCTCTAGCACTCCTCCAGCAAGTAAGATCAGCAATTTACATTTCTCTTACACTCCTTGTTTATCCCAAATTGTACCTATGCTCTAGAGCATAGCAAGCATAGCAACCAGAGTTAGAAAATTTTTGGGTCATCTTTAGACTTAAAAAAGTTTCTAAATTTTTCTCATAGTTCCACCTACTGCATTGCCACATGGCACCCAATCCATGTTTTGTACTATCCCTATTCCAATAAATACCCATGGACCCCTAACATTTTAATGGTTGGCATTCCCCGACGGTTGGCATTCCCTGATGATTCACATTCCCCAACTATTGGAATTTCCAAGTGGTTGGCATTCCTTGGACATGAGAATTTTTAAGGACTTGGCATTTGGCATTCTAGCATCTTGGCACTTAGCTCCATGGGCAAATGAGACCAAAGCACACCACAATAGCCCTATTGCAATCCTTCAAACACTACATGGTACACTGCAGTGAACAACCCAATAGGCATGGTTCATCACGGCAAGTGCTAGACTTCATGATCCAACACCACCTAGACTATGACTGCATTTCCACTATACTTGTTCTATACTATGTATCTTCTAAGACCCTTTTGGAGTTAACTACACTTCCATTTGGGGCGGTGTTTCATTTCTCTCTCCTGTTTCTAACATTTTCTTGTATTTTTTGCATCTTTCTGCACTTTTTCATGCATCATCATGTTGTACTACATATTTTTTGCATTTTCATGTTGACTAACCATTCCACCCCCCAGTTGTACCTACTACCTAGTTACAACTGGCAAAGTCCCTATTTGATTGACAAGACCATTTAGGATGCTCTGCCTCCATTTCCAGCAAGGCCCTCGTGTGAAGGTGGGGCTAAGGCTATGCATCCGTTGATCCCTTGCTAATTCTAGCCACCAATGTTTTTGGTCATTATAGTTTTTTTGGCACTAGAAGAAGGACTTCACCATTTTCTTCAACATTTTTTTATTGTTGTCCCACGTGCTCTCTCCACCAATGGTTGGTGTAAATTGGTCCTGGTCATTAGTTTCCCTAGAACACTACTGTACAAAAGCCAAAGTATATCTTTAGCACTTAATCAAAACTCTAGATGCTTTGGAGATTGTAACAAGTTCTCAGAGCATAGCAAGCTCTAGCATAGTGAGTGTATCACTAGAGTTAGCCATTTTCAATAGCTTTCATAGTTAGCATTTTTTCTACATTTTCCTACTTAGTCCAATTTTCTATAGTTTCTCACTTAGTCAATTTTTTTTTACAGTTTTCATACTTAGCCATTTTTCTACATTTTTATGCTTAGCCATTTTCTACATTTTTAGCCATTTTTCTGCTACTGATAAACTTAGTCATTTTTCTACAATTTTCAGAGTTAGTCGTTTTTTGCAAACAATAACTCTCACAACCTAATCTATGAACATGAATCTAGATCAACCTTTCATGTTAGTGTCTAACACATTTGACACTAGGATCCACCCAAAGTATGCTATGTTAAGCCACGAACAATACAACTTTTTTTGTGCCAAAATTCAAGTAGGATTATCGGTGGATTGCCTTGACTTGGAGGCAAAACATGACTATGAACAAGTCCATTGAGATAGAGGGGAGTACAACCCCTTGTTATTCAACATAATCCCACTCACGAAGTCCTACCACCAGCTATTGTCCTAACTCATCCATGTAAACAATCATGATGTAGGGACAGCCTACGAGGAAGCCTCACAAGAGGAAGAAGATGAGTTTGAGGCCTTCTATGAACGTGAGAGCCCTCTCTACATCGTATTCCAACAACTACTCCCTAGTATAGCCCCTCCTCAATTTGGTCCACCCATCCTCTCTGAGATGGAGACCATGCCAATTTAGCCTTCCTTTCAAGTGATTGCTACATTTGCCCAATGCTATGCTCACACGAGGACCACCTCCTAGCCCCATATGACTTAGGAATCCTATGTCCAATTTGTCTCATTAGCATCCATGGTGTCTGTCCAACCCACTCGTGTGTGGCCCACCTTAGTCACTATGTCCATCACTCAGCCAACACATCATTGACCATATGCTACAATGTTAAATTGGAAATTCCCATCCACTATGACATTAAACTGATAACACCTGTTTGCTACAATGTTAAACTAGCAAAATCCACAACCAAAATCCAACACTATGCTATGCAATCAATACAAGCCTAGCCAATGCAACCGGCTGGCACATCCCCAAGCTTGCCTCCTCTAACATTGTCAAAGTAGTGGAGTTCTACCAAGATGATCCCATAAGTCCCAAGATACCACCTCTAACTCTTCCAACTAGGGTCCAACTGCATTAGCTCACCAAGTACAATGGTGAAGGAGATCCCAATGCACACTTGGTCACATTCTGATCCAAGTGCTTACTCCTTCAAGCCTGGCCACATACCATCATGCGTGTGTTCACTATGTCACTTACTAGTAAGGCCTTAGAATAGTATTATGTACTACCTAAGGCCTCAATCTCTTCTTTGGAGGATCTCATAACCTAGTTTGTGACATGCTTCAAGTACAACCTAAAGCTTGAAGTAACCCTTGACCAGCTCATATAGGTCAAGCAATGGCCCCTAGAGCCTATGCCAAAATTCCTCCAATTTTGGAATGCCACATGGAGTTAAATGCATGAATTCCTAGTAAAGATGCACCTACAAGCCATCTTCAAGGGTGCAGTGAATGACTTCATCAAGCCAAACTATATTACTTGGCCCTGAAATCTCTTAGCCAAGCCTTTGCTCAAATGAAAGGCAGAGAAAAGGTAGTGCAAGCTAGTAATGACCTAGCTTACATGGCCTATAGAAACCAACATATGCATAAGCAAAATGCAATAGTGGCAATAGTGGCTGCAAGCACAAAAGCAACCAACCAGGGCCCAATGGCTAAGCAGCCCAAGGCCCAAGGTCACAAAGCCACCAACTCAGGTACCAACTCACCTACATTAGTAGGGGCTACCCCAAGGTCCAGCTTTGAGTGCACGAATCACTCAAAGTATACATCACTACTGATGGAACCCTCTAAACTGCTAGAGTAACTCTTGAAAGTTAGGAAAATCCAATACAAACACATATTAGAAATTGCCCACCAAAAACATGATAGGTACTATGAACTACTAAGGAACCCTACCTCAACAATATCAAATGAGCTCCTAGTCTCACAACATTTCAAACTGGACCAGTGCTATCATTACCACCAAATGTCTACTCACAGTACGAACAACTGTTATGCTTTGCAAGATGATTGGCATAGAATGATAAAATGACACCAATTGGTGCTTAACACAATGAGCCAATCCAATGTAGACAATGCCCCCTATGTCATAAACTCCATTAGCATAGGTGGAAATTACAAACCTATGCAACAACCTTTTGTGATCTACATGCCTTCTAATAAGGCAAGGATCCCCTTGGGCTTCACAACCAAGAGGCCTTCCTTTGTTATTAAAGTGTCACCTCGGACACCCACAACATCCTTTGTGGATAAGGTCCCATAGTAATCATTTGCTAAGATATTAAATAGGCATGAAATAGCAAAAAAAAATTGCTAAGAAAATCATAAGGTGCCACAACAAGTTGGCCCCATAACAACTCCTAAACCACTATTTGTTATAAGGGTGCCACAATGTGATGGCCCCTCACATACCCAAAGCCCAACAGTGGGCAATGTCTCTGTCCCTCCTCCTTCAAGGGCTGACTACACTAGCAACCTGAGTAGGCCTACCAAATGGCAATGCAATAGGATGAACGAGCACCTTGCAACCCTCATGGCTGAAGCAAAGGCCATAACTAGCAAGCAACAACTAAATGCTAGGGCCCCTACCCCCAAGTAAGCTAAGCAACCCAAGCCCAAGTCCCCTCCATGAGAGATCCATCTCTCAATTCGCATGGAGGAAGTCAAGGTTAACATAATGGTCAATGATAAGGACTTCATAGTTGCACTAACATAGGAGAAACAAATGCTCAAGTAAAAGAAGACAATGTTGAGATTGTACAACCTAGTCATGACCTCATCTATTCACCACCAAGCATTTGCCCAACTATTGGCCTCCATTCCTATTATAGAGGAGATCCTTGTAGATGAGGCATCCATCTGTGCAGCAATGTTTCCCCCTATAATGTAGGAATTGGATTCAACATTGCTAGCCTTTTGCAACAATGTAGTCAAGATCAACCCCAAATGAGGGGAGGTCACTATAGTTCCACTATTCATTAGCATAGGTGTTGGGTAGTGCAAGATTTGTAGAGTGCATGTTGCTGATGGTGTAGCAACAAACATAGTCCTGTATTCCATCATCGATAAGCTAGACCTGGAAAATGAAATTAGGCCAAAAAAATCATGTGTCTAAAATCCTTCAATGAATTATGTGTCACTGTTAGGGGTATAATAAACTTAGCCTTTGTGGTAGGAGAGCAATTCCTCACTAGCACAGATTTCACTATCATAGAGGAGATGCCAGGCTTCAACCTAATCTTAGGTAGGCCTTGGCTAGCCTAACTACAAGTCATCACCTCTTCCATCCATCAAGAAGGCCACCTTCCATATGAAGGTGGTCAAGTTATCATCCATAGTGATAATGCCTCCCCTCTAACTACCACAACATAGACATGGAACAAGTGTCGAAGGTGGATTTTCTTGGTGATGCACCTATGACAACCAACAGAACGCCTAAGGCTAACATACCTCAATGAGTGGTTAGAGCTAATAGCCTCCCAAAGGATCATAAGCTTTGCACATCCTCTAATCCACACACAGTTAAAAAGCAATTATGTGACCAAGAATTTTCCTTGGCCAAAAATGTGCTAAGCACTTACTTACACCTTGCCTCCACGGGCCATGCATTTTTGGTTTTTGCTTGTGTTGCATTTTTTCATGCATTTACATTTCACTTGCTTGCCTAGTTTACACACTGCTTCACTTTATTTACACATCCATCCACTTATCTTACACATTGCATTTGAAAAACATCAAAAATACATAAAAATAAAAGAAACATAAAACTACAAAAACACATGGCCAAAAAGGCCTTAAACTATTGTTCTAGCCCAAAATGACCTTAAACTTGCATACATACGATAGAATGACTTTAAACTATCACTATGGCCCAGAATGGCCTAAAACTATCAATTTTTGCATTACTTTCTTTTCATTCATGCATTTTAACTCTATTTATGATAGGTGCCACTTGATGTTGTTTTTATAGTTTATTTTTGTAGGATCTTGTAAGCACACAACATGACTACACATGCAACATCACACATCACATAAGCAACATAAGCACTCATCTGCCATGATGAAAAAAATTGGCACGGATAGTCCACTATGACTATAAACTAGTGTAGTAGTCCCCTATGACTATAAACTAGCATAGATTGTTCTTGGATCATAACATTAAATTGGCACAACATCCACTATCTGCTATGACATTAAACTAGCACCTAGTAGTCTGCTAGGACTATAAACTAGCACATCACAGTCTGCTAGGACCTTAAATTACATTCATGATCTGCTAGGACTTTAAACTAGCATGTTGATGATCTATTGGAGCACTTGCCATTAGTGAAACCCTTAGGAAACTCATAGCATCATTGCCTCCCCCTATGCTACTAATCTTTTGGAGAACCTACCATTAGTGCAACCTTTGGAGGACTCACAACATCATCACCCTAGCACTTTCATTAGCTTCCTGAGCACTTACAACTGGCATAGCATTTGCTGCATCTTCACATCTCGCATTTGTAGCATCTTCACATTCATTATTTGCATTTTCATCTCATTTTTTTATGATTTTCTTTTCTTCTAGAAGTTTTGTTTGCAAGATGAGGCCTCGAAGATGGTCATGCAAGGATGCATCTCATTGCAGCAATAGCTCACCACATTGCTCCAGTGTGCATGATTGGACTAGTTAAGCCACTCAAGAGTGCACATCCCCCTCATCCCATTATAGCCTATGCACATCCACTTCTTCATCCCAATAGCCTCTCATCCCCCACATACTCACAATTGCACATCCCTCTGATGCATACACACTATGATGTATATGGCATTTTCTTCATGTCAATCGTAGAACCCAAGGTGGACATAACATAACTCATCCCATGGAAATCCTCTATTGGTTATTCAAAGCCCAAGCAGATGTAACACAACTCATCCTTGGGAGGAAACACTTGTCCTACAAACATGACGTGATTACATCAAAACAAAGCCCATCTACTCGATGGCCAACTTGCAACTGGAATTCAGTAGTAAGCTAAACCAAACAAAGGTTCACCTTATAGCAAAGCAAAGCAAAAAAAAAAAAAAAAAAGAAAGAGAAAAAAATGAAAAAACAAGAAAAAAAAGAAAAATAAAAATGGAAAAAAGAACATCCCCAAAAAAATTGAAAGTGTTGCACTTTCTTAATCAACCAAGCCTTGGATCAACTTTAACTCTCTCAAGAGCACTTTGACAAGAGGTCAACATTTCAAGGGCAAGTACCTTCATGCCATGGTCACCATCAGCCATGTTGACTTTGCATCTTGCATTAGGATACATTGTTTGAATTTTATTTCATCTTCATAGCACATTTCCTACACACTTTGCCTCCGCATACCCTTATCCATAGCACTCTTGAACATGGTAGAATGACACTTGATCTGTCATTGACAAGTGATGTTGGTGCCATGTCTGCTATGGTGTTTTTCAATTCTTTGTCGATGTCTCTTAGGTCACTCCTCTAGACATCAAAAAAGAGGGGCCATTGAAATACCACCAATTTTGGGCTTCAGCATTGCAATTGCAAATTTGTCTAAGTGTTGCAGTATGCTCTAGAGCATAGCCAACGTAGCACTATAGAGAAGCCTTTAATAGCCTCCAAAAGCCTCCAGAGCTTAGCATTAGCCTTCACCTCAACTCCAACACTCCTTCGGCAAGCAAGATCAACAATTTGCATTTCTCTTGCACTTCCTATTTATTCCAAATTGTACCTATGCTCTAGAATGAAGCAAGCATAGCAACTAGAGTTAGAAAATTTTTTGGTCATCTTTAGACTTAGAAAATTTTCTAAATTTTTCTTGTAGTTCCACCTACCACACTGCCACATGGCACCTAATCTGTGTTTTGCACTAAACCTAGTCCTATAAATACCCTTGGACCCCCAACATTTTAATGGATGGCATTCCTCGACTGTTTGCATTTCCCAACTATTGGCATTTCTAAGTGGTTGACATTCCTTTGACATAAGCATTTTTAAGTACTTGGAATTTGGCATTTGGCATCTTGACACTTAGCTTCATGGGCAAATGAGACCCAAAGCACATCACACCCGCAGAGAGGTAGAGTTCCACATCATGGTCCACTACAAACCCATTGTAGCCCTATAGAACACTACATAGTACACTACAGTGACAAACCTAGTAGGAACGGTTCATCACAATGAGTTCCAAACTTCATGGCTTGACACCATCAAAATTGTGACTATGCTTGCACTATGTCTATTGTACACTATGTACCTTATAGGACCCTTTTGGAGTTAACTACACTTCCATTTAGGGTGGTGTTCTCTTTCTCTCTTCCATTTCTAACATTTTCTTGCATATTTTTGCATCTTTCTACACTTTTTCACGTGTCATCATGCTATACTATGTATTTTTTGCATTCGCATTTCGACTAACCATGCCACCCCCTAGTTGTATCCACTACCCTGATTGCAACCAACAAAGTCCCTATTCGATTGACAAGACCATTTAGGGTGCTCACCCTCTATTTTTAGCAAGGCCCTCACGTGGAGGTGGGGTTAAGGTTGTGTGTCCGTTGACCTCTCGGTGATTCCAGCCACCAATGTTTTTAGTCGTTACAATGGTTATGATAGGTGTTGGCTTGAACATGGTGGGATAGATAAGGGAAGAATGAGAAACTTGAGCTACAGGGAATACAAGGGGTGTAGAGCTAGGGATGATCTTTTGTGGAGTTAACTGTTGTAAGTTTCTAATAAAAGCATGGAGCTCCTACTCTATCTCAAACTCATCTTGGTCCTCTTGGTTTTTATTTACAATAACCTCTTCACTCCACTCATTGATATCTATAAGTTACATTAACAAATAAGTATAGAAATCCATTAAAGGGACTTGGACATAGTGTGAGGAAATATATTCTTTACCATTTGGATGTATGATTTTTAACTAATGATTGACATCAAACTTATAATGTGGGATGAGAAGGCCTACTTGTATCTTGGCATAAAGGAAGTTATAAAACTCCTCATTTATAATTGTGAAGTTTGGTTCTTGTCCCATTCAATTAAGTGATTTCCTATGTTCTATGATTGCTGGATCTTTGGCATCATAGATACGAACTACTTCTTGGTTAGGGGACTTGTACATATTTTTTATGGGGTAATACCATAGAGCAATGAAAAGGCATAAAAAAAATGTTGAACTAGGTGATAGGCTAAAAGATTTAGTGTATGAACTATTTAGTCTATGAGATCACTCATCATATGAAGTATAAAATAAAACTACAACTTCAAGGATTATGTAGGTGGTTGTCGTAGTGTGGTGCACTACACTGGAAGAAAATTACTACTTATGTTTGCAAATGTAGGAAATAGTGGTAACAATGCAAATTGTGAATAGAAAATTTAATACAAAAACATTTGAAATAGGTTGTTGACTATATGTTGGGTTTTGGTGATCATACAACAAAAGTTTGTAGTGTAGTTCACACATTAGATGTTGGTGAACACCTACCACATAATTTTAAGAGATAAAATAGCCAAGATGTTTATAGGTCATACATTGGCTCTAAGAGAGATCTAACACCAAATTTTACAAAAGTAAATACTGTAATTTTGATGGTAGGCTATAAGCTAGGTTTTAGAAAATCAAACTCTAGATGGGAAAGGTAAAAATTTTTAAAATTTCTGCAGGCTATATGCTAGGTTTTAAAAAACCTAGCACTTGATTAAAACATTTAAATGTAGCAAAAATAACTATCTGTCACAACTAGATCTTAGGAAGGATCCAAAATAAAATTTTTATAATGTGAATGGATAAGATAGGATGTAGGTTATATGCTAGCCTTTGTGCACATCCCAAAGCTAAATTTTATGAAATTGAAAGTGTAGTTTTGTTGTAGACTATATGCTGGATTTTAGAAAACCTAGCACTTGAAAAAATAAATCAAGAAAAGGCCAAACTTGTTATAGTTTATATGCTAGATTTCATGAAACCCAATACTAATTTTAGGCCATGCACTACGCTTATGAAAAATCCTATACCAATTTTAAAATAAAAATTATGGAAATAAAGGTTGTAGGTAGAGAGTTAGGTTTTGGAAAAATACAAAATGAATTTGCAAGTTGTAGGTTATAGGCCACACAGGGTTTTAAGAAAACCTAGCACTAGTAGAAAAATTGAAATTGGGATTTTTTACTGCTAAAAACTTGACTAGAGGCCCTCCTTCTAGCACCTAAAAATTTGGTGGCAGTAGAATAGTTTTGACCTTGGATCCATGAGCATTGAGAAAAGAATATGAAGCACCTTTGATGATCTTGTTAATCACCTGGGGACGTTAAAGTCTATTACAAATGTGTGAAATAAAAATGACGAGTGTATGATCTAAGTGCAGAGAAATTTAAAGTGAAGTATGCTGAATGAATGAAAGTGTAAACTTGTATCAAAATGATGGAAAATTCATGGAAACAAAGTTCAAAGAACTCAAGCTTATAAAATTTTAATGCCCAAGAGCTCATGGAAGAATACTTGGAACTTGATATAGCTAGAAGGATATGTTCTAGAGTCAAATCTATGCTTAATAATTCCATATAGTCTACCATTTGAACTCACTACTAGTTTTCTTTGCTACTATTATTGAGCTTTTGATATGTCAAAACATTATGGAAAATGGAGTACAAGGATGTTTTTGTGGTTGTTGTATTTACAATACTAATATCAAAGGACTCAAGGACTCACAAGAAAATTTGGGATCACAAGCACTCAAGGGAGCACGGATGAATATGAAGAGTTCAAGAAAAATATATCTATTTTTGTTGAGGATGATTCCTATATATTTTGGCATGCTTTGGAGTGTTTCTAGCTCATTTTCTAAGGTTTATGGGAACTTTTTTGGAGGCATTTAGAGGCTTCTAGTATCAAAATAAGCAATTTCATTTTTGGCCCTTGCAGAAAAGACATTTTTCCCATACCAAAGACATCTTTCCAGAATGCAGCATAGGCAAAGACATCTTTGCAAACTAGCAAAAATCTTTCATTAGACAAAGAGATCTTTCATCAAACAAAGAAATCTTTCATCAGACAAAGATGTCTTCCTAGAACGAAGGCAAGTTATAGAAAGACATCTTTCTAGAATGAAGGCTAGATGCAAAAAGACATCTTAGTCATGAAGAAGACATCTTCCATGACCATTAGTTAGTCATTGCACAAGTTCCAAGGTAAATTTGGAAACATTGTAGCTATAAGAAGACTTCATTCTCATTGGGAAAAAAGTAAGCATTGTGTACTATCAATTGTAATCATTATTGTTCCTCATTGTATACTCATTTGTCTATTGTAATTCGTAAAAGTGAGTTGTGCCTCAAGTACAAGGATCAGCAAACTTAGTTGCATTCATTCCTTGTAATTTTTGTTCTCTTTTGTTACCTTGTGGGATTGATCTACTTCTTGTGGGAAGGCATCTTGCTTGAGTTTGTTATGATCCTATGGGATTGAGTGTTGGTGTAGCATCACAACACTCCAATGCAGAGCTGAAGTTGTAAAGGTATTGGGATCCTTGAAAACATATTCTAAGATTGTTGAGACCTTGTGGGGTTGAGTGAAGTTTTAGAATTGAATCACTTCAGAGTGGAGCTTAGATCTTGTATAATGTGTGGTATCATTCAAACCACAATTTGGAAGCAACAAAGTTTGAAGGTGTGCTTGCGAACTACCCTTCGAGTGTGGACTACCCAAGTTGGGGAACCATATTAAATTTGGTGTTGAATTTATGTTAAATAATTTTTTTGGAGAACTATTCATCCCTTCTTGCCTAAGTTCAACAATCCTCAAATGCTATTGAAGCTTGGTACTCTTACACTCTACATTAATCTTTTAGAGTGAACATGGTTGAGGTAATCAACATCAGATGCATCTAGATATGCTTCATCAATTTCTATGCTCAATTCTTATATCACATTTGTTATAAAGGTAAGTCTTTCATTCTCTTCCTTATGTTTAGAAATAAAGGAAACTGTACTTGTAAAGTTGATAAAACTCATAACAATATGAATGATATTTCCTTTGAAGAAAGGCATGGGATATTTTGCCATGTAGTTCTTTATTTCCAAAATTTATGTATTGAGATAAAAGATTCTTTACATTCCAAGAAATAAAATTAAAGTTCCTAATGATGAATGTTTTTATCTTAAGAATGAGAACTTAGACCTTGAGGTGGATATTGAAAAACTAACCAATGTGATTGAGAAGATGAGTAAGAGCTTTGAAGGTAAGGAAAGAGGTAAAAATTTTTCAAGTTCTAATTTTGATTCATCTTCAATAGAATGCTTGGTATGTGATTGAAGAGGCCATGTGGCCTCCAAATGTCCTAGTCATGATAGGTTATGTAACGATAGAAAACTTCGGCAGCTGGAAATACCGACCGAGATTCCATGTATATAGTTTTAACCATGGATCCGCACGAGGGCTATGCTGGAAAAAGCGAATCCGCGGCGCCCTGAACGGTCTTGTCGATCAGACAGGGACTTACGGGTTAGTAAAACGATGAAGATTACGGATCTTTGCATTGTTTCGATTTGATTCGAGGGATCGTGAAATGGGAGGAAAACGACGTGGATGGGTCGCTACGATGATAACGCCAAACACGCCGAAGAGATGCTAATCAGGAGAGAAACGCGTGATTTTAAAAAGATCTATGTTTCGATTTTTGAAAGAATGTATGATTTGTATGTCACATTACAATGGGAGAGACCCCCAATAACTTGATGCAAAAAATGAGCACAAAACAACAAGGAAACTATCCAGACAGAAGTCCGATCTACCTCGCAGGCCAAAGCTGGGATGCAAGGATGGTCAAGCTCTGAGGTTTGCCGATCAACTGTTTCTGACCGGTAGAGTCTGCAAACTGGGCGAGATGATCTCACAATCCCTGTTCTGCTTCTTTGCTTCGAGTAGGTTCTGCTCAGGGCAGCAATCGCTAATGGAGAAGGTCGTATCTTCCCCGAAGGAATGATCTCTCTTGTTGCTAAGGCTCAAGCGCACTGTGCTCTGTTCTTGCTGAAGGATGGTGCTGTCGACAGTTGCCAAAAGGTTGCTCTTTGTTCCTCTACTCAAGGTGATAAGTTCTTCCTTGCTCAGAAAATGCTCTTGCCCTTTTGATTTTCTGCTGCCCCCCTCTGTATCTTTGTCAACTAGTCTATTTATAGGCTGCGGGGTCCCATAAAAAGGTGCAACCCTGATGATGTAGGTCCCGGATATTTCGGGTTCCGTTGACATGACCATTTTAAGTCAGATTGTGACTACGCATAACATGCTCGTTTGCGTGTTGTGCGTGTGAAGAGAAGGTACATGTTGAGCGTGTTTCAATTGCTTTCAGGCTATATTACACTCATTCGCGTTGTGTTGCATGTATGAGCGTAATCCGGTACAAAAAACAATAGGCTCAAAATTGTCTTACGCTCACTACGCAGCTGCGCGTAACGAGGCGTAGACAATATCTAACTTACGCTCACTACGCAGCTGCGTGTAGCGAAGCATAAACAATGTCTAATTTACGCTCACTACGCAGCTGCACGTAACGAAGCGTAAATAATGTCTAGCCTTAGTGATGCAATACGCAATGGTACACACCGCCGCGTAACGAGCGTAAAGACAAGTTATCCATACGCCACGAGAAAGAATGTCGAACTGTTGTGCTTCTCTAGACTCTACCTTCGACTATTTTGGAGCTTATTACGCTCATTACGCTGCCGTGCATAATAGAGCGTAAACTTGTCCTTGAACAAAGCTGATGCGCGCACTCACTTGAATTGCGAATCTTTTCCTGAGGCTGACTCGTAATTTTCACGGTGTTTCAATGGCCCCTCTTTGTTGACGGTTAGAGGGCTTGCCCGAAAGACGTCGACAAAGAATGCGAAACACCGAATTGGCAGAAGCAAGAACAGCATTCATCCATGACTACTCAAGTGTTGCCCTGTCAACATGGAAGAGCAAAACTGGCAGGTATGGGAGATAGAGGGATATAGCTGGAAACAGGTTCGGGGAAGAAGCAAAATGAGTTATGATGGTAGGGGCATGAAATACGCTCGTATGCACGGGGGGGGACGCTCATTTATGTCAACAGGAATGCTTTCAGACGAGCGTAGCGCATCAATCTGAGATTTCTCTGTTACTGATTATAGCAGGAATGCGTGCAAAAGGAGCGTGGCACGTCACTTCTGCGATATCTCTGCTGGTGTGAGTGTGGAAAATGAATACTTGCGTATATAGCTTTTGTGTATGGGAAGCAGGTGGTGGGGATGAAGGGAAACAAGAGCTAAGGGTAGGATTTGTGAGAGGTAGAGGTATGTAGATCTAAATGGATGGTTGGGCAAACCTGAGCAGCCATTTCAACATGCTGTTATACTTCACCACTCAGATGGACGCACCTTCAAACGACATCCTCCAAGTCAAGTAGCCTGCAACCACAAAAGAAAGCAGAGGACCATTGCTCATGCGAATAAGAGGCGAGGTTGTTGAAACAAGCGCCATCTGATGTGAGCTAGAGCGATTGGGCTGTAAAGAAGGAGTTGGAGGATGCGGGCGGAGCCGCCAATCCTGACGAGTGGCCCAACATATCTTCGCCAAAAGGAATCAGACACAGTGCAGCTGACTGGTTGTATAAGGAACCAGCCAGATGAATTTGCGAAGCCAGCGTCCGATAGCGATGATTGGCGGAGGTCGCCAAGGTCTTTGTCGACAAGGATTTCGTCGGGGCTCCGGCTGGCGAGACTAATCTCTCAGAGGTGCTACCACTGTGGCGGGCGCACCGATGGCATCTCCGAGGGGTCAATAGGATGCCTTTCAACTTGTCCGAGGAATCAGTAGGATGCCAGTGGGGTGGCGACACTGGGACTGTCCCAGTATCCCACCCTGTTTGTCGTGCAGCCATACAGAGATGATCACGCTCGCTTGAGTTACATGGCAGCAGTCTGTAAGTTCCAGTTTTGAGTCCTGGTAGACTGTCATGACTGGTTTTAAGTCTCAGCAGACCATGGTCCCAGTTTAAAGTCCGGGCAGACCGAGAGATGCTAGTTTTACGTCGTAGCGGATGGTGGCAAGGCTAATTTATGGTCTCAGCAGACCATGCTGTGGATGTCAGTTTCCTGTCATGACCCAGGGACAAGTCTGTGCTAGTTTTACGTCTCAGTAGATGGCTACTTACCTGTGCCAGTTTAGCGTCGTGAAGGATGCGTGCAGAAGGTGCCAGTTTTTCGTCTTGGTGGACCTGTACAACATTGCCAGTTTTACATCGTAGCGGACAGTTACAACCTGCTAGTTTAGCATCGTAGCAGATGAATATTGCCAGTTTAGCGTCGTGGCGGACGCATGCTAGGAATGCCAGTTTTACGTCGTAGCGGACGGTCAGTGCCAGTTTAACGTCGTAGCGGACGTATGATGCTAGTTTAGCATCGTAGCGGACGAATACTGCCATACCTGATTACTCGTGCTGTAGATACTGCTAAATGTAATACCACCTCAGATATACATGATTTACAGGGTTTGGTAGTTCATTGCCGTTGATGTCTGCTAGTCTGAAAGCTCCGTTGGTATATGCATCGACCACCGAGAAAGGACCTTCCCAATTTACCGAGAACTTGCCTGCCGGCTCGTGCACGGCTTTGAGGACTAGGTCTCCTTTCTTGATCGGATGCTGCTGAAGGTTGTGATGATGCTTCTGTCTCTGTTTATCTTGATATTTCTCAATCGTATCAAGAGCCTGTATCTGCTTCTCTTCTACTGAATCCAAATCCATTATCCGTGCCTCGGTGTGTTGAGCCTCATTTATAATGGTGGAGAGGACCATTCTTAGAGAAGGAATTTGCAATTCAAGAGGTAATACTGCTTCAGATCCATAAACCAGACTATAGGGCGTACTACCTGTAGCTGTCCTACATGTAGTACGGTACGCCCATAGCACATAGAGGATTTTATCATGCCACCGTCTCTTGTTGCCGTCGAGCATTTTCTTGAGCAGATTGATGACTATTTTGTTTGATGCTTCAGCTTGACCATTTGCCTGCGGGTAATAGGGGGAGGAAAAAGACTGTCTAATGCCTAGGTTATCACAGAAGGATTTGGTTTCCACGCTACTAAACTGTGGCCCATTGTCAGTCACAATAGTCATTGGGAGACCAAATCTGGTTACTATATTGTCCAAGATAAAATGGCAGACCTGTTGGGATGTGATTTTCCACAGGGGGACAGCTTCTACCCACTTCATAAAATACTCAGTAGCAGTAATAATGAAGCTATGCCCTGCAGAAGATTTTGGCGTGATGGGTCCTATGATGTCCAGTCCCCATCGTTGAAATGGCCATGTTATCTGCGTTGTATGCAATTCTGTGGGTGACACGTATATGAGGTTTGCATGACGCTGACACGTGTCATAAGTTTTAACCTTTGTTAGGCAGTCTTTTTCCATACGTGGCCAGTAGTACCCTAAGCGACGGATTTTTAGGGCCATAGCCCATGGTGCTACATGGCCGCCGCACAGTCCCTCGTGAACTTCGCTAACTATGTGTTGCGCTTGGTCTTTGTCAACGCAGGTAAGCAACACGCCATCAAAGGAGCATCTACAAAGAGTGCTGTCTTGAATGATGATGTATTGCCTGGCCCGCTTACGAATTACGTATTTCTGTGTGTGTGTCAATTCAGGCGGTAATTCGCCCTGTAGAAGATAAGTTTTAATATTGTCATACCATTCAGGTGTGCTTTCCTCGAGTAGAGAGGAGATTTGCGCCGCCTGAATGATAGGATCTGCGCAGTCTGTAATTAATGCAGGGCAGGTGTTAAACAGGTGTGAAGGCATGTGTAAAGCCAGGGTGGCCAGTGTGTCGGCCAGCGTGTTGTCACTACGTGGGACGTGTTAGGCTTCGAAGGTCGTAAATCGCCTCAGAAGATCTTTAGTTTGATCGTAGTAAGGCTGCAAATGTATAGCTTTGCAGGCATAGACTCTAGTGATTTGATTTATGACAAGCATCGAATCGTCCCTAACCGCCAGGTGTTGCACATCTAACTCACTGGCGGTTAGCAATCCCCTGAGGAGCCCCTCGTACTCTGCCACGTTGTTCATACAAGGGAAGGTCAAGCGATAAGTGTGTAGATGCACATCCTTAGGTGATAGCGTAATAACCACGGCGGCACTGCCGCCTCTAGCTATTGAGGCTCCATCGAAATACAACGTCGCCTCGAGGCCTGTCAAGACAGGGCTTAGACTATGTACATGTTCATCAGGAAATTCGGGCTCTATTGTGGCTTGGTTGTTAACCGGTGATGTTACTAATTGGTCGGCTATCGCTTGGCCCTTCGTAGAAGATTGGCCAACATAGTGCAGATCAAATTCTGTGGTGATAGCTTTCCAGCGAGCGATCCTACTACTTTCGTACAAATTATGCATGATAGTCTTAAGGATGTTATTTTTGCAAATAATGTTAACCTGGCTACGGAAAAGGTAGTGTTTACACTTTTTGAGCCTAAAAACTAACGCTAGGCAATTACGCTCTACTTCATTATACCTCGTTTCGTACGCATATAAAGCATGGCTCAGGTAGTAGATAGGCATTTCGGACCCATCGTTCCTCCTTTGACAAAGCAATGCTGCTAACGCTACGTCCGAAGTTGCGAGGTAAATGTAAAATGGCAAGTCCCTTTGTGGCGGGAAAACCATAGGTAAATGTTGGGGTTCCTATTTAATCTTGTCAAACACACGTTGACAATCCTCCGTCCATTCGAAATTAACCCCCTTCTTTAGCAAATGTTGCATAGGGTGCAGCTTGTCGGTTAATCTTGAGATGAATCGGCGTATGAACTGCAAGCGTCCCTGTAACCCGCGTAATTGCTTGAGGTCTGTCGGAGGCGTTAACTCAACAATGGCTTTGACCTTATCAGGGTCAACTCGTATGCCGGTTTTCGATATCACAAACCCCAATAGACGTCTGGTTTTGACTCCGAATATGCACTTCTTCGGGTTAAGTCGGAGCTCGTATTTGGAGCATCTTTTTAGGACTAACTCCAGATCTCCTGAATGATCCTCAGACTTTAAAGACTTCACAGCTATATCGTCTACATAATCATTCAGTCTCTCTAAGAGATAGTCGCTAAAGATGTACGTCATGGCTCGTTGATACGTTGCTCCAGCATTCTTTAGACCAAATGGCATCATAGTATAACAAAAGGTACCCCAGGGTGTCATGAATATCGTAGTTAATTGATGTTTTGGGTTTATGCGAATCTGGTTATAACCAAAGAAGCCATCCATGAAGGATAGGAGTGCATGCCCAGCTGTTGTATCGACTAGTTGATCGATACTCGGGAGCGGGAAATTATCTTTGATTGTGGCCTTGTTCAAATCCTGGAAGTCTATGCAAATGCGTATACTCCCGGTCTTCTTTGCCACAACCACAATGTTAGATACCCAGTCCGAGTAATCGACCGCGCGGATGAAACCAGCTTGATATAGTTTGGTGATTTCGTTACGCACGGCTAGCACGATCTCTGGCTTAATTTTGCGTGCTTTTTGCCTAACTGCTTTGATCTGTGGGTCTAAGATGATGTTATGTTGGATTAGCCTGGGATCTAGTCTAGGCATATCCTCATATGACCATGCGAAGACAGTGATGCTGTCTTGCAGGACCTGTGTTACGACATCGTGCGTTTCTCATTCTAACAAGGAACTGACTTTAAGCGTTTTAGCTTCGCCCCTATGCGTAACGATAGAGACCTCATCAAGGGGATCTTCGGTTATGTCCCCAGCTTCCAGGTCTAGTGTGCGTGTCAACTGTTCTCGCCATTCCGGGGACATCTCCGACGCAGCTATAGTCAGGTCTTCTAAGGGGAGGTTAACATCTATAAACGCGGGATCGAATTGCCTAACTACCTTTCCGTATGGGCCAGTCAGAGTTAAAGGTGTTGATAGTGTTGCATCCATTTGTTTGTCCTGCAAAACCGCAAAGTGCGTAAATGGTTAGAAAGAAGATGACGTGATGGCTAGCAAACGTGGAAAGCTAACAGAATTTTGAATTTTGTAATGAAGTTGTAATCAATGCTACCCGATTACGAGGTGATAAAATGTGGTAGTTTAACATCATTTCGGACAGCAGTGCGTGCGATATCAACCGCATTAACATCTTGATTTTCGGGTTCTGTTTCAGGGAAGTCCCGCTGAAATCGGATATCAAGTCGGTGATTCTCGCATACAAGTAGGCGGATTTTTGGTTAGAATGGACTGTTGGCTATTGTGAGTTCAAATTTGCAGGTATTATCTAGCAAGAGCAAGAAGAGCAGAAGATTTGAAGGTGCAAGACTGTGCAAGTGTTGAAGCTGTGATAATGGCGCCTAAGATGAAGAGGAAGAACACTAAATTGGCTAAAATCGACGAGGTACAGGAGAACCTGGAGCGTGTTCAACAGGCCGTGGTCGAAGTGCGCGACTCGACACCTTTGAACCGGTAGGTTATTCTTTGCATGCTCGTGCTATTTCAGCGTTTGTGCTATACAACGTTCTTCGTATGAATGAGGGTTTTGGGTTATGGACCTTGCGTTATAGCGAGGGTTTGGCATGGTTGCGTTTATCGCCGTTGTCAGAGACGAACCTTGCGCTGTTGCAAGGGTTTGGGCTATTTTCACATAGATGGCTAAGCATGATGTGTAGCGTTTCTGTATTAATGATGCAACTGTAAATCTAGGCGTTGATTTATGTAGCGTGTTTTTTGTACAGAGTCGTGCTGAAGCCTATTCTGATTGTGTTAGACATCATTGGGGTTTTGTGTTGGGTAAACCTCATCGTCCCCAATGTCCCTCCTCCGCACACACGAGTGCAGGGGAAGGCCATCTGGTTCCGAAAGGGGGCGCTGGAGTTTCTGCAGTTCTTACTGCAAAACTTCAGCATCATTGTGTGGTATAATGTGACTGGCGATGTTGCCGGTGCCATTTTAGAACACCTGTTGGCGGGGTCTGCACAGGGGATTCTGGCTTACTTGACAGACGGGGCCATCGATACAGGTTGTCCCGAGGACCAAGCGCTCAGTGCCCGAGGCCTGAGGAGCTTATGCTGGATCTGGGAAATGGCCCGTTTTAGTTGTTATCATGCATATAACATGCTGTTCGTGGCTCGCCATGTTTCAACCTACTTCCAGAACCCATAAGGCACGGTGTACTATGCGGGCGGGTAAGCGGATCTTGTTAACTGTCTATTTGTTCTGTTTTGTTGTTGTATATCCGCTATCGGTGTAAAACATAAGAGAAGCCTATGCGCAAAGTGTAAAATAAGCCTACGCTGTATGGTACAGGTTTTTCATACATGATAATAGGTTAATCAGAGATGGTGATGCGTTGGCCTGGGCCGAAACGGCAATAATGGCGTTTACCTCAACCAGCAATATGTGTGCCGGTGTTATAGGGCAGATTGACCATGAGATGCGTGAGTATCACACCCGCTACGAGCGCCCTTTTAAGAATTGCCGGGAACTCGGGTGGCTGCACGATGACTGGACCTTAGATTCGCCCCTTACGGTTGAGGATGTGCAGAGGGACCTACCGCCATTCCCTTTGCCCTTCGGACCTGGTAAGGCCGCTATGTGTTCTAATGTTATGCGTGTAGTTGTGAGTTGTGGACATTACATAAAGCGTTTGTATTTGACTTGCGTTTTATACTGTTCAGTCAGGGAATCCCGAGAGATTACCCTTACGATTTCCGGCCGCGAGGCGAGGGATGTCCTCTTCCGTTACGGCGATATTAAGGACGCACAGCGCTGGCTCGGCCACTCGGCGGCCCTAGTCGCGGTGACCGCCAAGATCCGGGCAGTAGGGCTAATGCACCTGTTTTTGGCTGCGACCCCTGATGTTCTCGCCAGTGAAATGATAGTGTTGGTCAACTCCTTCAGCGAGAAGGCAGAGCGTTTTTGCACGCGTGTGCATAATGTGCGCGTAAGTTTCGATATCGACGCTCAGCTCTTCGCGGACCTGTTTGGCGTTCCCTCGAACAACATTCCCGTAAAGGCGAAAACCAAGAGGAGCCCTAGATTCTAGGAGTGTCTGAAGGAGTGGGTGAGGATCCCAAAAGAGACCAAAGGGTTTCCTTGTGAAAAATTCGAGATGGGCGCTGCCAAGAAACTGTATCTCCTTTTCCGGGCCCGGACCTTCCCCAAAACCCTCTCGCAGGTGAAGTTCTTTTCTGTAGAACAGACCCACAATATGCGAGAGGTTTTGGAGGAGGAAACCCGGTTCGATTGGGCAAACTATTTTGCCAAGGGACTACGCAGCGAGATGGTCAAGCTTCGCAAGAAGCTTGAGTCCCGCTTTAATGTGCATTACGCCTTTTTCATAGCTTGCCTCCGGTGGTTTGCTGAGTTTTTGGTCACCCAGAGGAATGGGGTCTAGGAATAGCAAGACCGAGACCAGTTGTCCAGACCTTGGATTACCCACATTCTCAGCACTACCCGTGGGCAGGATCCGCCGGAAGGGATCGGGGAGTCGTTGTCTGTAACGAATAAAGGCTTGGCGGCATCCCAAGTGCGAGGTCTCGACAGAGTGGGTGGGATAATGCCTACCTACACCGGCAACGCCTCGTGAGGGAAGCGCGTGGCGGAAGAAATCGTAGAACCGGCAGCTCGGCGCAAGAGGCTCCATCTAGCCGAGGCCCCTAGGGGTAACGCAAGCCAAACTGTCGCGGTCAAGGTTCAGCAGAATAAGCTTCCGCCTGGTAAGTGTGAAAGGATTGTAGTACGCCATGTTTTTTTTAGATGGTCTGGCATTATACGCTAACGTGTGGTGGTGTAAACAGTAAAAATGACAGGGCAATTGACCCCTGAGACAGGGGTGATGATACTAAGCTGTGGGGAGGGGTCCTCAATTTTGGAAGAAGAGGCCCCAGCTGTTAATGTGAGCCGTGTGTAGGCTCTAGTGCGTGAGGAGGCCCCAACTGCTAGCGGGAGCCATGCATATGACCAGGTACATGAGGAAACTCCAGCTACTGGGACTAGCGGCACACGGGATCACGTGTGTGAAGATAAAGGGGCAGAAGAGATTGGTGAAGTTGCCACTGTCACTGGTAGAGGTAATGCGTGCGTTAGTGTGTTTGCAGGATCTTAATAGATGGAGTGTCTAACCAAATTATGCTACAGGGGAAGAAGATGCATCTACATCTGTTGCTCTGAGCAAAATGTGAAGAGACTTCCCCGATAAATTTGCCTTCATGGAAGGCTTCGTTAATGACATGATCGAGCGTTTGGAGGGCGTCGAACCTGGCGCTGGTATGTTATAGCCATAATGAGTTTACGACATAATGTTTTAGTAATGTGTCATCCATATTGATGCTTGTTTTCTATTAGGAGCTCACCTCCGATGGGATCCCGCGGAGCCCATTGATTTGGACACAGTGGAGCCCCCATCTGATGGGGCAGTCGTGCCACGTCACATTTATGAGGAAATGTGTAAATGTGCGTTACGCTCGATGCACTCTGTATGGGAAAGTAGGGGCATTAATGAAAGCCTATGGAAAAGGCTGCAGCGGTCGGAGCAGAGGGTTGAGTCCTTGACCAAAGAAGTCGGGGACCTAAGGTCACGGTACGAATTCCTACAGGCTCGAGTGACGGGGGATGAAGACTGGCGTACCGCTGTTATCGATCATTCCCATTATTGGATAGCCATCAAGAACAGTGTACAGACCAGTTGGGCGTTAGTAGAGCAGAGGATGAAAATTGAACTTCTAGCTCAGAAAAGTCGGGACTGGAGGGACTACTGCACCAGCGTACAGGAGTGGGGGCAGAAGGAGAAGGACCACAAGCACCTATATAAAAGGGAAAGCACCGCTTATCGAAAACACTACAGCGATTCTGCCATCAAAGCTCGATCCCTGGAGGTTTTCGTGGATACCATCGGAACGTTCGAAGCTTTCAAAAAGTTCGAAGAGCAGGTGACCGTAACTGCATCCCCGGAGAGGGCAATAACTTTCTCTGGGAATCAAGCTACAATCCCTACCTTCTTCCCGGATCCACCCCACTGGAGTAGCGTGGAGAAAGGGAAGGTGAAAGCTGGACCTACGTTGGATGAGGATGTGTGGCCAGACCTGACGGAGGACGAGATTATGCAGCGCCTATGGGCTGGCCTGGACAAGCTCCCCTTTGCTACGGTAGTAGGGCCGTCGCGAGTAAGTTTATGCATGACTTAGTCGGAAAGTTCTCTGGCTTGTGTTGTCTACTCTAATTTTTGATGTTATTTGGGTTTAGGTACTGGAAGAAGATAGGGAAAATACGCCAGCTGAGGGGCTGGGAGAGGAAATAGAGGAAGGAGAGGAGGAATGCAACGATGAAGAGCGTTCTATTGTGAGGACAGTGCCGGAACGAGAGCCTCATGAAGGGGCAATCTTTCATGAAGGCATAATTCCCAAAAATGATGGCCCACTGGGGGACGACCTTTTGGGGCTAGATCCGAAGTTAAGAGATACCGGTGACAGTGGTAGCAGAGGGAATGCGTAATTATAGTATAGCGTAAATAATGATAGTAGATAACTTCGGATGACTAGTTTAAGGCCGTTGCGGGCTGACTGCGTAACTATGTACAACGGTATGAATAGGTTGATTTTGTATAACTAGTTTAAGGCCATTGCGGGCTGACTGCGTAAATTGTAACAAAAATGTAATCCTGTATAAATGCGTGAAGTAATGTGAAAGCGTAACTAACGCGAGTACGATAAAACACGCAAAAAAAAAGTGCAAAGCGCAAACACAGAAAGCAAATGTAGCGTAAAAGTATGTTGAAACAAAAGAAGCTATTAAATGGGAAGTACGCTAACTTACAAGAGGACGTTGGTACACGCAGAAAACCATTGTTCAACCATCGATACGCAATTGTCTCTTAATGGCCTTTACGTTGAGCACTGCATAAGGGCGAGGAGGCTTGTGGTTTGACTCCTCTACGCTGTCATCCGGAAATGGCAGGTCGGCCCAGGCTAGACCGTTGTCATTGTTGTCAGTTTTTTTAGGGGCTTGGAGATGGGACTGATCATCAGCTGTTTCAATCTCTGAACCCCATTCTTCTTCAATGTTATTGACGGTCCTGGGGGTGACCTCGTCGCCGCGTATGATGACCTTCCCCCTAGCGTAGGGTAGGTGTATCTCTTGGTGTATCGGCGACGAAACTGCCCTCAGCTGGGCTAACCATGACCTCCCCAAGATCAAGTTGAAACCGGGCATCTCCTCGACGACTAAGAATGTGGCTTCGGTTGGGAATTGCTCCCCCGCCACAAACTCAATACGCACCGTTCCCTTGACTTGAACCCGTGCTCCGTTGAACGATTTTATGCAGGCTGTCATCGTGGGAGTGATCTGGTCGACCAAGCCCAGCCTATCCACTATGGAATAAGGAACGACATTAGCAGCTGCGCCATCATCCATGTGCACCCTCTGGATCCGGTACTGGCCGACTCGAATGGTAATGAACATAGGTTCAGTCGTTACTTGACCTTTCTCTGGGTCGTCTTTGACGGAATCGTCAAGAAAGGTCAGCGAGGTAGGCTTGGGTTGTTCAGCTTCGGAAGGAAACATGATAGCGTGTATCGCTTCCTCTTCTGCTGGTAGGTTGCCATCCACTGATATGGATGTCAGCATGCGTACCATAGCCTCACGCTGTTCTCGAGACGTCATTAGTAAGTCGTACAGGCTCAGCATTGTGTTCTTTTGCTTAAGAGCTTGTTTGAATTGCATGAATGCACCAAGGAGGTCCTTCTCTCAGCTAGGTTGTTTATCCCCCTTGTTCTCCTCCATTCGACCCAAGAGACGGATCTCTCGAGGCGGAGTGGCGTCAGTGGGAGGATCATTCCTTTTCCTGCCAAGAGAAGGTGGCTGCGTTTCTGTACCTTTAGCCTGCTTCTGAGGCATAGACAAAGGCACAGAGGCCAGGGGCCTGGGCTTAGGGAAGCCGAGCATAAGGTGGTCTTTTGTTGCATTAATTGTAGTGTCCTCCTTCTTTCGCTTAGGAGGTGATGACTGGTTATTTCGACCGGAGGTTTGCCCCTGCATGAAAGGAGCAGGCCATGGTTCTGGCACCCTGATAATGAAGGGCGCTCTAGGCGTGGGCGTAGATGGAGTCGCGGCTTGAGTGCTGCTGCATGACTGAGGGCGTACCTGGGAAGGTGCTCGTATGATGAAAGGTGGCTGTGAGACCCCACTGGCTGCCGATGAAGTAGTTGGCCCCCTTGGTGAGCTGGCGGGCACGCGCAAGACAAAAGGCTGTTTTGGCGGTCCCTTACGCTCACCGTCTGTACTCACCATAGTGATTGTATAAGGATCGTAGTTTGCGTTCAACTGGTCCTTATATACATGCAGTGTTTGGTTTTCCGGACGCGTCGGGTTACTGCTGTCTAACTTTAGATGACCTTTGTCGATCATGCGTTGAATGTCGTCCTTTAATGCCCAACAGTAATCCGTGTCGTGACCACACATCTGGTGGTAGTCACAGAAACAGTCGAGCCTGAAAGATCTCAGAACTGCTGGTTCGTTAAGTAAGGCTAGAGAAGGGTCCTTCAGCAATTCACAGTGAAGTCTGTGACGCTTCAGAGCTTCCTTGGACACCTTCTTAGGTTGAATGTGCCCTGCCGCTAACAGTTGTTTCAACAATTCGGAATGCTTCACAGGTAAAGCCGCATATTTTGAACGATCTTTACGCTCAAAATTTGGCTTTGGCTGGGGGGCCTTTTCAGGAGCCGCCGTGTCCTGACTGTTGCTAGCACTAGTCGTGGTTTCAGGTGGCGCGGCGGGTGCCTTTTTGTTCTTTGTCTTTGTACTCTCAGTCATTGCAGCTACTGTCGTTGTCACTACTTTGCCTTTGTCTTTGTTCTTATTATGTGCATTCTTATAGGTGACAGACGCTGGGTCTTTGCTGGCCTCCGCAGCATCTTGGATGCTTCTAACTTGCGCGAAGGCCTGATGTAAATTACTGGGGGAAAGGTAGTACAGCTTCGACTTGATGAAGTCACTGACTACTCCCTTGAACATAGCCAGCATATGTGAGTCCACGATCGGCTCGCGGATCTCGTTCAAGGTAGCATTCCAACGCTGTATAAAATTTTGGACGGGCTTGAGCAGGTCTTGTTTCACCCCCATGAGCTGATCCAGTGTGACTTCCGGCTTCAAATTGTATTTGAAGCGGGTCACAAACTGGGTCAGAAGCTCTTCCAAGGTTGAGATGGAGGAGCGTGGGAGGGATCGGTACCAATCCAAAGCTTTCCCTGTTAATGACATCGCAAAGATGTGGATGATAGTGTGTGGCCACTGTTGCAATAACAAGGACTCAGATCTAAACGTGACAACGTGAGCATTGGGATCTCCCTCCCCATTGTACTTGGTAAAATGAGGTAGGGACATCCCTGGCGGCAACGACAGCATAGGAACCGCTGAACTGATTGGATCGTCCTGGTAAAAGTCTATGATCTGGACGGTGTCAGAACCAGCGGCCTTGAGGCGTCGAACCTCTTCGGTTAGAGTATGGATCAGCTAGAAGGCTTGGTCCAGGCCTGTTAACGGAGGTGTTTGCGCGGAAGGCATAGGAGGTTGGACCGGGAGGGTGGCGCTAGGAAATGGAAAGGACAGGCGAGGTCGACTGGCCACTGGCGGGGCGGGGATCCCGACAGGCGGGCGAGCCTGTGAAGACCAGCACCTGCTGGTTTGCACAGGGGGGTTGGCTGCCGCCTGCTGCACGAGATAAGGATGTAAATACTGCGGTACCCCCTGTGGAACATACGTTGCTGGTGCAACTGGGGGTTGCGCGCCGTACACCACAGACTGGGTCTGTTGCGCCGCCGGGTTGGCCCACTGACCTGCTGCAGGCTGTTGGGCGTAAGTGGGTGGCTGGATGGCTGCGGTAATCTGTTGGGTCGGAGGGGGCGGAAACGACAAGGTCTATGCTGAGGGCGTTGCAGATATGTTGTAGGGTTGTATCAGAGGAATGAAGTGGGGCACAACAGTCGCCGGGACCACCACTGGGATGTTAAGTACGTGTGGTGACGAAACCGCCCCCACGTTATTGTGAGGGATTTGTACTTGTAGCCCAGATGGTTGCGTAGCAGCCTGTGGAAGGACAGGGACATGCATCTCTGCCGTCGGGGCCATGTTAAGAGAGGCGGCCTCTCTGTTGAAAGGAAAGAGGGGATTTGCGTATGTATGGGGGCTCAGGGTATGGAATGAAGGTTCCAGAGTATGGAACGAATGTTCCGACTGGGCCGCAAATTCGTCCTCTTCCTCCTCCCCATACTGGGGCTCCACCACAGCTTGTGAAGCCTGGCCTTTGGCCATGAACAACTGTGTAATAAGTTCGTGTTGGTGTTCGGTCAAGGGGATTATGTCGTAAGCTGTTGGCTTAAAATCATAGCCCCCTCGGTGGAGCACCTCAAAATTCCGTTTCGCTTCAAGTTCGGCTCGGCTTAGAGCCAGCTTCGCCTGGATCTTAACGCATATGAAGTTGTATTCTTCAGGGGTTATAACCGTGAAGATAGGCTCTTTTCCCTGAAGCCTCAATGAACGATGCAATGGTCCCTGGGATTCTGTTGCGCCCGGTGCTGGTCGGGTGACCGCAATAGGGTTCACGGATGTGGCACCCAGATCGGTAAGGACCATGGTAGTTGTGGTTGTGTACAAAGAGTCCATTGGGCAATAAGATCAAAGATAAGTGATAATCGGATTGAAGGAATGGTTGGCAACCAAAGCTCAAAATAGGCTTTCTACCCTGTTGGATTTCAAAGAAATCATCCGTGCAACCGATCTATATCACACAATTGGCCGTAAACTTTCGTAGAGGTATTACGTTTACGTTTTAGGGTATGGATCTCTACCAAGGCTACCCGAAGTATTCGGATCGGAGCCTGAAGGCCCTCCTTCTAGCGCAAGAAAACTATAATGACAGAAAACGTCGGCAGCTGGAAATACCGACCGAGATTCCGTGTATACAGTTTTAACCACGGATCCGCGCGAGGGCTATGCTGGAAAAAGCGAATCCGCGGTGCCCTGAACGGTCTTGTCGATCAGAAAGGGACTTATGGGTCAGTAAAATGATGAAGATTACGGATCTTTGCGTTGTTTCGATTTGATTCGAGGGATCGTGAAATGGGAGGAAAACGACGTGGATGGGTCGCTACGATGATAACGCCAAACACGCCGAAGAGATGCTAATCAGGAGAGAAACACGTGATTTTCAAAAGATCTATGTTTTGATTTTTGAAAGAATGTATGATTTGTATGCCACATTACAATGGGAGAGACCCCCAATAACTTGATACAAAAAATGAGCACAAAACAACAAGGAAACTATCCAAACAGAAGTCCGATCTACCTCGCAGGCCAAAGTTGGGATGCAAGGATGGTCAAGCTCTGAGGTCTACCAATCAACTATTTCTAACTGGTAGAGTCTGCAAACTAGGCGAGACGATCTCACAATCCCTGTTCTACTTCTTTGCTTCGAGTAGGTTCTGCTCAGGGCAGCAATCGCTAATGGAGAAAGTCGTATCTTCCCCGAAGGAATGATCTCTCTTGTTGCTAAGGCTCAAGTGCACTATGCTCTGTTCTTGCTGAAGGATGGTGCTGTTGACAGTTGCCAAAAGGTTGCTCTTTGTTCCTCTTCTCAAGGTGATAAGTGCTTCCTTGCTCAGAAAATGCTCTTGCCCTTTTGATTTTCTGCTGCCCCCTCTGTATCTTTGTCAATTGGTCTATTTATAGGTTGCGGGGTCCCATAAAAAGGCGCAACCTTGATGATGTGGGTCCCGGATATTTCGGGTTCCATTCACATGGCCATTTTAAGTCAGACTGTGACTACGCACAACACGCTCGTTTGCGTGTTGTGCGTGTGAAGAGCAGGTACATGTTGAGCGTGTTTCAATTGCTTTCAGGCTATATTACACTCATTCGCGTTGTGTTGCGTGTATGAGCGTAATCCGGTACAAAAAATAATAGGCTCAAAATTGTCTTACGCTCACTACGCAGCTGCGCGTAACGAGGCATAGACAATATCTAACTTACGCTCACTATGCAGCTACGCGTAGCGAAGCGTAAACAATATCTAATTTATGCTCACTACGCAGCTGCTTGTAACGAAGCGTAAACAATGTGTAATTTACGCTCACTACGCAGGTGCGCGTAACGAAGCGTAAATAATGTCTAGCCTTAGTGATGCAATACGCAATGGTATGCACCGCCGCGTAACGAGCGTAAAGACAAGTTATCCATACGCCACGAGAAAAAATGTCGAACTGTTGTGCTTTTCTAGACTCTGCCTTCGACTATTTTGGAGCTTATTACGCTCATTACGCTGCCGTGCGTAATAGAGCGTAAACTTATCCTTGAACAAAGCTGATGCGCGCTCTCGCTTGAATTGCAAATCTTTGCGTGAGGCCGACTCGTAATTTTCACGGTGTTTCAGGTTATAATGAAAGGATATAAATGATGAATCAATGAGAAAGACCAACTTTTACTCAAGTTGGGATGATGAAGATCAAAGTGAAGAAAAGGTGAAGGACAATGCAAAGAATTTACACCTCATCTATATGGCTATCACAAATGATGATGCTAATACCTTAGATGATGAACTTAATGAGGATGAGAGGTTTTATTTTTGGTGTAATAAAAGTTTAAATTTTTAAAATCTTTGCACAGAGTTGAACAAAAAAGTAAAAATAAAGAATGACAAAATTTCTTTATTGAATATAACAATTTTAGATCTCAGTAAGGAAATATCAAACCTTAATATTGAGAATAAATAACTAACAAAGTCATGTGAGTAGATCAAGGAAGAGCTTGCAGATGCCAAACCTCTAAAAGAAAGGCTAGTCAAGGGAAAAGAATTCATTTAGATGGTTCTTGGACAAGGAAGAAGTCCATATGATAAGAGTGGATTCGGATGTTGTACACAATAGGAATCATCTACATCAATTCCATCTCAACCAAAGGTCACTCCAAAGAATGAAGAATCAATAGGGACTACATCTCAACCAAGAGCAACTCCAAGGTATAATCATATTAACTACTATTGAAAGGTGAGATGTTATTATTGTCAAAATTTTGGGCATAAGAAAAAGGAGTGAAATTTAAAATATTATCACATGAGCACTTGGTCATATCATAAGACTCCTTGGTCTTATTCAAATGTTCATAGAAAGGATTTTTCACAAGTTAAAAAGGGTATGCAAACAAATCAAAGAGGAGTCAAGAATGATTGAACAACTCAAAAGAACAAGGGAGTTCAAAAAGTTTGGAGAATCAAGAGGAAGGAACTTGACAATGAGAAGATACTATCTAGCCAATTTATGAAAGGGCACGAAGCTTTGAAAAATGAATGCACAAAGAGAAACCTTGAAAGAGAAATCTCATTCTCTAGCACTCTAGGCCCCTTAATTCTCAATTGAAATTCAAGGTAAGTCAAGGCAAGTTTTTATTTTCTTTCTTGCTAATATCATGTTAGTATTTAATTTGGAAAGGCTAAATTGTGTTGATGTGTGATTACTTCATTTCAAGCTATGGGATGTTTGTTTTAATATTCTAAAATTGTTAAGTGCTTTCAAGAGAAGACATTTGATACTGTTAGAATATTTGTTTATGGTATCTCTTGTGAATGTATGAGCATAATGTGATTAATCTTAGAATTGAATAAAAGTTTGTGGTTCTTGTAAACTTTTAAATCTTGTATTGATAAATAATATTTTGGAATCTACTTTAGAATGTATTGGGTTTAAGTGATTTAAAACTCATGGTCCAAAAGGTCCTTGTTGAACAATTATTGTTTGTTTAAACATATATGTCTTATGCTCCAAACTGTTAACTAAGTTATGGTATTGTTTTCCTTATGAAATCTTAAAGTTTGGTTGATTGTAAGAATTTTTTTATGGTCCTTGTAATGTAATTCATGTATCTTTTGAAGATAGCTACATTGCAAAAGGAAGTCCTTAAGCATATGAATTATTTTCTATCTTTATGAGAGGTCCTTCTTTCAAACTTAATCTTGGTATGGCACTACAAATTTTTTGGAACATCTTGTAGCTCTTATGTAATTCTCAATGAATGTATGGTATTTATGTATGTTTTATAATGTTGATTTTTTGATGATTTCAAGATGTTATGCCATGTTTTGGGATGTCTTAGATTTATTTTGATGAATCTATAAATTTTTGGAGTCTATGATGACTATGATGACTTGTTTGATGATGTTTGGAGGTTTCTAATCTCAAAATGAGCATCTATATTTTCAAACCTAGGATGATAGACATATACTCTAACAGTTAGCTATCTCACCTACATTTGAGATGCTTCATTTGATAGTAGACATCTCTCTTAAGAGGATATCCAAGTATCCACCTTTGATCTTAATGTTGAATTGTAGGGATAGTACTTTAATGAGAAAAGAACAAGTTGATACAAAAGAACCTTGAAAAAGTATTAAAATCTACACATATGTAGGTGGAATCCTATACCTAATCCAAGAGGCAACTAGTATAGGGGGAGTCTTGTGAGGCTTTTATCAAAAGGCACTCAAGTAGAAAAATTTCATATTTCAACTCATCCTCAGCTAAAAATGAGCAAGGAAGAGCATATTCATCTAGTAATGTTGTAAAAGAGGACATTTATTAACTCCGTATCTAAAGATGAACTTTTATGGTGAAAGCTCCAGATGTTTATATGTTATATAAACTTACTTGTGAACTCTATTTATAGTCTAACCTTTTGTATGCCAAGAATATATCTTTTTAACTACCTAAGGCCCTTATTACAAATATGAATTAAGATGAACTAGAACAAGTGTTCATGATCTCTTTTGGTAAGATACAAGGTATATCCATATGCTACTTTTCTTGCCTTTAACATGGTTATCATATATTAGTTTATGAATCTTCTTTTGGATAAAAAGTTAATTGGTTATTTTTGATATTTTGATATATTTAGCATGATTAGATGTGTTACTTTGTCTTAAAAGTTTAATATGCATTTTTTAAACTCTCTTACCATGAACTTACTATTAGATTGTTGATTTTTTGAATACCTACTAAAAGGCTTGGATTAGCTATGAATCTTGTTGTAAATAGATGAAGGAATGCTTTTGATAAAAACTAATTTTACTTCATTAGCCCTATGAAATTAATGAATTGTGTACTCTTCAACTAGTTCTCTTGAAAAATGGTTTCATGTCTTGCACATTTATATCATGAAACATTTTTACATGTGTTTAGATTCTTTTGGGTGTTGTCCATATAGAGGAAGAGATTTATGTGATAATGGTTATGCTATTTATGCAATGACTCTCCATAACTATATGTTTTTGTTCTAAAATGATATATCTTTAAGATATAGGTTTATATGCATCGTCCTTTTTGGTCATGTCCAAAAAGAAGGAGAAGTAGCTTATGTATTGTGATATTGTGATAAATACTAACCCACTTTCTTAAGTTTTTGACATTAAAAAAAGGGATTGATTGTTGACCTTCTAGTATGTTGAAACATTAAGGAAAATGAAGCACAAGAATGTTTGTGTGGTTGTTATTTTTATAGGTGCAAGAACAAAGGACTCAGGGACTCACATGCAAATTTAGGATCACAAGGACTCAAGGAAGCATGGATGAATATGTAAAAAAAAATGTGTCTATTTTGGTTGAGGATGATTCCCAGATTTTTTTGGCATGTTTTAGAGTGTTTCTCGCTCATTTTAATGTGTCTAGAAGGTTATAAGATCTATGGGAAGTTGTTTGGAGGCATCTGAGGGCTTCTAGCATCAAAATGAGTAGTTTCTTTTTTGGCCCCTACAAAAGAGATGTATTTTCCATACTAAAGACATCTTTCTAAAAATTAGTATAGGCAAAGACATATCTACAAAATAGTAGACATTTTTCATTAGATAAATATGTCTTACAAGAGTGAAGGTAAGTTATAGAAAGATGTCTTTTTCCAAAAGAAAATGTCTTCCCAAAATGAAGGCCAAATGTAGAAAGACATATCAGTCACAAATAATACTTCTTCCATGACCTTTAGCTAGCTATTTCACAAGTTTTGAGATGAATTTGGAAACATAGTAGCTATAAGAAGACTTCATTCTCATAAGAAAACAAGCAAACATTGTGTACTATCAATTGTAATAATCTGGCAATCATTGTAATCATTATTATTTCTCATTGTATAATCATTTGTCTATTGTATTTGGTAGAAGTGAGTTATGCCTCAAGCACAAGGATCAACAAACTTGGTTGCATTCATCCATTGTAATTGTTATTCTTTTTTATTGACCTATGGAGTTGATGTGCTTCTTTTGAGAAGGCATCTTTCTTGAGCTTATCAGGATCCTATGGGATTAAGTCTTGGTGTAGTACCACAATACTCTAAAGTGAAGCTCAAGTTGAAAAGGTAGTGGGATGTTTGAAACCATATTCTAAGCTTGTATGGACCTTATAGGGTTGAGTAGATTCGTAGCATTGAATCACTCTAGAGTGGAGCTTAGAGGTTGTATAGGGTGTGATACCCTTCAAACCATAATTTGAAAGGAATAAAGTTCAGAGGTGTGCTTTTGAACTACCCTTTGAGTGTGGACTATCCAAGCTGGGGAATCAAATTAAATTTGGTGTGTACATTGTGTTAAAGAATTTTTATTTGGGAAACATATTCATACGTCCCTTCTAAGTTCAACAATCCTTAGCTGTGATCTATACTAGGGGAGAAAATGGCTATTGACTCTTGGAGATCTACACTACTTGAAAAATCTCAAGTATAGCTTGAAAGAAAATTTTCCAAAAGTCTCTATAGTGAGAAAGATTCTAGCTTAAATAGGTCATGGAGATTCTAATTCATCATTGCTAATTCTACAATGATTATTGATAGATTTCTGGAAAATTCTAGCATATGCACAACATCTTTTGGTAGAATATTTGCAAATTTGACTAATTTTTTCTTTCATACACTGCCTCCATATGCTGCCTAGCATATGGACTTGGGATTCCTAGCATATGGGCTTAAAACCAAAGTTCCATATGTTGTTTCTATAGGTTTCCTAGCATGTGGAACTACAATGCCAAGTGTGTGGGTTGAAATATACTAGATTTTATGATATTTAAAACACTTTCAACCCTCACAAAACTAGATATAAGAAATCTATAGCCTTTTCAGGTTGAAATATAAAGCATTTATAGCCTATGAGGCATTTTTGTTAGTCTCCACAAGTTGGGATGTATGAGATGTAGAATGTGTGAGTTGCAAATCCCATATTTTACATTAAAACACCACCTTAAATTCTAGTAACATAGGATTATAATGCCAAATTTTGGAGAAAATAAGGCAACTATATCTACCTCTATTTTCCCACAAAATTACAACAAATTTTGGCTATAGGATATAACATGAATTTTCTTTGGGGTATTTCAGCAATCAAATCAAATAGTTAAAGGATTGATGTACAATGGTAGAAGGTTTTAAATGAACAAATCTTAGAGCCACTTGAAGAAGATTGTCTTAGATTATCCTTAAAAACATACAAACTTAGCATCTACCATCATTGCATAGACAACTTCTAAAAGAGCTTTCAACAAACTCCATAGAAACTACATGAACCAGAAAAGATAAAGAAGAGTGCTTGGAATTTCATAACAAGTCCAAAAGTTAACAAGTCAAGATAGTCACTATGTCAAAGAAATAAATTAGGACTAAAGAAGATACTAATCTTCTATTTTAAGATGTGCCTATTCAAGCACTCACGAAGTATTTGTAGTGTTTTGAATTATCTATCTTTTAGTTATGAAGATGAACCAAATCAAAAAAAGATCTATAGCTTTAGGACCCAAATGAAGAGGACCCAGAGCCACTTTTTTTATCATGAAGAGAATCAAGATTATGCACAACTATTCCATGTAAAGGATTTTGATGAAACACAACAATGGAGGAACTTTTACCAGCAAACAATCTTGCACAAAATTGGCTTTAGACCTAGGAAAAATTTCATCAGAGATGTCATTAATTGGATCTTCTATGAAATTAAGCTTGATGGAAATTTTTTAAAATTCAAGTAGAAGCCAAAACAACTAATCACATTTTAGCCCTAAGAGAAGCTATGAATTTTATGGTGTGTCCCTTCCCAATTTTTTAGAATAAGACATCAACATTGAAGACAAAGCAAAGATTCTAAGAAATTTAATAATAGCAAATCACCAAGACTGACACTTGACCAGGGATAACATTTCAACATTTTTTGGCTATAAGAAAATCTTCCCAGGATTTAATGACCTTAGGTTCCATCATCATATTTTCATTACTAATTTAAATATTTTTTCTAGCTATAATACTACTTCTATCATAATGAAACATTTAAAATTTTTTACCATCATTTAAAATAATAAGCCTTTTCACCCAATCTATTTTATGAATACTCAATTGTAGGAAGGTATATCAGATATCATAGTCAACAACACCTAGTTTAACATGAGATCATTTTTGTTAGACCATGTTTTAGCTACAACACCAAGTCCTAAGACACTCTAACCTATTTTTTCCAAATATGCTAAAGAGAGAAAAGTAAAGAGGAGATGTGGCTTTTTATGATTTTTATCATGTTATCTACCATAAAGAATATATGGACATCTAGACTCTTGAGTTTCATATATGTTGTTTATCCACTTTTGTATCAATTTCTTATAGATCAAATAGTGCTTATAATGGAACAAGTCATGGTACACGAGACTAGGGCTAAGTATAAAGGGAAATTTTCTTCCATGCTCATTACATACAGATAATTGTAGGAGGATTTGAAGGAAACCCAACAAAGCTACCATGAATTGTAGTCCCTTTTCTAGTAACTCTAGAAGTTGGTAGGCTAATCTACAATATTCCATTATGACATGAATACATGGTAAGGTAGGTTTTTCCTTTACAATGTGTTTTTTGGTATTTTGGGAACATTCCTCATATAGTGAGTATAGGAGAAAAATTTGAGAAAGTAGCTTTTCCTGAGGCAAAACATAGGCTCTACAATCCTAAAAATATTTTAGAAAGGCTCATGAACATTAGGAAAATTATTTTGTGTATTCTATGATAAGTGATGAGCTGGAAAATTTAGCCAAGTAGTAGGTAGAAGGTAAACTAAGAAGAACTCTCTCTATAATTCCACCTGAGGAGCAATATAGAAAAATAGACCTCTTGACCAATAGGTGGCTTGAGAAACAAAATAATATGTCAAATACATGATTTAATCAAGGTCAGTTGGACAAGATAAAAGAAAATTAATTTTCATGGCAAATTGATAGGCTGGATGAAGCCTTGGACTCAAAGGCTTTCACTTGGTTTACTAAAGTTCAAGAACAAAGAAAGAAGCAACTAGAAATTATTTCTACCAAGAAAATTCTGACAAAATAAAAGAGAAGCCATCATCAGAAATTATGAAGATTGGTACTTGCTCTTCATCATTCAAGGCCTTAACCCTTTTAGATTTTCCTTTAGGATACATTATTATAGGTGGACCAAAATCTATAAAGAATAAAACTAATGAAGGAAAATTTATCTTCAAGAAACAACATTAAAAAGGTCAAATATTCAAGAATAATTCATCTTTTAATACAAAGAGGTAGATCTTGAAATAGGTAGAAAAAAAAATTCCATGTCTCATCATGAAGTGGTAGAAAACTTGTCTGCAGTTATTGTTGATTGTTAAATGACTACTGATGAGACTATTAGGGAGTAGAAAAAAGACATCAAAAGGCTAAGGAATTTGCATCATTCCATGTAGTTATATTATGAGGATTCAAAGAAAAATTTTGAAGATCAAATAAAGATATCCCAAATTAATGAAGTTAATATAGAAGCTCTTAAAATGGAAAATACAGAATTCCACAGAGATTTGGTCAAGAAGGATCAAATACTTCAAGTAGAAGATTTAAAACATGAGGTTAACTTAAAATTTATTATAAATAAATTAATAAGCATGAAACAAGAAGCAGAGGAATTCATAACCAACATTAATGAAATGAAGGGTAGCAAAGATGTTTTTGAGCAAGATGTTACAACCTCTAATGATTTCGTAAGTTGGGTTAATAAAATAAAGAGTAATCACCAGAAATATAAATAAAATTTTTGGATGATGTAATCAATGGTAGCATGCATCATCTTGAATGAATTAAAAGGACCAACATAGATCTTATTGATACTTTAGAGACTATGTAGGAATGAGAGAGTAACATAAATAAAGCCATCAATGCAATAGTAATAAGTAATGACAAACCATTAGAAGAAAAGATAGTAGAGGCTTTATTGGCTACTAATGCAAAAGAAGTGGTCTAGGAATTGTAATTAGTACATAAGAAAAGTTATTTTAAAATCCTACTCCAACAAGAAGATAACCATATTGAAGAATTCACAGCAAAGACTCCAATGGTTGCAGAAGTTCAAAAGCAAATTTTCCTTTTAGACATTCTTAAAAATGCTCTTGAAAAGAAAGTGACCAATAATTCATCATAATTATTTTGTAACCTCTTTGTAGTTATAATTGAATTAGTTATAACAAATTTTTCATGTTTTGACTAAAAAAGGCATGGAAGTCTTTATAAAAAAAAAAAAAGTCAAGGGGGAAGTTTAAAAGAAATTCTAGAGAATTAGTTATAGAATGACATTCTAATTTCAACAACAATTCAGTTGCTTTGATTTTATCCTATGAATTCATTTACTTTTTATTATGTTTTAGTTACTTAGATAATAGTTTAGTTAGTACTATGCTTTTTATTCAATGTTAGGATTGTCTAATTGCTCTAATAGATTTAATTTCTATAATTCTTGACATCTATTGACTAGCAATATAAAAGCTTGTATTTTTATTTTAAAACACGTTCTAAGAAGTATAATTGTAGTGTCTTTTACAAAATTGCTTATTTAATTCTAGATGATCATGATAATCTCTAATATCTTGGGTTAATTTGAAATAACTTTACTTACAAAGTGTTTCCTCATACTTATTTTATCTCACCTAAATGTTTAATATTTTACACAAATATTCTTTTCAATCTTCTCTTAAATCCATTAAATCAAGCTCTATTTCTATTTTTCTTATGTATTTTTCTCTCTAGGAAAAACTAGGAATATATTTTTTTAGAATTATGCTTAAGCATTTTAGCAAATGTTTGTTTGTTTCAAATAACATACAATTAAGACTATGTAGACTAAGTAGCTTTGACATAATAGGAGCTCTTAATCTTATAGTTTAAGGAAAAGTTAGATGAATTTCTATCATAATAACCAATCACAGTTTAATATACTATATGAATCATTTTAACATTTTTCAATAGTAGTTACACATTAGTTTGCTCTATTACCACTAAGTTTATTTGGATGTATCTAGGCCTAGGTGTTTTTCAAAGACTAGCACACACCTAAACTCAAGTTTGAAGGAACTTCTTGTCTAAGTGATTTTCATCATAAAGCTAGGGATCACAAAGTTGGCAATAGGAAATGAATCCTATGTCATCACCAAAAGTTCTTTTTGGCCCTAGAAGGGTTGAATTAACCTTTTTCTTTGTTCATGACTGAACAATTTAAGAAGTTTAAAAAATTTGAAAATCCTAAGAAATATTCAAATTATAAAACTAAGCTTTCATCAAAAGAAGAGGAAGAAAGGGTTTGTGAAGTAGGAACTAGTAGTCAAGTTAAACCCAGATGAACTAGAAGGTTACTCTTTTTATCTAGTTTACTGGTCTTTAGAAATAGAAGAAGAAATTTTAAAAAAAATATTAATATGATGAATCCACTACCAATAAATCCTTGGCAAGTAGTGATGAGACATGATATCATGTATGCAATATTGTGGCAGTCGCGATATAGCATCCCATGCGATATTGCATACGCGATATCACGTCATCCCTTGCGATATCGCGTACGTGATATCGTGGTCCATCGCCAAGTCTATAAATAAGAGGCGACTCTCCCTTCTTTCCTCATCCTAGGTTAGAAGTAGGGAAACTCTGGCAGTTTGATCACTCCAGAGATAGAATATTTTCCATGTGCCCGTAGTAGGAGTCCTAAAGTGAACAGATCTTTATTCGAGCAACATTGTACTTGAACACAAGTTATGTACGACAATAAAGACAAAATTCCTGGATAAACCTTGCAGTGCATGGAATAGGATTTTATTTTAATGTTATTTATTGCTTTCTCTCTCTCACCCTTAAACTCTTAGAATCCGGAATGAGTATGACTTGATTACGAGCATCTAAGGATGTGTACGGATAATCAAGGAATTAGTTGCTCATCGCAACGTGGTATGAGTACGACTTGATTACGAGCATGTAAGTGTAACTACTTGGTAACCTAGTGGCGTATCCAGGATCTACGCTTGGTAATCCTAGTGGTAGTCATGCACCAATATGTGTACGATTAGTCAAGGAATAGGCTGCTCACCGCACTTAGGCTAGATTAGATTCTCTCAACCCTTTCCTCCTAGTTAAGTGCCTCAGTACAACCACTTTGAGCACGTGCATTACGCGTGGGATCTCAACAACAATTAGCATTTGGTAACCACGGTTGCATCGGTTCAGGGTGTGTATGATAAGTGGGAAAAAATGTTGACACTAGGTAATTTAGACTTAGTCATTAGTTAGAGTTAGCAATTAGTTTCTCAACCCTTCACCTTGTTAGCATAGGAGACATAAAACATAAAAGACCATAAAAATCATATACCTCAGACTTACTTAACCATACACCGTGACAACAACAAGTAAGTCTGGGAAGACAACGAATGATTAACCCCAAGTGTTTCATGGTGCATGTAGGCACTTAGTCTACAAAGTTCGACCAGAACATGCATGCTACGCTCGTATTCGTATGGTTGAGTGTAGGGGTAGCTTGCCACTCATCATTGGCACCATTGCCAGGGACTAAGTATTTGTGGGCTGAATTGAACATAAAGGATATCACTCACATCGTTGGGAGCCTAAATGAACCTTCGGGTTAATTAAAGAAAAATTTATATAATGTTAAAATTAGCACACTGATAACAATGTATTCTTCTCATAAGAGCAACTCACCACCTAAGGACCATACACGAGACATTCGGCAACATAAAACACATAACCAAAATCAGCCAAGTACTAAACAATACAAGATAGTCTATACTCATCCCGATGAGTATATTCCAAATTTTACTTTTATCCTCCATCAAGATGAATAGCTATGATGGAGAGATTTGCAAGGTAACATAGTGTTACATCCAGATCATGTAGTTCCAAACATGCTCTTCCGTGCCTTGTTATAGACTGGCATGACAAAATTATACGTTGAATACGTTGTAGAAGATTTTGACTCAAGGGATTATTATCCCACAGAATCACAATGTATGAGGGACTCAAGTCAAGAGAACCAACATACACTATTGAATGGCAAAGGTTTGCACGTCCTTAGTGAAAGAAGAGATGATGAACCCATTATCATAGGTTCTCTAACAAATGATGTTCCCCCTCCTAACGATGGTGAGGAGGTGGGGTATCAAAACCTACTCTCAACGATACATATTACTGGTTCTGATCCCTGTGAACACCAATTGTTCATAGAGGGAATAACCACTCATGCTAAGGACGGGCACTTAGATTTTCATCACTATCGGGGTTGGAGTAGCAGAAGAGAAGGTAGGAAACATCGTCATGGTGATGGTTGTCCTTCTTCTTCCCCTTCTTTGCATCATTCACTCTCTCCTTCCACATCTAGGCGCAACCATCACAAGCATAACGGAGAGGATAAAGGTAAGAAAAATGAGAGACCTCAACGAGAGAGTCAAGAGAGAGGACAAGGGCATGAATGAAGGGAAAGTAAGGAACAACGTAGACATCATAGGCGTCATGAAAGAGATGATCATGAAAAGCCCCTACTTGCAACCCGAAGTATGCTTGACATAACGAAGGCTGTAAGAATTCCTACAAGGAATTTAAAAGATAGTCAAATCAAACACTTAGACATGAACAACATCCCATGATTTGAAGGGAGATACAACGCTAATTTGTAGCATCATTTACAGGCATTCCATGATGCCTGTGCCTTGAAAAATATAGAAAAGGAGTGGCAAAAACTAAAGTTGTTTCCCAAGACACTCATCAAGGAAGCAGAGAGTTGGTATTGGTCCTTAGATTTAGAGACCATCAGGAGGTGGAGTACAATGCTAGAACTCTTCAACAATAAGTATCAAATGTACTCTAGAGTGTCCAATTTGCATAAGCAGATCCACGGATGGAAGCAAGGAAAGCATGAACCCTTGGATGCTACCATGGCCCGCTACTACACATTGTTACATCATTGCCTAGGCCATGGATACGCACAGCGGGATCAACTTCGCCACATCGTAGATGGGCTAAGGCATGAGACTAGAAGAACCCTTGGGACTTATGCCCAAGGGAGACTATCACAACTCAGAGCCCATGAAGTTCATCGCTTGTTGGAGCAAGTAGCAAAAGAAGAAGGTGAGCTACTTAAAAGGGAAGGTGTGGAAGAATACAACCATGATCCTTCTCTTCGAAAGAAGGGAGTGAAATTTTGCAATGAAGAGGATGAGTCACCAATCGAAGAGTTGGTGAATAGGAAAACCTTGCCGATTCAAAAGTTAACAATAGAAATAGTGGATAAGGTAGATGATGTATGGAGTTCTTTAGACTCTAAAATTGAAACTATGTTAAAAATTGTAGAAGAGTCTAAGGTGGAATGAAGTAGTGACAAAGATAAGACAAAGTGGAGAGATTTAGGCCCTGCACATAATAAGGGTAAGGGGAAAATCACTAACTCAGATGTGGTTGTGGATTTAGACACAGATGATGATGGTGGATGTGAGATCTGCTACTATGACCATCCTAAGGGATGTTGTCCAATCATCTCACATCTACAAGAGTCTGGGGTGTATGCACTTAATCCAAGACTTAATCAATGGCAAACACCCCATAGGTTACCTTATCCCCAAGGTAACCCAAGGAAGTTCCACCAACCATTAATGTATTATCCAAGTGGAACTCCACCACAACCCATTGGACAACATCAACAGTGGAAATACCCACAGTCATGGGGGATGCCATCGTTAAAACATCAGTACCCTTACCGGTAGCTTGACCCTTATGGATATTATGTGCAACAACCAATTTCTCCAAGTGACTCTATGAGTCACAAAACTTCCCACCATCACTACCAAGTTCGGGAGTACTTCAGAAGAACTCTTTTTCCTCTGGGAGACACTCCATACCCACACCATCCTCCAAATCCATCCGCACCTCTTCCACAAGTAGTTCCCATAACACCTTTTGCTCCAACAATGCAAGGGGAACTTCCTACTCAATCGCAGCAATGTGACACTACGAGAGCTGTAAATATTCAACTTGCTGCTGGTTCTGAAAACTTTAAAAAGAGAAGAACCTTCTTCAGAACCAAAATCCTAGACAAACTCTCATAACAAGAAGAGGTTGATCCCATGTACACTCCTCCACCATCTAACACTTCAAAGTACCCTTTAGTCCAATATAGCTTCATGCATAAGGTTATGTTAACGCATACCATAACCGGTTGGATCAAGGTAGGCCACCTTCCCAGGAAACTAACTGATCCTGGAAGTCCCTTAATCTACATTCAAGTCATCAAAAATAAACCACATAGGGCTCTTCTTGACTCAGGTTCCAGAGTCAACTTAATTTCACAAGAGATGTGTCACGCTTGGAACCTGCCCGAACTTAAGAAGAGCAACATTCAACTAGAGCTGGCAAACCAGTCAATCACCATTCCCTTGGGATTGGTGGAGGACATCATTAACACTGTGTGTGGTTGGTCTTACCCAATTGATTTCTTGGTGATTGAAGTCAACAACAACAAAGGGGACTTCCCAATAATAATGGGAAGGACATGGCTTAGTACAGTAGACGCATGCCTTAGGATCCGCAATCTTTCCTTGGAAATCTCTAAGATAAATATTTATGGGAAGATCGACAAGAGAAAAGTTTCATGCATCACATACAGTGATTCATCAGGTGATGACATGGAGGAAATGCCTCCATGTAGTAGGTGTGCCCTTGAAACTTTGAAACAAAGATGCCTATATGTAGCAACCACACAACCAGTAGAAGAAACCCCGTGGTTGACAACTACTAGAAGGAGGAACCAAATATGCATGGAATGAACTGAGGCACTAACCCATGCCAACAATGAAGGCATAGAAACATTGGAATATAAGCGTTGCCAACTTCCACCCCTTAATCTAAGATCATCAATTGGGAGAAGTTGGACACTTCTTAGAAATTCAAACAGATGCTCATTATTTTGGATCTCTCCCTTTCCACTCAGTCATGGGGGAGATGGCCACCTATGCTAACCATATGGGGCCCTCAGTTCTTTTTAAGTTTTTGTTTTACACATTTTTGGTTTACGCATTTTTGTTTTACAACATTTTTTTTTACAAGTTTTTGTCTTACATATTTTTGTTTTAAAACTTTCTTTAACTCTTCTTGTTTTTTTTTACAACATCATTATACTTTTCCATTTTGTGTGTATGTGTGTGATCCACCCTGTAAGTTTGTTACCCAATAAGTGTTCTGCATGATGGCATGAACTATTTTCATGTTGATTGTTAATGTTTGGTTTTTACCTTTAAGTCACAATGTTGATACTAAGGTATGTTTCTTTTGATATGGAAGGCAATGAGACCACTTCATCCATCCATCCATCAGTTTCAATGGTCTCTCTCGGCTTTGAAATGTATAGTCCCCTTCTAATAAGAACTTAAACAAATCGGTGACTAGGTATTTCTCAAACTAAGGAAGGACTCAAGGATTGAAAAGGATGTAACTTCAAGGGAACTTGATGCTTTTGTATTGGATGTTCTCTTGGGTGCTTGGATGTTTTCTTTTTGAGTTTTCTTGCCATTCCTATGTTACCCCAATTATCAGAAGCTGAGAAAATAAAAATAAAAAGTCTTTGCATGGTGTGGTTCTCACTCATAAAAACACAAAACATAAAAAAGAAAAAAACTAAGTGAGAATTCAAAGCACACCCCTTAGACGAAATAAACTTGGGCTACAAGCATTGGTTATGGAACCAAAAGTGTTCCCTCTAACTAAGGCCCTTCTCGCTTCCCATTCTCTCCTTTGTTTTGTCGGAATAGTGGTGACTCTTGGGGAAGGCATCCTTGTTATCCAAATGGATGGTTTAGCCAAATGCATTGATGCGAAGTCACTGGATGTAGTTGGTTTGAGGTCAGACTTGGAATGGGATTTGCTAAGTAACATTAATCATGAAACACACAAGGGGCTGTACACCACCTTGTTCTTGGGATTCCATTCCATCCTCTTCTCTCTACCCTTCTCTCCATTATTCACCTCATTGCTGGTTGTATCATTAGTGTATATTTTGGTAGATGTGTTGTTTTCTTTTTGGTAACTTCTTACGGTTAAGACTTTAAGTCTTGTTCCAAATGACATTCTCGGAGCCTACAGACTCTTTGAATGTGGGTTTGTCAGGGCATTAAGGGCATGAGCTTCCTTTGGGAAGGACCCATTGACATTCCTATTTGGAGCATTAGTTAAATTCTTCCCCTTAAAATTTTGCAATTAAATTTTTTTTTCATTTCCATCTTGACATCCATTTCATCGATGCCATAGTTGTCCCTTTTTATCTATCTTTCTTACTCCTTTTCTTTCTCCATTCTAACGCTACCGAAGGTTTGTGATTAGTCATGGGGATACGAGGCCCGATTTTTTTGATTTTCTCTTAGCCCTGAATTTTTTCAATTCTTTCCTAACCCCTACACCTTTGGTAGTCATCATTAATATATCTCCAGACCGTAATCAGCCATACCACAACCTAGCCAATGGACTTATACCGAAGCAAGTATTACCCACATTGAAATTCATCTACCCTTGCTAATACAAGACTGTGTTGTGTGTGTAGATGGCAATCATGCAACAATGGACCGGATCTGGAATGAACGCTTGGAATGGAGTAGTGCTGAAAGTAGCTATGCAAGGTGCAAGATCAATGGTGTGCTTATGGATGGACAACGAAAGGTGCAATCTTGGCGTTGACAACAACAAGACTTCTTCTCTCTTCTTCTCTCCTCTTCTCTCTTCTCTTTTCTCTTAGCTACCAAATGAGGCCTGATGTCAATGTAATAAGCTGTTCATCCTTGTTGTCATGAACACCAGTTGTTGAGTCTTGTAATGATGATTCGTTCACATGTCATCCCATTAGTTCCATTCCCCTCAATAATCCCATACCTTCCCAATATTTTGTAAGGAACTTGAGGATGAGTTTTCATTCAGTCATGGGGGTATGATGAGACGCGATATCACATAGGCTGCGATATTGCAGTCTACCACCAAGTCTATAAATAAGAGGTGGCCCTCCCTTGTTTCCTCATCCTAGGTTAGAAGTAGCGAAACTCTGGCAATTTGATCACTCCAGAGATAGAATATTTTCCATGTGCCTGCAGTAGGAGTCCTAAAGTGAATGTTTTTCACTAAGTTTATTTGGATGTATCTAGGCCTAGGTGTATCTAAGTGAATATTTGACCACTAAGTTTATTTGTATGTATCTAGGCCTAGGTGTTTTTCAAAGACTAGCACACACCTAAACTCAAGTTTGAAGGAACTTCTTGTCTAAGTGATTTTCATCATAAAGCTAGGGATCACAAAGTTGGCAATAGGAAATGAATCCTATGTCATCACCAAAAGTTCTTTTTGGCCCTAGAAGGGTTGAATTAACCTTTTTCTTTGTTCATGACTGAACAATTTAAGAAGTTTAAAAAATTTGAAAATCCTAAGAAATATTCAAATTATAAAACTAAGCTTTCATCAAAAGAAGAGGAAGAAAGGGTTTGTGAAGTAGGAACTAGTAGTCAAGTTAAACCCAGATGAACTAGAAGGTTACTCTTTTTATCTAGTTTACTGGTCTTTAGAAATAGAAGAAGAAAATTTTAAAAAAATATTAATATGATGAATCCACTACTAATAAATCCTTGGCAAGTAGTGATGAGACATGATATCATGTATGAAATATTGTGGCAGTCGCGATATAGCATCCCATGCGATATTGCATACGCGATATCACGTCATCCCTTGCGATATCGCGTACGTGATATCGTGGTCCATCGCCAAGTCTATAAATAAGAGGCGACTCTCCCTTCTTTCCTCATCCTAGGTTAGAAGTAGGGAAACTCTGGCAGTTTGATCACTCCAGAGATAGAATATTTTCCATGTGCCCGTAGTAGGAGTCCTAAAGTGAACAGATCTTTATTCGAGCAACATTGTACTTGAACAAAAGTTATGTATGACAATAAAGACAAACTTCCTGGATAAACCTTGCAGTGCATGGAATAGGATTTTATTTTAATGTTATTTATTGCTTTCTCTCTCTCACCCTTAAACTCTTAGAATCCGGAATGAGTATGACTTGATTACGAGCATCTAAGGATGTGTATGGATAATCAAGGAATCAGCTACTCATCGCAACGTGGTATGAGTACGACTTGATTACGAGCATGTAAGTGTGACTATTTGGTAACCTAGTGGCGTATCCAGGATCTGCGCTTGGTAATCTTAGTGGTATTCATGCACCAAGATGTGTACGTTTAGTTAAGGAATAGGTTGCTCATTGTACTTAGGCTAGATTAGATTCTCTCAACCCTTTCCTCCTAGTTAAGTGCCTCAGTATGACCACTTCAAGCACATGTGTTACACGTGGGATCCCAACAACGATTAGCATTTGGTAACCACGGTTGCATCGGTTCAGGGTGTGTACGATAAGTACGCTAGGTAATTTAGACTTAGTCATTAGTTAGAGTTAGCAATTAGTTTTTCAACCCCTCACCTTGTTAGTATAGGAGACATAAAACATAAAAGACCATAAAAATCATATACCTCGGACTTGCTTAACCATACACTGTGACAACCACAAGTAAGTCTGGGAAGACAACGAATGATTAACCCCAAGTGTTCCATGGGGCGTGTAGGCACTTAGTCTGCAAAGTTTGACCAGATCGCACATGCTATGCTCATATTCGTATGGTTGAGTGTAGGGGTACCTCACCACTCATCAAGTAGCCACATCGCTAAGATTTCCTAACTACCTTGATATCCCTAAAGTAATTTACAAATATTTCCATAAGCCTTATATCCCTAGAAAACCTTACTTGAGTAAAGAATATGTTTATTTATTTGAGTTAGCATTAGCACAAGTAAATTTTTAATATCAAGACTAGGCTTGTAGAATTTTTGTGAGCAATCTGAGAGACATGGCTGAAATTTAGTATTCTAACATATCAAAAAATAGTATTATAACCTAGGATGATATGAAGAATCTATTCAAAGCTCAGTTTGGCTATCAAATTGATCAACAACAATTATATTTTGGATCAGCTCAAATAAAATAAAATACAAGGAAATCAGTTAGATAATTTAATGTTAAATTTGAAAGAATTTTTTGACTATTTCAGCAACAATATAGAGCACCAAATGAAATTCTCAAGGAAACATATTTAAGTGCTATTAATCCAAAAATTTTGATATGGCTAAGAAGAAATTCTAATTTGAATACTTTAAATGATTTGTTTATTGAAGCCATTCAACTAGAGAAACAATTAAATCTAACCAATGGTGAGACCATATAACCTTTAAACGATAAACAAATTTGTAGTCCCCTTAAATAATATAACTTAGCTCAAGATGCTCCCTTCAACCAGCAAAGAATCAAGTATAGATCCACTAAATCAGGAGAAAAATCAAGAAAAAGAAAAATTACTAAAATATTTAGCCAAGATTAAGATTAAAGAAGAAAAAATCACAAAAAAATAGACATCAAGAGGTTAAAATAGTAGATTGCAATGATGAAGAACCCTTAGTAGCCTCCAACTTCTTGGATATTGAGCCTGATAATGATTTCTCATATATACATTATATTCATAAATCTTCCAAGAGCAAGAATTCTTCAACAACAAATTCATAAGATGATTTCTCATCTATGGGTATAAGTTAAGATTTAGAGAGAGAGAGATAGAGAAAATAACTTCTTCTAGACCATCAAAAAATATTCCTGAACCTACTACTATGAAAAAATCTTTAGAATCAAGAGAAAGAGAAAAGAAGAATTAAAAGAACAATGAAGAGGATGAAAAATCTTAAGAAAATTCACTAAATACTAAATGGTAAAGGAGAAAAAATTTTTATGGTGAAAAGAAATATTAGTTAATAGAAAATATTAAATTCATCAAAACTAATATAAGTGTATTTCAATTAATGCAAATGGGTAGTAAGATAAAGAAGTTCCTAGAAATGGTAAAGAAAAGAAAAAAGTAGGGGAATTTGAGGTAAATGTCATTTGTAATGAGGATAAGGCGAAGCCAAAGTACCCATGTATATCCTATAAGGAAGCCCCTCCTTTTCTCATAACAATCAATTTAAATGGAAATTATTTGTATAATTTTTTAGTCAATTTAGGAGCTACTGCTACTCTTATACTATTAACAATCTACAAATTGTTAGGTCCCACTCTCAAGCAGCAAAATAAAAAGATCATTCAAGTTGACATGAGTCAAAATTGTGGGAAAATTGGAAAATGTTTGACTCCCAATAGCTTATAAACCTTGCATTAAAGTTAGAGTAATGGTTCAAATGGCAAATATTCCAAATTCATATAGTCTTCTTTTGAGCCAAAGTTGGAGCAAAAATTTCTCAGGATACATAGTGACTCATTATTCACATGTTCTTGCCTTGAAAAGGGAAACAAAACCAAATTTATATTTATAGCAAGCCCTTTATAGTAGGGAATGTTACTTTCAATGGCAAGAACATGGTAATTGAAACTAAGGATATCTCAATTCGAGTTTGTTCAATAAGAAAAATTATTATCTTAAAGAAATCAAAATAAGTAGAAAAATAAGAAATGAAAATTATATTTCGATAGCTCTTATAACTATAAAGGAGCTAAAGTTGACATAGTTTTGGTTAATGAAAATTCATAGAAAATTTTTTAACCCATCCGTTTATCATTCCCTTGTACTAATAATAGGATAGAATATGAAGCCTTATGTATAGAAATTAAGGTAACTTTGGAGGAGGCTATAAAATGAATAATCATCAAAGGTGATTCTAAACTTATTTGTGAATAAATTAATCAGAATTATGTAGTGAAAATTTCATTTCTAAGGACTAATAAATAATTCACATGTACTCTCATTGAAAAGTTCAAAGACTATAGGATTATCCACATTCCAAGAAACAAAAACCAAATAGCTGATGAATTGGTTATAGAAATGTCTATTATGAATCCTTCAAAAGTTGTGAAATATACAAGAGGCCTTATAGAAATTGAGTATCAAACATTAATCCCTAATAATATATAACATTTTCAAGTATCTAAAGATGATCAAAAAAATCCTTAAATTTTTGAAAATTAGGGATGAATTTAAAGGAAAGCTTCTATCGATAGATGAAGCCTTGAATCAACTCAAGTCTAATTTTATTCCAAAGGAAATCCTGAATTATGAAGAGGAGTTTCATGAAAATTTGATTAATGCATCTAAAGTCTAGAATATTGAAGATCAAGCTTATGAAGCAATAAATATAGGATCAAATGAAAATCCAAAAATATTAAAAATATCCAAGAGAAGTGACCCTTTTTTAAAACAAGAACAATTGTTGTTACTCAACAAGAACTTGGTTAATTTTTCCTAGTCATACAATGATCTCAAACCTTTAACCTTAATATAATTATTCATAAAATACCTTTGATAGAGATCTATAAAGTGGTACAACAAAAATAGAGGAAATTTAATCCAATGTTCGTACCTGCTATGTAATCCAAAATCAAAAAACTATTACAGGCCATGATTATTTATCCCATTTAATATTCTATTTGGGTGGGTAATCTTCCTCCCATAAGAAATAAAAATGGAGATATTAGATTGTGTGTTGATTTTAGAAATCTAAATGAGACATCGAAGAAAGATAGGTATCCACTTCCAAGAATTGATGAAATTATAATCAAAGTTTTAAGATGTTAATCGTATTCATTTTAGATTGATTTTTAAGATGTAATTAGATCACTATTCATAAATATGATAGATACAAAATAGCCTTTACCACAAAGTGGGGAACTGTTACATACAAACAAATGTCTTTTTGTCTTTCCAACACTGGGGAAACTTTTCAGTGTGCACTAGATACGACATTTAGAGGACTTATTGCCAAATTTGTGGCTATTTATCTTGATGGTATTACTATATATTCATCAAGAAAAGGAGATCATTTAAGCCATCTTCAAGATATCTTTGATAGGTGCTATAATATTCCCATTCCTAAATGTTGTTGTTGCATAATGAACATGGTGCCTCTTCATAATAAGTGTTATTATTATTGTAACAAGACTTGAAAGAGGAGTTGTAATTAAGACCTGAAAGGGCATGTTGTAATAATGGACATGTCTCTTGAGGTGTCCTTTGGGGGTTTGGCCTAAGGTACTTATACCCAGGCATAGAGGTCGTATCAGCATGAAGTTGCAGAAATGGTAAAGGCAAGTAATGGATGTTGGGTGAAGTAGGATAGGAAAAGGATTGGCCATCCCTTTTGGCCAATGATAGGCCTAACCATGTGGTAGTGCTGAAATTTCTCTAAGGGATAAATGCCAAAGGAAGGAAACCCCAAGGAACAATGTTAGAGCATAATCTAGATACACTATACTGCATCAATAAAGCATTCTTCTATTTTTCCTTCTACTTTTTCCCTAGTATCTTTGTTACATATAATGTTGAATGTTACATATATTTGACATTTTGTATATTATCTTCTTACACATAATGTATAATATAATATATATTTGAATTTTGCCATGACATTTGGGAATAGGATGTTACAGGTGCTAAAAATTTGGTATAACTTTAAACCCAAAGAAAACTATTTTTGGGGTAAAATCTAGGAGTCTCCTTGGCCATGTCATATTTCAAACAAGTATAGCCATTTATAATTCAAATATTAAAGCAATTCAAGGTATTGAACATCTAAAAAATAAGAAATCTCTTACATTTTTCTTTAGAAAGATATTTTTTTTTCAAAAAATTCATACCTGGGTTCGTAGAAATTACTAAGCCATTATCAATATTGCTCAAGAAAGATAGTGAGATTAGAAGAACTCTAGAATCTATTAAGACTCTAAGTGAAATCAAGGAAGCAATTAAAGAAGCACCTTACCTTAGTAAGCCAAAATTAAAAAGAGAAATTTTGGTTATATTCTTTCACTTCTAATGATTCAATTACTACTATCTTAACTTTGAAGAATCATGGAGAAGATGAACTAATTGAGTTTTTTGGATATCAAATAAAAGGTGCTGAAATAAATTATACATAATTGGAAAAATAGATATATGTCATAATTAAGGTGCTTAGTTATTTTAAGTATTACTTGGAACAAGCATTCATACATATCATGACAATAGAACCAGCTATAAGATAGTTGCTAGCTCAAAATGAAATGGGTTTAAATAGAGAAAATTGAATAGCAAAGATCTAGCAATTCAAGTTCTCACTTGAGTTGTGTAAAACAATGAGAGGAATGGATTTCACTAAGCTTATGGCTAGAGATCCAAAATCATCTATATTAAATTCCACTGAATAAAACTACTTTGATGATATTCTTATTTTCATATTTTATAGAAAGTTGTTAAGAAATTTAAATAAGATTCAATAATGAAAATTTATTAAAAAGGCTAAGAAATTCATTATTAAAGATGGAATGTTATTTAGAAAAGACTTCAAGGGAGTACTTCTAGAATGTGTTGAAAATGAAAAAAAATGGACTTATATTAGATCAATTTCACAATCATTCTAGGTTATGTTATGAGTCATCAAAATTTAAAATCCAACATATTTTGAGATATAGATTATATTGGTCAAAGATGTATCAATACATTAGTTATAATATAAAAAAGTGTTTCAAATGCCAAATACTTGATCCCAAATTGAGAAAAGAAAATGCTCCTTTAAAGCTAGTAATTATTGATAAACCTTTTCAACAATAGGAATTAGACTTCATTATAGCTATTACACACCTTTGAGAGCATGTCATAAATTTATTCTCATAGCTACTAATTATTTTACTAAATGTTCATAAGCAAAAGCTTTAAGAAAAAGCTCCTCTTGTGATGTGATCAATTTTTTGGAAATGCATATATTGAATCGATTTGGAATTCTAGAAACATTGGTTTCAGATAATAATTTGGCCTTTCAATTTGAGGAATTTATTAAATGGGCTTTAGAAAACTCAATTCTTCTATTTTCCTCTTCAAATTATTACCCACAAGAGAATGACCTTGCTAAATCCACCAATAAGAAACATATTTCTTACATTAAAAAGTCAATGGAATGGAGCTTAGGAAATTGTTATGCACGTTTACCATTGGTGTTATGGATTAATCACATGAGATATAAAAATTCCATAGGCACTTAATCTTTTGATTTGGTCTATGGAATGGCCGCTTAGATAAATAATAATATTATAGTTTCTACATTATACTTTATTCAGAAATGTAGTGACTAATCTAATAAAAATTGAAGTCTTATAACCTTGTTTTTATGAAAGAAGGTAAAGATAGAAAACCCAAAGATAAGTGATTAGCACCTACCTCCCTAACTAAAATATGGTTTTTTAGATAGACTACCAAGAGAGTATTTAAAGAGGGTGACTTAGTCTTGTTATGGAATTCAAAAAATAAATGAGATCATAACAACCTTTTAGGAAAGTGGTTGGGCCCATTTATTATTAAGCAACAAGTATTTAATGATACCTATAAACTCTCTGCATTAGATGAAAAAAATACTCAAATGCACATTTAATGTCCTTCATCTTAAGTAGTACTTTAGGCAACAACATAGAGAGTATCAAAATTAAGCAACAAACATGACCTCCAATTGTAAATACTGTAAATAACTCTAAATAATAGTGCATGACCTGGGAAGAGATAGGAAATGACTAGTCATAGGATCCCTTAATTCTATCTATAAAAATCCATAGGTAACTCATGGAAGTTCAAAAAATAATGTCACAGTGGAATAATATTTTAGTTAGAAGGAAGAAATTATCTAAAAAGACAAAGAGCTTGATGATGAGACCTTTGATTTCTTTCCTAGTTGGCTACTGTGCAGAGCATGTGCATAAGAAAAATCATAATATGATGGGAATTGGTGTGTCACGAAATGACCCCTATGCTACTTGGTTAGCATAAGAGTTCTTTCTATCTAAGAGTGATAGTATTCTTGGTTTTAAATGGAATGGCTATGTGAAGAGTTAAAGCACTCTACCAATGAAAGGGTAACCTTTATATTAGATTATATCTTTTCTAGATAATCAGGATTTTAAATTTGTGGATATTTAAGAAAAATCACCAAAGAATTCTCATTGAATGCCTATCATCCTCTACAATACCTAAGGAAAAATTAATGGAAAATGCGGCACCTAATGGTGAGCCATTAAAAGAACTTGAAGATCAAAAGAAGTTGTTTGAGGCTAAAACTCTAGGCCCTAAGGTCTACATAGAATTTTAGTTTAAAAAAACCCAAATAGGAAGATACTGAAGAAGGTAGTAATTACTATTTACTTCACTTTAGAGATTTTCTAGTTTTTCTCATCTTGCCTCTCAAATATATTTGCAATGTTTTTTTATGTCTACATTTGATGTTAGGAGATGTTGATTTTTAGAGATTTAAACAATAAGTTTTGAGTGATTTTTCTCACAAAAAAAATTTAAACTTTTAGTAACTAATCCAACCTTATATATATCATCATCCCTATCTTGTGAGAACTAGTTTTTGATCTTTTGAGAATTATAGAATATACTAGTTTAGACCAGGAATAAAAACCTAGCTTGTTTGATGCAAATAGTTTGTAAATACTTACATATTTCCTTTTAGAAAATGTTCTTACATTATTAAAATGAAGGAGGCACAAAATGTTGAAAACATCTTAGCCATAAATGGAATAGAAATCAAATGTGAGGAAATCTAGTTGCTCACTAAAAAGATGGATTAATCTATTGTAACACCTAGAAAATTTAGTTGTTGGAAAACCAAAAATCCCAGGTGTGATAGCCTAACCTTAGATCTTAAGGGCCTCCAAAAAATATAGGATCCAAGATGCCCTAAATGGTCTTGTTGATCATGCAAGGACATAGAAAGTGTAAATAGGAAAATAAAATTGCACATTTGAATAAAAATAGATTAATATAGAATTAAAATTTTAAAATAAATATACACTACAAATGAAATAAAAAATCTATTGAATGAAAGTGTAAAGTCCAAAGAGTATATATGGTATGCTCAAATGCACAAGAAGCTAACTTGGATGGAGCTTGAAGGCTGTTGTAGTTGGCAGGTTATGTTCTACAGTTGATCTCCATGATCCAGGTACTTCCCAACTCCAATCATTTACAACTCCTTACTGATTTTTGTTTAGGTCTACAACTTTGGTTATCAATGGTATTAATAGTGGTGTACACTCTTATTCCTAATGGTACTACACTAAGGACCTCTAATGCTCAGCGTAGATGGCAAATAGAATTTAGAAGTGTTCAAGGTTGAAAAACAAGATTATGAGTTGTACAAATTCTCATTTGAGATATGCTCTAAATTGCTAAAGTGTGGAACCTGAATAAGGAATTTACATTTGGCTTCTATAGGCTTTAGATTACTATTTTCATGCTACAAATTTTTTCCATAATTTTTGATAGATTGGTTTTGGTAGCAGGTTTAATAGCTATGATTTTAGTATAGTTGATCATTTTTAGTATGTTTTGGTACACAAAAGACATCTAAACATAGTAAATGGACATTTTTGACTATGTTGGTCTTCATCTCAACCTACAAAACATAGAATGTGATTGGAAGAAACTGAAGTTGTTCCCAAGGACACTTGTGAAATAAGCTGAAAGCTAGTACAAATCACTTGAATAAGAATCAATTAGAAAATGGAGTACCATGCTTGAAATTTTTAATGATAAATATTAAGACTATTCCTAGGTGTCCAATCTAGAAATATAGATCTACTGATGAAAGTAAGGGACCAATGAATCCCTTAATGCGCTGACATTTCTTGAAATATACTAAAGTCACTACATTCACTAGAAATCTATGATGACTATGCTAGCCATGTTGCCACCACTGGAAAAATGTTGACTACACTTATCATTTCTAGGAGAAAGAGAAATCCAAAAATACCAATGTTGGTCTTACAACTATGCTATATTTTGTGGTGACTATGTTGGGTGTTTTTGGGAAAAATGAAAAACCAACACCATCTACATTGGGGATAGATGTTTCTGGCGTAGTTGAAGCTATACCTCTACAAAAACCCATGAAAATGCAAAATTCCATAGTCTCCAAGCTATTTTTAGCCTTTCCAAGCCCAAATATAGACATGAGATGACATTTTCCACTTGGAAAGTGAGGTACTAGCACTTTAAAAGGCAATTTTGAGTCCCAAAAAGTTAAAGTATGTAAGATCACAACTCATGGGCTACAAACCTTAAATTTACTTTCAAATCTTGCCTCAAGTTAAATGGTGAAGGTTATTGGTTGCAACATGAGTTTTCTAGGTGGTGTTTCATTGGACCCTCTTTGTTGTTGTTTGGAGGATTGGCCCAAGAAACATCGACAAAGAATACAAAACACCATTAAAAGTCCATCCCCAATGTTTCCTCTGTGCACTTGATCTTATAGTGTTGAACCATGCCAAAGAATGCTTGTTATGATGGGATAAGGTTATGAGGAAATGATCATGAAGATTAATAATGAGTTTCATAGGTTGACATCATGGCTATGATATGGCAATGATATGTTGAATAATCAATTAATGCTTTGTGCTTTGCACCTTGAAGTGTTGGTCACTCAAAAATGTTTTTAAGGAATCAAAAACCTCACTCTAAGGTTTTTTGGCCATTAGGCTCTTCCCTTTACATGTTTGGAGTCATTAGTTTGTCTTTTAGTCTTCATTGTTTGTTTGATTTCTTGAAACTTTTCTTCCCCTTTCTTTTTTTTGTGGGCTGAAACTCTCTTCAAGTTTCATTGCCAATGCCAAGTTTGATTTGGTTTTCCCATTGAATGAGATTTGTTACATTCAATGGACTTGATGGTGTAGCATCATGAAGGAGATATCAAATAGTCATAATGTATGTGTATCAAAACATAGATCAACATTATTTTTTAGTATAAGGAAAGTCATAATCAAGCTACGAGGTTGGATTCGAGGAATGTTAATATGAGTAATGTGGAATAAGCATTCTTGGCAAAGACAAACAAACTCACCTAATCTTGTGCATTGAGGTCACCTAGTGACTTGCTTCCATAATGAGTAGCACCTTCATGATGACTCCAAAATTCATCTTTCAAGCACAACTCCAATAGAATAGAAAAAAAAAAGAAAAAGAAAAAATGTTACAATACAATGCATAGGGCTACATGAAATAAATAGCAAACTAGGCCACAAAGGTCACAATTGATACACCTAAAAAGGATCTATATCTTGCAATATAGATGTTATAAACTTTCTAAATCCATTTGTGGTGCAAAAAGAAGTATAGAAAGGAATATAGACTCAATTGCTATTGGTTGTTGTATTCATGTATTTCAATGTTGCTACTTGCCAAGAAAATGTGTTAAATATAATAAGGCTTTAGATAGGAATGATCGACTAGATTGGCCAATTCATTTTCATCCATGTATGCTATTCTGAAGGCTCCATTTCCATAGGCCTTGCTAATCAAGAATGGTCCTTCCAAATTGGCTAAGAATTTGCCTATATGCTCATGGAAAAATTTGAGGACCAAGTATTCTTTCTTGATCTTTTGTTTATTGAGCTTATGATAGTGCTATTATTTTTGCCTCTCTTAATATTGCTCAATGTGAGCAAGTGTTTATACTCATTGCTCCTCCAACAAGTCCAAGTCCATGGTACATACCTCCTTGTTCTATTCATCATTGATGAAGTCTAATCAAGCCACTCAAAGTGATGGGACCTACAATTTTAGAGGAAAAATAGCTTTAGAACCATAAAAAAGGCTATATGGGGTTACACCGATTGTAATTCAATAGGCTATTTGGTAGGCTTAAAGTGCATGGACAAGCCACTCATGCCACTTACATCTACTATTTTTCAACATTTCTAAGCAATTTTACGGTGGCCTTGTTGCTAGCTTCAACTTGTCCATTGGGTTGAGGGTAGTATAATGATGAAATGGAATGCTTAAAGCCTAGGTTATGACAAAAATTTTTCATGTCTTGGCTACTAAATTATGGTCCATTAATGGTTACTAGGGTCATAGGTATGCCAAACTTGGCTACTATATTATCAAGAATAAATCTATAGACTTGTTGAGATGTTGTCTTCCTTAGGAGACTAGCTTCAACTCACTTTGTAGAGTATTTGGTTGTAGCGATGATGAAGCTATGCCCTAAAAAAGACCTAGGCATTATAGGTTCAACAATATCTTGTTCCCATCATTGAAATGGCCAAGTTATTTGAGTAGTGATGAAGCATCCAGTCAACTGCATCGACTAGGCAACATCAACAAAGCCTTGTTAACGTGGCCACATTGATGTGACCCTATCGATGCATCTTTTCATGCATTGACATGGTCTCGTTAATGCAGAGTCCATTTTCACTATAAATATGTGTGCACCTACCACATTTATGACACCTTTTGTTCAAGTTGTAGCAGAACTCTTGTAGTTTATTTTCGTCGGAGTTAGATTATTTTCTAAGTGCCTACATAAGGAGTTCAAAGAGTGTATAGCTCTTTATTTGAGCACTAATGTACCTGATCCCATTGACATGAATGGCAATAAAGATAAGCTTTTTGGACATTCCTTGTAGCATTTGAATGAGATTACTTAAGCATTAATATTTTAATACTTTAATAATTTTAATGCTTTTGTTATCACTTTATAGTTACAATACACTTTCATAGTCCACGAGAACACATAAGCATGACCACCTCAAACATATGTTTGATACTTGGAAACCCAATGATGCTTAATGTCTGGTAACCCAGTAGTGATTAGGACATGCTCAAGATGTGCATGGAGGGTGTGACCAACTACTTATGCTAGGGGTAGTTGAGCGATTGAGTAGTGGAATCTTAAATTATCTAGCCTTTCACTCCCTATATTAGAAGAATTAGATATTAAAGATAAAAGAAAACATATAAAAAAATCATATGCCTCAGTGTCATTTAACAATCATTCTAGAATGTCACAAGTGAGGTTGAGAGGACAATGACCGCTCTAATTAGGATTTTGATGGCTAGAATTCTATGTGTGTAAGTGCTCGCAGTCTTCAGAATTCAACCAAGTTAAGTGTGAATGCTCGTTATTTGTATGGTTGGACATAGGGGTACCTCACCGCTCATCATTGGCATCATTGCCAGGGACTGTTAGTCTTACGTGCACTATCTAGCCTTAACAAGATCATCACTCACTTCATTGGAATGGACCCATTACATCAAAATCTACTCATGCTAGGCAACTTAGGTAAGAGTAAGGCACACCAAGTTATTTGTTGTCTAACACTAGTATGTCTTCTTCTCATAGGTGAGATGGGTCCAACCCACAAGTGCCCTAGGAATGTTAGGTGGTATATACTCATCTGGATGAGTATATACCAAACTTCACCTTCATCCTACATCAGGATGAGCATATGTGATGGTGGAACAAGGAGGGCAACATTATACTACCCCTTGATCGATCGGTTCCTAGAATGCTTCTTCAAACTCTCACCAGATTGGGCATTTAGGACTAAGGTGTGGAGTGCATTATGAAGCATCACAATTATCAAGATTATCATTGAAATGAGGCACAGTGTAAATGGTACAGCCAATAGGAAAAATGCCATGAATAGGAAAAGGAAAAATAGTTCAGTAACCCTTTGTTCCTGCAGGACCAACACGATGATCAGTAACCTATTTCTTGTGGTTTCCATTTCTCTAAATCTCCTCCCCCATGTCAAAATATATGATCCATTGTATAGAGTAAAGGATCAAGTGACTGGGAGTCCCAGGATGATGAGGGATCTCACGAAGGAGATCATGGTGGAGGTGAAGATGGATGAGAAGATTGAGGTCATCATCATGGAAGAGGAGGTGATTAACACTGTGAGGGTGGCAGTTCTCCCCCCTCTTCTCCATTATCTTGTTTCACCTTAGCTTCATTAGGTACTAACTTCGACCGTAACTGTCGTAGGAGAGATCATGATGATGGTGATCACAGAGATCGACATGATCAAGGAGGTTGACGGGGACATCGTGACCAAGGGTGTGGGAAATCATGGGAGGCTCACCATCACAAAAGGAGAGGTAGCAGAGACCATCATAGATGCCATGGCCATCATCAAAATCATGACTTTGATGAAACATTTCTTCCCACTCAAAGCATGCTTAACATAGTAGAGGTAGTTCAAATACGTACCATGCACATGAGAGATACTCAGATCAAGCGCGTTGATATGAACAAGATCACTAGATTTGAAGGGGGATATAATTGTGATCTATAGACTCACCTGAAAGCATTTCATGATGCCTACATCCTACAAAATATTGAAAATGAATGGTAGAAACTCAAGCTATTCCCCTGGACACTCATCAAGAAAATAGAAAGCTGGTATCAGTCTTTGGAGTTGAAATCAATCAGGTGATGGAGTACGATGTGGATTCTTCATCAAGTACTATGTAACTTAGTTGGTGGAACATGTATTAGGTTGCTATGTTGTTGAAAAGTGCCACAACTCTTGACCTTTTGTAAGCAATTTTTTTCTATGTAAGTCTAGTAATATTCTAGCCACCTAATCTTAGTAGCCATGGCTCTAGGTCCTATATGTCCTCATGAACTTTCTCAAGGACTATGTGGGCATTGGTTTTTCCCCAGCACACTAACAATATGCCATCATAGGACTATTTTCATAATGTGTTATCAGCTATGATGACACAATATTTTGATCATTTATGTACAAGATCCTTCTAAAAATTAGTCAAGCCTTGCAAAGATTCACCATGCATTAGGTAAAACTTGATATCATCATATCATTCCCTTTGAGGGATGGTACTAATAGAGGATGAAAACTTGTCATTAGTGTTTTGTATGATGAAAATAATATAGTCGATAGTTAAAAAAGAAAATTTTCTAAACACATCAAGTATCACACTGAGAGCTAAGGTTGTAATGGCATCAACTAGTGTGTTCTTGGTTTGAGGTACATGTTGGATATTAACATATGAAAAATATTGTATTAGTTTCTTTTGTAAGTTATAATAAGGTTAAAAATATTAGGCTTTACATGTGTAAACATTGGTTACTTGGTTAACCACAAGTTGTGAATCACCTTTGATCATTAAGCATTTGATTCCTAGGTCATGAGCTACCATTATTTCTTGGATCAATCCTTCATACTCCACCACATTATTGATACATAGGAACTTGAAATAATAAGAAAATAGTTGTATTTTGCTAGATGGAAAAATTATGATGGTAGTGGCACTAGCCCCATGGGCAATCAAAGCTCCATCAAAGTGCATGATTGCTTCATAGTCCTTAGGTACATTGGTAATAATGTTAACATGTTGATCTAGGAATTCAGGATATATGGCTGCATATTCTTCTACTGGTGAAATAGTAAATTGTATGACTATATCTTAATCTTTCATTAAGGCTTGAGAGACATAGTGAAGGTCAAACTTGGCTATGATGGCTTTCCAATGGGCTATGTGACTACCTTTGTAGATGTTGGTCATGATGGCTCTAAGTAATTTTTCTCTGCAAATAACATTGACTTGGATTCTAAAGAGGTAGTATCTCCACTTCTTCAATGAAAAGACAAGCACTAGATAATACTTCTCCACTTTGGTGTATTGGGTCTCATAGGTAATCAATGCATGACTCAAGTAGTATATAGGTAACTCCACTCTATCATCTTGTTTCTAGTAGAGTAGAGAGGTAAGACACATGTTGGAGATAGCAAGGTAGATGTAGAAAGGTTTATCTTTTTGTGGTGAATAAACTGTAGGTAGTTGTGCTAACTCTTGCTTAAGGTTTTCAAAGACATCTTGGCATTGAGTTAACCACTCATAGTAAGCTCCTTTCTTAAGAAATATTTACATGGGTTGTAACTTATCCATAAGCCTAGTGATAAACCTATAGATAAATTGTAATCTACCTTGTAATTCCCAAAGGTCCTTAAGGTTAGTTAGCATTGCCAAGTTGGATATGACCTTAACCTTGTCAAGATCGACATGTATTCATACTTCGGATACTACAAAGCCAACCATCTTACCCGTTTTGATACCAAAGACACACTTCTTTGGGTTAAGCTTAAGCTCATATTTGAGACATCATTTAAGCACAAGGTCAAGGTCATGCACATGGTTATTGGCCACTTTGGACTTAATGGCTATTTCATCTACGTAGTCATTAAGCAATCCTAGCATATAATCACTAAAGACGTATGTGGTAGGTTGCTCTTGCATTCTTTAAGCTAAAGGGCAACATGGTGTAGCAAAAGATACCCTAAGAGGTCATGAAGGTCATATTGAGTTGACGTTCTAGGTTAATCCTAATTTGGTTGTATCCTGAGAATCCATCCAAGAAAGACACCAAGGTATGTCTAGTCTTAGTATCAATAGGTTAATCAATACTAGGCAAAGAAAAATCATCTTTGATAGTTTCCTTATTCAAGCTTGAAAAATCAATACAGATGTGTATACTCCTATTTTTCTTAAAGAATACTACCATGTTGAACACCCATTCTAATTAATGGACAACTCTAATAAAACCAACTTTTTATAGTGTTGTGATCTCATCATGAACTACCAAGGCTAAATCTAGCCTAATCTTTCAAACATTTTGGTTAACTGGTCTAATACTAGAATTGAGTATGATGCTATATTGCACTAGGCATGGATGAAGACCTGGTATATCTTCATATGAGTAGGCAAAGGCCTTAATATTATGCTGGAGGACCTTGGTGATGTCTTGATACTGTTGAGGTTCTAGTGAAAAACTTAGTTTTAGTGTTTTCTTCTCACCACTATGTGTCATGATAGGAACCTCATTAGAGAGTCCTTGGTAATGTCACCAATCTCAAGGTCAAGGGTCTTGACTAGGTTTTCAAGCCATTCTAGAGGTTTCTCTATTTAGGCTAAGTGATGGATTGGACTCTGGCTTAAGATCTAGGTAATTAAGGCCAACACATCATTCAAAATCACCATGTGGTCCACTTAGGCTTAATGGTAAACTAATTTTCTTCCAATTTTTCATACTAAATTCTTGCATATTAACCATAAGAACATTAAGTTGCACCTTGGTAAAATACGTGAATAATGCTAAAATGATATAAAATACTCTAGCCACTATGCATGGATCATCCAAAACATGCTATTTCATGGTCAAACAAGTTGTAAACAAGCTCAAAAAAGGCTATAAGAGGTAGGTGAAAAAAAAATAAGATGAAACAAATAATAAACAAGGTTAAATAGAGGCCAAATGATAGGAACACTAGTATAGGAGTTTAGAGCCTATTGAAGTTAATCTGATCCACTCCACGATCTAGGTACTCAACCACTCTTGATGCTTTTGAATCTCCTCTACTACAAAATTCATATATGCACCTCTATTCATTATTGGAGGGTGAGAAAAGTGGGGAATTTGGCTGAAAAATGATCCATAATAGGAGTTGGAAATCCTAGAAGTATAGCATAGACACTTATAACCCACAAGTCTCAAGGGGGTAACATGATGGCTAATAGGGCTATAGGGGTTCCGTGCTAGGAGGCTCCAAGAAGCTATGTTTTGTAAGGGTTGCAAGAGCTCTTGGAAGCTAAAATTGCTTATGCTTAAAATGCCAAAGAACTAGAACCTAAAAAGGATGTTGGGGATTTGATTTTATAGGTTTTGGATCATGATTTTTGCTATAAATTGGCTAACAAATTGAATACAAAGTTCTGCAAATTTCTACCTCATACAGGTGAGATGGGTGTCCAAATTTGAAGGGTTACTATGTATAGTATGTGCTAAACCACATGGTAATTGTATTTTCTATAAATAGTAATGGGATCACACCATCTACATTGAAGATAGATCCTATACATTGGGCCTTCAATCTTCTATGCTGAAGTGCATGGTCAATGTTGAGGTCATTGAAGTGTTGAAATCTTGACCATGTTGCTTCCACACTAGGGCATGCAATTTCTACATTAAGGGTTGAGTCTCCATAATGGGGGGAAAACTTCCATGCTAAGGTAAAAGGTTTCCATGCTGAGAGGGAAGGTTTTACCCCTTGTAGGTATTTCTAGTGTAGAAAAGTATACACCCCCCATAAAACCAATCAAATTAATATTTTTTACATCCTAAAAGATATTTTGACTCCCCCAACATCAAATATAGATACTAGGTGAATTTTCTCACTTGGTGAATAAGGATTTGACCACTTATGAGGTATTTTTCAGCCCCAAATGTATGAAATATGTGGAATTGCCCACCATGGGTTACAATCTTCATATTTACAATGAAGTTTTATCTTAGGTTTTATGAGGTGAAGGACACATGGTGAAAAATTGGTTACAACATGAAAATTTTTGTGGTTTTTCAATGGTCCCTCTTTTTTGGTGTTTAGTGGAGTGACTTAAAAGGCACCAACAAAGAATACAAAACATCACTGTAGATGCACCATCAACATTCCCTCTCCATGCTTGATCTAGTCATGATGAACCATGTCAAAGAGTGCTTGTGATGATCGAATAAGGCTATGATGATGAGATGGTAATGAGATCATGGAAAAATGGTCATGAAGGCTAAAAATAGTTTCCTCTGAGCTTTAGTGATGTGTGGTGTGCTGGGTGGTGTCCAACGGTGTCCATCAGGGTCCTAAGGTTCACCAAGGTGTTAAGTGTGCTCAGGTGCAAGGGTGCTTTGCTAGTCAAGTGTTTGAAAATGCCAATCAGAATTTCAAAATGCCAACTACTAAATGAAATTTTCAATCCCTAAAACATGAGGCATAGGGATATTTATAGGGCTAGGATTAGTGTGAATCATGGATTAGATGCCACATCTCATAGGGGTAGTTGGGATTACACTAATCCCAGCTATGGTCCCATTGAAGAAAAGTGGTGTTCTACTGGTATGCTTAAATTGACCCTTTGAGACTATCAGACTATGACTATGCTATTTAGAATACATGTAAGAGTGCTAAATACACTATAATGTACCTGACAACAATGCAAAATAGTATAGTTTGAAGACTATGCTCCAGGACTACACTGGCCACCTTTTTGAGTGGTGTCAAGTGTAGGTACAATTCGGGGCAAATGGGAGATACAAAAGAGACAAAACTTGCTAATCTTACTTGTTGAAGGAATGTTGATGCTAAGATGTAGGTCGATGCTAAGATCTAGAATCTTCTAGAAGTAGTTATGTGTGGCTACGCTAGCTACACTCTAGAGTGTAGCCCAAGGGGTGAAGAAAATTTGGCAAAAAAGTGAAGTTTAGTGCTGGCTATGCTAACTATGCTCTAGAGCATAGCCCTAGTAGAGAGAGCATAGCCTAAACACTTGAGATTTTTTTGCAAAATTAATGCCTTCATGTAGGCTACACTAGCTACGCTCTAGAGCATAGTAGGGAGCATAGCACCAGGAGTTAGAAAATCTACCAAACTATTTCATCTATTCCATACATGCTCAACATCCTCTAGCCTAACACTTGAGAAAAATTTTCAAACTAGTCGTTCCAAGGTAGACTATGCTAGCTACACTCTAGAGCATAGCACAAGGGGGAGAGCATAGTCAAGACACTTAGAAAAATTTGTAGCTACTATTGACACTTAGAAAAATTTTATAAATGTAAACTGTTAGTGTCAACTATGCTAACTATGCTCTGGAGCATAGTCCCATCAGTGGGAGCATAGCCTTAACACTTAGATAAAATTTACCAAGTTTTGATACTTAGCCATATTTTCAATTAAGACCCAAGAGTTCTAAACTTGGTGGTGTTTCACTAGCCCCTCTTTGTTGACATCTAGAGGAATGGCCTAAGAGACATTGTTAAAGAACTTAAAACACCATAGCAATTCTAGCATCAACATCACTAATTGATGCTTGACTGGATGTCTTTTTCCCATGCTCAAGAGTGCTAGGGAAAATGGTATATTTAAGGAAAAGGATGATAAAGAATATGTTAACCATATGGACTAAGAGATAGAAAGGGAGTGAGATGCAAACTATGTATGTCACTGCAAGGTGGAACACCAAGATGGCTTGTCATCAAATGATGACTCCTTCATCAGAGTGCTTGTGAGGGAGTCAATGTCAATGGTACTAGGATGGCTTACCCCTAAAGTTCTGACATCTTGTCTGTGTTCTTATGAGAAGGTTGATGTGGTTTCAAGGTTGGACTAGTTGCAAAGTTGTAGCTTTGCTAATTATGCTTAGGGACCTCTTTTGCATGGTTTCCTTTACTTTGCATTTATTTTTTGTTTTTGCTATGAGGTGAACCTGCTTTGGGTTCTACACATTGTGAAATGCTAGCTATGGGATGAATTTCATTAGTTTTGTTACATGCCACTTAATAGATCTTGCTTTAGTGCAACTATGTTGCATCTATAGGATAGGTGTTTCCTCCCTGGGATGATTTGCATTACATGTACTAGGGCTATAACTAGCCCACAGAGGCTTCCTATTGGATGAGTTGCATTACATCTATTATGGGTTCTATGGTTGACACAAATAAGGTGCCATGTTCCTTCGAAGGGTTGCAAACTTGGTGATGTAAAGGGAAGTAGGAAAATGTAAGGCAAAAGGGTGAATGTGAGTAAGCTATAACAGGGAAATAGGGACATGCACTCTTAAGTAGTTCAACTAGCCCGATCATGCACATTGGAGCAATATGACATCTTGCCATTGCAATAAGATGCATCTCTGCATGATCACCTCTGGGGATTTATCCTGCAAATACAATGAAGAGTAGATAAGAAAATAACCACACAACATGAAATGAGAGCAAACTACTAGATGTGAACATGCTATGAATGTTGCAATGGCTAGACTAGTTGTAAGAGCTTGAAGAACCAGTGCAAGTGCTAGAGTAAGAGAGCTAGAAATGCTCCAGCAGCCACATTAAAAGTGAGCACCCCTAGGAGGCTAGAAAAGTAGCTGAGGGTGATTGTGATGTAGGTGCTCAAGACTCCACACCAAGGACAGGAGCTTGGAAATCTAGGAAAATGGTAGAAAGCCAAGATGCTGAGCATGCTTCCAAACCTACGAAATAGTGACGGTTGGAGGATGGCAATAAGGTGGCTGGGCCACAATACTACTGGTACTCTAGTAGTTGGTGTTGATGGTGAGAGCTCCAACCCATAATGAAGTACCCAAGGCTGGTAATACTATCAACATGGCCTGGGGGTGGTACTATTGGTGATTGTAGTAGGAGCTCTAGAAGGTTAGTGAAATGCCCAAAGGCATCTTTGGAGGATTAACAAAATGCCAAGGGAAGAAACACTACATATGCCCTAGAGGTCTCTTTCTTGATGACATGAAATCCATTCTAGGACTGCAATGCACCCCACCCACAAGGTGTGGGTAGAAAATGGAGGATTGGAAGTACTTATGCTTGCTTCTGCATAGAACTATGCATGTTGAACTGAAAACCTTGTTTAAGGTCCTATTAGACCACATGCTATGCTAGTTTATGGTCTTAGTAGACCATGGATGCTATGCCAGTTTAATGTCATGGCCCAAGGACGATCTATGCCAGTTTAGCATTATAGAAAACATGTTGTGCCAATTTATAGTCATAGAAAATTATGTTGTGGGTGCTAATTTTAACATCATGGCCCAAAGACAGTCTATGCTAGTTTATAGTCATAGCAAACTATGCTATGGGTTCCAGTTTTTGTATCATGGCCTAAGAACAGTCTGTTCCAGTTTATAGTCATAGCAGACTATGTTATGTCAGTTTATAGTTATAGTGGACTATGCTATGCTAGTTTATAGTCATAGTGGACTATTCTATGCCAGTTTATAGTCATAATAAACTTTATTGTGCCAGTTTATAATCATAGCAGACTCTACTATGCCAATTTATAGTCATAGCGGACTCTACTATGCTAGTTTATAGTCATAGTGGACTCTACTATACCAGTTTATAGTCATAGTAGACTCTTGCTTACCTTGCTTTATCATTGATGTAGTGTTGTATGCTAGGCATAGTACAACTTCAAGTATGAGTGGTTTATTGGATTGGCAAATTCATTGCCATTTTGGTCAACAAGCTTAAATGCTCCATTTCCATATGCCTTGACGACCAAGAAAGGCCCTTCCTAGTTGGCTAAGAATTTGTTTGCAAGATCACAAATGATCTTGAGGACTAGGTCCCCCTCCTTGATTGGGTGCTAATGCTGATTGTGATGATGCTTTTGCCATTACATTTGTTGATACTAATTGATTTAACCAAGTGTCTACATGTGCTCCTCCTATATTGAGTCAAGGTCAATGGTCCACAACTCATCATTTTGAGCCTTGTCAATGAAGCTTAAGAGGATTACATGGAGCGATGGGACCTATAATTAAAGTGGCAAGATGGCTTCAGAACCATAAACCAAGTTGAATGATGTCTTACTTATTGCAGTTCTTCATGTCATGTTGTAGGTCCAAGGTGCATAGGTTAATTGCTTGTGCCATTGCCATTTACTTCTGTGAAGCATCTTCTTTAGAAGATTAACAATGACTTTTTTTGTGGCCTCCACCTCACCATTTGCCTATGGGTAGTAGCGTGATGAAAAGGAACGCTTAATTTCAAAGCATTCACAAAAGGGCTTAGTGTCAACACTACTAAACTATGGCCCATTGTTAGTAACTATGGTGATGGGTAGACCAAAATGGAATACTATGTTATCAAGTATGAATTTGTAGACATGCTATGATATTATCCTCCTAAGGGGAATATCCTCAATCCACTTTGTAAAATAATTAGTGGTAGTTATGATGAAGCTATGCCCTATGGAGGACAAAGGCATTATTGGTCCTATGATGTCCAACCCCCAACATTGGAATAGCCACATGATCTACGTTGTATGCAGCTCAATAGGTGGCATGTGCATAAGGTTATCATGTCGTTGACATGTATCACACATCTTGACCTTATAGATGCAATCACATTCCATGTAAGACCAATAAGGTTACCATGCCTTGGGTGCTATGTGGCCTCTACAGAGTCCCTTTTGGACTTGTTTCATGATTGTTTATGCTTTGTTGTTGCTAACGCATGTTAACAGTATGTCATCATAGGATCGACAACATAGTGTGCTATCACCTATGATGATGTATTGTCATGTTTGCTTTCATAGTGCATATTTTTGAGTAATGGTTAAATACTATGGAGACTCACCCTATAGAAGGTATGACTTGATGTTGTTGTACCACTCTACTACATGGCCATGCTTACTATGATGACTAGTGCAATATCATTTACTTACATGACAGGTATAGTAAAAATTGCCACTATGGTGGGCAATGTGTGAAACATTTTAGGTGCAATGCTTAAAGCTAATGTGGCTAATGCATCGACAATGGAGTTTTCATTGTAGGGGATATGCTAAACATTAGTAGTTTCAAATTTCTTGAGTAGGTGCTTTGCCAACTCATAATAAGGTTTCAAGTATTGGGATTTATAAGTGTAAACATCTTTGACTTGGTTGACGATGAATTATGAGTCTTCTTGGATAAATAGGTTTTGTATTCCTAGGTGTGAGCTACTAAGATAGCTCAAAGAAGACCTTCATACTCCACTATGTTGTTGGTACATGGAAATGTGAAACAATATGTCAAAGTTTGAATCTCCCCTGAGAGAAATGTGATTATAGTAGTAGCACTACCCCCTTGGGAGGTTGAAGTGCCATCAAAGTATAACAGTGCCTTGAAGTTATCAAGAACTTGGCTTATGCTAGTGACATGCTCATCTAGGAATTCTAAATCTATTGTTGCTTGGTCATTGATTGGGGAAGCCATAAGTTGTATGGCTATTACTTGACCTTTAGTTGATTCTTACACAATGTAATGCAAGTCAAACTCTATAGTTATTACTTTCCAACATGTAATCCAACTACTTTCATAGATATTTATTGTAATTGATCAAACTACATTACTCTTGAAAATGACATTTACTTGATCGTTGAAAAGATAATGCCTTCACTTCTTAAGTATGAAAATTAAGATGAGGCAAGTCTTTTTCACATCATTGTATTTTGCTTCGTAGGTCACTAATGCATGACTTAGGTAGTACATTGGGACCTCGTTACCATTATCCCACTTTTGGCAAAGAAGAGAAGCAATGGACACATCTAAGATAGTAAGGTAGATGTAGAATGGTTTATCTCCTTACTAAGGGTAGACCATTGGAAGTTGAGCCAGCTCCTATTTGAGGTTGTCAAATGCCTCTTGGCATTGACCTATCCACTCGAAGTGGATTCCCTTTTTGAAAAAGTGTTGCATTAGCTAAAACTTGGTAGCCAACCATGTGATAAACCGTCAAATGAATTGTAATCTGCCTTGTAACCCTTGTAGCTCCTTAAGGTTGGCTTGTGGTGCTAAGTTCATAATATCCTTAACCTTTTCATCATTTACGTGTATGCCTACTTCCAATAATACAAAGCCTAGCATGTGACCCATCTTAATGCCAAAGACACATTTCTTAGGATTTAGTCTAAGTTCATGCTTCAGGTAGCATTTGAGCACAAGGTCTAAGTCATCTACATGGTTGTATGATGCCTTGGATTTAATTGATATATTATCAATGTAATCATTGAGTAGACCTAACATGTAATCACTAAAGATGTACATCATGGCTCATTGATAGGTTGATCCTACATTCTTATGTTCAAAGGGCATCATTATGTAGCAAAAGGTATCCCAAGGGATCATGAAGATAGTACTAAGTTGGTGCTCTGCATTGCTCCAAATTTTTTTTTACCCTGAGAACACATCCATAAAGGACAAGGCATGACCAACCATAGTATTAATCAATTGGTCAATACTAGGGAACATGAAATCATCTTTGATGGTTACCTTGTTGAGGTCCTAGAAGTCTATGCAAATGTGTATACTTCCATTTTTCTTAGGAACAAAAATGATGTTGGAGACCCAGTTAGCGCAGTTAATGGCTTCGATGAAACCAGCTTTGTAGAGCTTGATCATTCATCACAAACCACCAATACCACATCAAGCCTAACCTTACATGCTTTTTGCTTGATTGGTTTCATGTTAGGATGGAGGATAATGTTATGCTATACTATGTAAGGATCAAAGTTTGGCATGTCTTGATAAGACCATGAAAACACCTTAATATTTTCATTAAGTACTCTTGTGATGTTTTGGGCATGTTGAGGCTCTAACAAAGAACTAATTTTTAGTGTCCTCAACTTATTGCTAGATGTTGCTACAGGGACTTCAACAAGGGAATCCTCAGTGAAATCACTTGCCTCTAGATCTAGAAACCTAACTAGATGGTCTTGCCAGTATAACAATTCCTCTACATATGTTATATATTCACTATAGGCTATGGGATCAAGGTCTAGGCACTATGAATCAATACATCACATAAGATCATCATGTGGCCCGGTGAGGACCAAAGGTGAATGAAGATGCTTGTACGTAGTCATGTTGTGAATCCTACAATAATCCTACAAAGAACAACTAGAAAAATGTCAAGTTGCACTTGACTTAATAAGAGAAATATGAATAGTTAAATAAAAAAATATAATAAAATTTTCCCACATGTGAAAATTAAGTTATGAAGCAAGGGATGTGTGGGCTAGTTTTGGGCCTCAGCAAGTCATGGGATTGTTAGTTTAAGATCTTAGTGGACCACAAAATACTAGTTTAACATCATAGCAGATGGTGGATGTGCAAGATGCATTATTGAAATGTGTTTTGGTGTATCAAGAAAGCAAATTTGGCTAGGGCTCTCATCAGGCAACTAGAAAAATTTAAAATTTTACTAACTTTGAAGACTACTAGAAAAATCAAAAAAAAATTTAACTCTGGGAACTATGCTCACCCCTAGCTATGAATGACACTATTGAGCATAGCAATGGATAGGTGAACATTTAAGTGGTCCCTAATGGTATATAAATGTATTTTACCCTTGGTAAATCTATCATTATCAAAAGGTAAAAACAAACTTTTAAAGTGTAGCGTAGTTGTAACAAGAGTGTAGTCTACCAAAGATGACACACCGACATGGATGCCAGCACCCTAGCCTAGCCAACATGGAGGAAGGGCAAAAAGTTCTAAAGCACCTACCACAAGCATGCATGGAGAAGAGGAGGGCACTGATGACTACTAGGTATGCTACTATACTCACCCCTTTACTATTTTCTACATTTTTTTAGTTCATATACTTGGGCATTTTTTGTTGTTTTGGGTTTTGGTAGCTTGCCATAGTAGGGACCACTGCTATCATGGTCATTGTGGCCATGCCATAGGGGAGGATGCATGCAAAATGTAGAGGGTTTTGTGGTTTGCAGCTGTTTTTATTTTATTTTATGTGCTACCTGTTGCATTGGCCATGGTAGGCCACAAGCTCATGGAAAGTTTGCTTTATTGTTGGTGCATGGATCAAGGGGTATTATTCCTGTGATGGCCCTTAGGCTGCCACTTGCATAGCCAAGGTGCAACAAGTTGTTGTCGCAACTCCCCTAATTTTTTTGTAACCCTCTACCTATGTAAGGTAGGGATGAGCATTTAGCCATGGCTACAAGGCATAAGGCATGGGATGGAGGGTTTGCAACAAAAATTCATTTTTCCATTTTTATTTATGTTTTAACCATGGGGGAGGGCAGGGATAGAAGTGGCATTTGACATGGATTGGGATAGTGAGGGGTCACAATGGGGGTCATTTCTTGTTCTTTGATTTTAAATTTTTGATGTATGGGTAGGGGCTATGTACATTAGCATTGCCTATGAGTGGCTATCATATAGAAGGGATGGATTAGAGCCTTGGGTAGTGTTTATTATTATGTTTTTCATTCTATTGTTGTTACATGTGAGGGAGGGATAGTAGCATTGGTAGTGGCTATAGCGGCACACCACAAGGGAGGGGATGTGGTAGAGAACCGCTATGTATATTATTTTTTATTTTTTTCTTATGGAAGTAGTAGAGGTGAGGGTTTGACAGTAGTCATTGCCTATGAGGTAGGGCCTATGGCAAAGGTCGTGACCAAGCACAGACTACTAGGGCCAGAACCATGGTGGAAAGAGGTGCATAGTGCACTGGATGTTGTGCTAAGAAAATTATTTTGGGGCTACGCTCCCTAGGAGCATAGCCAATAGTTGGACTTTTTTCTTTGAAATTTTTAGGGCTACACTCTTTAAGAGTGTAGCCAATAGTTAGATTTTTTTATTTTTTTTGCAAAATTGTGAGGGATACTCTCCCTGGGAAACATAAATCGATAGTTAAAATTGTTTTAGCATCTCTAAAATATGCTCTCAAAGGTAGTCCAAAGTTAGAGCTTTTCTAACATTTTCTAAACTATGTTTCCTAGAGTTAGAAAAATTTTGAACAATTTGTTACAAAGTGTTAGTTTTGACATGAAAAATGCCAATGCTGAATTGCAAGAATAAGTGAATTGTGATTCCAAACATGCAAATATGTAAAATACAAATGTTAATGCTATGCTGAAACATGCAAGTTGTAATTTCAAATGTGCAAACTTGCAAAATATTATGCTAACATTATGCGAAAACATGTTGTATCCCAATGAGTACCAGACATATCAAATGTGTATGTTGATGCCCTATACTCACAAGGCCTAAGGAGCCCTAGGATATATATATATATATATATATATATATTTGTAAGTTACTTTAGGTCATGGTAATTTTTTGCTAATTGTTGCTAAATGTAAGTTACTATGTTTTTTTCCTAAACGCATCTATTGTGTATTAACACTACATTGGCTATTTGTGTGGTCATAGGATATTGTTTAAGCCAATTTTGGTTGTCATGGAGCTTGTCAAGATCCTTTGCTACATGAGCAAGCCTATGCCCAACATGCCTGCCTTGGACATGAAGTTGGATCATCATGTCGTATGGTTTTGGCTAGGGGCCTCTGAGTTCCTAACCTTCTTGCCACATTTATTTAGTATGATCATGTAGTCACACCTAGTAGCAGAGGTTGCAATTGCCATCATTGAGACATTGCTACCCAGGGCCAACAATGGTATACTGAGGTTCATGTATGATGAGCCCACAACCAGTGATGGATGAGCAAGTGTTTTGAGGTGAGGCCCTAAGGGTACTCATCCCCTAGCCAAGATCTAGGCAATGCTAGAGTTCTCTTGTTACACCAAAGGAAACACCCTCTTCATGGCTATGCATGTGCATATCATGTTCTAGAACCCACCTGGAACTATATACTACATCAAAGGGTAAATGCTCATGTTTTTATATTATGTTCTATTGCTATTTTCCATGCTTGATTTTCTAACTACTAGTTGCTCATGTTTGATGGTAGGTTTAAAGTTGATGATGAGGGGCTCCATGATAAACTAGGGGCTCTTGCCTTGACCCACATCACCCTAGGGGTGTTCTCCTCTAGTTCAAACCTTTGGGAGAACATGATTGAGTAGGTGGGAGAGGACCTAGAGAGCTATCCTATCCACTACCCAGAGTCATTCCAATGGTGCATGACCTATGATTGGCTTAATGAGGGATGGGCTAGTGGCAAGCCTAACTTCAAGGAGCCACTTGTGCCACCACCTTAGTCAGCCATACTATTTGTTCCACATAAGCATTTGTTACTTGGGTTAGCTTTTACTACTTGCTCACATGCATTCATTGATTCATCCTTGCATAATGCTAATGTCATATTTGCCTATGTTACAATTGTAATTGCTTTAGGAGAGGTGAGAATGGTCACCACAGGCTGCATCGAGGCCACCCTCATAGTGAAATATAGTGATGTAGAGGGGGCACAACATTGCTTGTGCCATAAGGCCTTAAATGTGTTGACTAGTCAGTTGACATGTGTTGGGTTGATGGACCTCTCTGCCATTTGAAAATGTTGGTGGATAGAACACTAAGAGGTCAACGAGTGTATAGCCTAACCCCGAATCCATGCAAGGGTCATGCTAGAAAATGGAAATGAGGTGCCCTGAATGGTCTAGTCAATCATATAGGAACTTACGTGGTGTTAGAACAACTGTATGTAAGAAGGGTTTATACTATGTTACACATGGATACTAGGACTGGCTAAGCCAAAGTGAAGCAGGGTGTCCTACCCTAAAAATACCAATGTAAATGTGCAAATATATATAAAAAAGAAAGAAAATACAAGTGTTACACTAAATACCAAAGATAAATGCTTGAGAAATGTAATATATTTTGAGAATAGAAGTGCACCACCCCAAAAGGGGGAGCATAGCTAATTCCAAAAGGATCTCAAAAGGTATACAATGTACAACAGGTGTAGTAGGAGTGCAGTCATAGCCTTGGTGGTGTTAGGCTGTGAAGTCTAGTGCTCACTATGATGAAACATGCTTATCAAGTTAGTCACCATGGTGTACCATGTGATGTTCTTTAAGGTTGCAATGGGGCTGCAGTGGGCCGTGATGTGCAACTTTGCCTCTCTACTGGTGTGGTGTGCTCTAGATCTCATTTGCCCATGGAAATAAGTGCTAAGATTCGGAAGTGCAAACTGCCAAATGAAAGTGCCAACTACCCCACTAGTGCAAAATGGAAACCAACCCTTGAAACATTGGGGTGCATGGGTATTTATAGGGCTAGGGTTAGCCCAAAATGTAGATCGAGTGCCATATGGTAGTGTAATAGGTGGGACCATAGGAAAAATCCAAAAAATTTTCTAAGTTCAAAGGTGAGTAGAAAATTTTCAAAAAGTTTTCTAACTCTGGCTAATAATCTCATCTTGTATTTCTTGTGGGACATGAGATAGTGGTTGCTATGCTCGTCCCATGTTATGTGCAGGACACAGGATGGTCCTCAGGGATAGGGCATAGCATGGACACATAAAGAATTTTTTATAAATTGCAGCCCTTGTTCTTGCTACGCTAGCTATACTTTGGAGCATAGAAGGAGGGGTAGCCTCAACGGTTAGAAAATTTTCCAAATGCCTCTTCCATATTAAGCTAGCTTGACAACTTCTTGCTTGAAACTTAGGCAAAACTAGCCACTGAAAAGTGTGCTCTACTAGCTATGCTCTAGAGCATAGTAGGTAGAGTGAGAGTGTACTAGAACACTTAGAAAAATTTTCATGTAACTACTGTTGACACTTAGAAAACTTTGCAAAATAGACCTTGATGGATGCTACAATGGCTACGTTGGAGAGCATAGCACCAACACTTAAGAAAATTTACCAAGTTTTGACACTTAGACAAATTTTTAGGAAGTGCGATTATTCTAACACTTAAAATTTTTTTGCAAATTTGGTATTTGGAGCTAACTACACTCAACACTTAGAAAAATTTGGGCAAAGTGCCACTGTTTCTACACTCAACTAAATTTCTAGTTGAGATGCTAAGACCTAAAATTTTGTTGTGTTTCAATGGCCCCTATTTGTTGAGATCTAGAGGAGTGGCCTAAGAGACATTGACAAAGAATTGAAAAACACCACAACACACATGGCATCAACATTGGTCATCGATACAAGATTGGATGATGCTTCACCATGCTCAAGAGTGCTAAGGAAATAAGGATATGCTAAGAGACAAGGAATATATAAAATGCTAGGGTGATGAAATATAAACAATTGAAATGAAATGAAAATAGTAGATCATGATGTAAAATGTGAAGTCAACATGACTAATGGTGACCATGGCATGAAAAGGCTTACCCCTAAAGTTTTGACCTCTCATTGGAGTGCTTGTGAGAGAGTCAATGTCAATCCAAGGCTAGGTTGATTGAAAAACTATAGTGCTGTCAATTTTCTTGGGGATGTATTTTTCCCTGTTCTATCATTTTTCTTTTTTTTATTCATATTTTTTTTCTTTCTTCTTTTTTTTTCTTTACTTTGCTATGAGGAAATCCTTTGTGGGTTTGGCTAACTACTGAATACTAGCTGCAAGGTGTGGGCCATCGAGTAGATGGGATTTACTTTGATGCAACCACATCACCTTTGTAGGATAGGTGTTTCCTCCCAAGGATGAGTTGCATGAAATTCGGTTGGGCTTTGACCAACCAACAGAGGCTTCCCATGGGATGAGTTTTGTTATGTCCACCATGGGTTTTGCAATTGATGTGAGGAAAATTCCATATGTTTCATAGTGCATATGCATCAGAGGAATATGCAATCGTAAGTGTGCAAGGGATGAGAGGTTATTGGGATGAAGAAATAAATGTGCATAGGCTATAATGGGATGAGGAGGATGTGCACTATTGAGTAGTGTAGATCGTCTAATCATGCACATTAGAGTGATGTGGTGACTTGCTACTATGATGAGATGCATCTCTGCATGACCATCTCCAAGGCTTCATCTTACAAACATAGCTCTAAGAAGACAAGAAGGCCACCAAACATGAGATGCAAGTGCAGATGCTAGATGTGAAGATGTTTCAAGTGTTGGATGTGAATATGATACAACTATGTTAAATGCTATGCCAATTGCAACTACTCATGACGCTAGTACAATTGCCAAGGCGATGATGCTATGAGTCCTCCAAAGGTCACACTAATGGTAGGTGCTCCAAAAGATCAATAGAATGGTGGGAGGAAATGATGCTATGCCTACCCCAAGGGTTTCATCAATGGAAGGTGCTCCAATAGATCAACAACATGCTACTTTAAATTCCTAGAAAAATGTGAACCTAATTTAAGGTCCTGGTAGACCGTGATGTGCTAGTTTATAGTTCTGGCAGACTACTAGATGCTAGTTTATGTCATAGTAAACATTGGATGTTGTGCCAGTTTAATGTCATAACCCAAGTATGATCTGTGCTAATTTATAGTCATAGCAGACTGTCTATGCCAATTTATAATCATATTAGACTATTTGTGTCAATTTTTTGCATCATGGCAGACAAGTGCTTACCTTCCTTATATGAGGTGAGATGCTGCATCATAGTCAAGCTGTGTACCTGTAAGATCCTACAAAAATCAACTAGAGAAACAACATCAAGTGACATCTATTGTAAATAGATTTACAATGAATGAATGAAAGGAAAGCAATGCAAAAAGTAATATTTTTAGGCCATTTCGGGCCATGGGCTAGTTTAAGGCCTTTTCGATCAAATGTTGCTAGGTTTGGGTCATTTTGGACAATCACTAATTTAAGGCCTTTTCAGGCCATGTGTTTTTGTAGTTTTATGTTTTCTTTTTATTTTTATGTATTTTTTATGATTTTCAAATGCAATGCATAAGATAAGTGGATGGATGCATAAAAAAAGTAAAAATGCATAAAAAAAGAGAAGCAATGTGTAAACTAGGCAAGTTGGTGAAATGTAAATGCATGAAAAAATGCAATGCAAACAGAAATAAAAAATGCATGCCCCATGGAGTCAAGGAGTAAGTAGGTGCTTAGTGTGTTTTTGGCCATGGGAAAGTCTTGGTCATGTAGTTACTTCATAACTAGGTGTGGATTAGGGGGCATGCAACTCTTAGGATCCTCTAGGAGGCTATTTTCTTCAACCACTCATTTGGGTGTGTTAGCATTAGGCATTATGTTGGTTGCCATAGGTGTACCACCGAGAAACTCTACCTCTAACACTTACTCCATGTCTATGTTGTGGGTAGCCAAAGGAGATATTTTATCACCATGGATAATAACTTGACCACCTTCATATGGAAGGTGGACTTCTTCTATTGATGGGAGAGGAGATGACCTGTAGTTAAGGTAGCCAAGGCCTACCCAAGATCAGGTTAAAGCCTGGCATCTTCTCTATGAAAGTGAAATCTGCACTAGTGGGGAATTACTCTCCTACCAGGAAGGCTAAGTTGATTGTGCCCCTGACAATGACACATGATCCTTTGAAGGATTTTAGACACATGACTTTGATTAGCTCAATTTTATCTACTAGGCCTAGCTTGTTGATGATAGAGTATAGAACTACGTTTGTTGCTACACCATCATCGAAGTGCACTCTGTGGATGGTGCACTACCCAACACGTATGCTAATGGATAGTGGATCTGTAGTGACTTCTGCTCATGTGGTGTTGACCTTGAATGCATTGTCACAAAATTTAGGGATGTTGAACCCAATTCATATGGTGTAGTGGGAAACATTATTGCACAAATGGATGCCTCATCTATAGGGATGTCCTTTGTAATAGGAATGGAGGCCAACATCTCGGCCAATGCTTGGTAGTGAGAAAATGAGGTCATGATCAAGTTGTACAAGCTTAACATTATGTTCTTTTACTAAAGCATTTATTTCATCTAGGTTAGTGCAGCTACAAAAGTTCTTATCATCAGTCATTGTGTTGGCCTTAACTTCCTCCATGTGACTTGAGACATGGATCTCTTGCAGAGGGAACTTGGACTTGATTTGCTTGGCTTAATTGGGGATAGGGGCCCTAACATTTAGTTGTTTCTTACTGGTGATGGCCTTTGCTTTAGCCATGGAGGTTGCGAGACACTCATTCATCCTCTTATGTTTTCATTTGGTAGGCCTACCAAGGTTGCTAATGGGGTCAACCCTTGAAGGAGGAGGCATTGAGACATTGCCCACTATTAGGCTTCAGGTAGGTGAGAGGCCATCATGTTGTGACATCCTTATGATGAACGGTGATTTAGGAGTTCTTTTAGGGCCAACTTATTATGGCACCTTGATGATAAAAGGTTTTCTAGAAGTTGTTGTTGTTGCATCATGCTAGTTTAATGTCTTCGCAAATGGTTGTTGTGGGACCTTAACCACAAAGGGTGTTTTGGGTGCCCAAGGTGGCACTTTGATAATAGAGGAAGGCCTCTTGCTTGTGGAGGTCAAGGAGATCCTTGCCTTGTTAGGAGGCATGCGAATCATAAAAGGTTGTTGCATAGGTTTAGACTTGCGACCTATGCTAATGGATTTTATGACATAGGGGATGTCATCTGTGTTGGATTGGCTCACTACATCGAGCACTAGTTGGCCCCGTTCTATCATTCTTTGTAGGTCATCGTACAAAGCATGACAATTTTCCATACTATGACTGAACATCTAGTGGTAATGATAGTATTGGTCCAATTGAAAATGTTGTGTGATCGGGGGCTCATTTGGTACTGTTGAGGTGCGGTTCCTTAGTAGTTCATAGTACCTATTGAAACACCACAAAATTCGGAGCTCAGTATTTGTCCGACACCAAACAGGACCCCGGCTCTCCAGCGTATACGCCCAACTCCAGCGTATACGCCCGGCTCTCTGGCGTACACGCCCGGGTACTGCAGATGCACATGCTCGACGACAAGATCTCCAATGACAGCATGAAGATAACACCGAAGAGCAAAGATTGAAGCAAGTGGACATCCTTTAGCGTATACGCTCGGCATGTACGCCCGACACCCTTCAGCGTATACGCCCGGTGTGTACGCCCAGCATTCACCAGCATATACGCCCAGCGCTCCATCTTCGCCCAGTTCATGCCCAACATTTTCAGCGTATACGCCGACCTGATGTGGTGTATACGCCCAGAAGTTGTAACATTTTGTATATTTGTAAAGTGTATGCACCCGGTCAGCGCGCCACGTGTCTCCCATCCCGAGTCTAGCGTAACAACCTGTATAAAACCCCATTTTTCCATTTCATCCGGACGGTTCGCAAAATCCCAGAGCACCCCAGAGAACATTTACGCTGCGCAAAAGAGCAGAAAACCTTCTTACGCTGGGAAGCCCTGCATGCTGCGGATCTAGTCTCTTACGCTCTGCTCGTCCTGCAAACCGTCTGAGTCACCTCTGTGTATGCCGAGGCTTTTTGTCCACCTTGTGTTCCCACAACTGCGTTAGACTGGTGCACTGTACTCTGACTCTGTAATTCCATCATTTTATTTGCTGCAAGTTCTTTTACAGTTTTACATCAATTTGGCCCACGCCTTGTTTACGTTTGTTTACGCTCTCGCTTTGTTTGCATCCGTTTACATTTTACGCTATTTTTGTTGTTTACGCCTGCACGCCGTTTACGCATAACCCAGCGTATTAGCACTTCGTGTACACGCGGGGATATCCTTGTCTGATCCACGTGCGGACCACCCAAGGTACTCTACCTTTGCTGCATTCCAGCTCTCCCTCAGGTGAAGGCAGGGTCTTCTGTACGCGTCCTGCGATCCCGCAGTCTCTTTTGTCCTTCTAGTAGGTACAGAAATTGGCGTTAGAAGGAGCACCTCCTTGAAACCCTTACCCGCAACTCCCAGTGTATACGTTGTTAAGCGTCTACACCGCTAACCGTATGCTGCCCCAACTTCCCCAGCATTTATGCTGTCTGGTTCGAAAACCCAGACCGCCATTGTCCAGCGTGTACACTGTACGGCGTTTACGTTCTAAAAACCTGCTCCATCTATTTTACGTTCATCTGTTTTACGCTCTCTACTGTTTACGTTGCAACCTGCTTTACGCGCCTGTCTTTACGCCGGACTCGGCCTTTACGCTGAGCCTGTTTCATACTGTGAACTGTTTACGCTGTGGGTTTTACGCTGCAAACCATTGTACGCTCGCCTGTTTTGCACTATCTTCTGTTTTACGCTGAGCTATTCCTTTACACTGCAACTTATCTTACATTCTTGTGTTACGCTGATCACCTCTCTTACGCTGTCGCTGTTCCCTGTCTTACGTTCTTAGTTTACGCCGTTCCACTTTACGCTGACTCATCCTGCACCTTATACGCTCCAGCGTCTACGCTGCCCATATACGTTGTATACGCTGACACCATATGCTGTCCTTTGAAGAGTATACACTGCACGCCACATTATAGAGCAACTCCGCCTTTCCAGACTTACTCCTATCCGTGACAGAGCATCATGAACCCTATTAACAACACCGTTGTCCCTGCTCAGATCACCGCCATGGACACTATAGCTGTCCAATAGCCCATCGCACAACACCCAGGAATGCAACCCACAGCGGGTCCCCGTCGATCCCTAAGGCTGCAAGGGAGGGACCCAGCCTCTAACATCATTACCCAGGACCAGTACAACTTTATCTGTATTAAGATACAAGCTAACCTGGCTGTTGATCAAGCTGAACTGGAGGTGAAGAGGCAGTTTGAGCTATATTACAAGGGGGGACAAGAGTTCATCCCTTCCCCGTACGACCTAATTCCTGTTCCTGAACAATATTCGAAACTCATCACACAACTCCTCCTCCAAAGGAACAATTCGTTGGACTAGCCCGCACTAGAGCCCCAACCGAAGGATGAAGATGGATTTTCCGCTCAATCCGAGCAGGGAGAGTCGTACCATACGTTAAGCCCTCAAGCACAAATCAACCCCATCTTCCATCCTAGCACAAGGGAACTCATGCCCTTGCAACACCTTAGATTCATCCAGGCTCAACAGCCACTGTCGGAAATAGCAGCACTAGTCCACGTCCCTCTTCCGAGTGATCACCAACCCAACACCTTCCCACTCGCGCTCATTCCCACAGCCGTGGCGGGCCCATCGATAACCTGGGGGAAACACTCCCACCATAGGTGATAGGGATGCCACATGTGATCCCGGCATCCACATCCGCCCATTTCATACCACACGTCCAAGCACATACAATTCCCCAAGCAGCCGTGACCCAACAGGGAGTCCCCGCCCATAACGTGGTGGGGCAATGGCCGGAAAGAGGAGCGTCGTCGCACCAAGTTCACCATCACCATATACCACCCCACACGGTTCCACCAATCAATGTTCCCCAAGCACAAACCCAGCTGCAGCAACACTAACAACAACACTTTCCCTACCACGTGCCATCTGTAGCGCCGCCCGCCGCAACCTTTCCACAAGCACCCGCGCAGCTGTCAGCCCTTCCGCCTAACACGCAACAATCTAGTTTGTACAATATACTACAACCCCAAGCCGTCGCATCACCGAGTGCCCAAGACTGGGCGGATGCCAAAAAGATAATGCAAGAGCTTACTGAGGAGGTAAAATGCCTCAAAACGGCCACTGAGGGAGAGTTAAAGGTAGTAGATTTCTACAACGATGACCCTATCAGCTCTTCGGTCCCACCTCTGACCTTACCTAAAGGTGTCCCCTTGCCCACATTAACCAAGTACAACGGGGAGACCGATCCCAACGTGCACCTTATAACATTCCGGATAGAATGCGCGCTACTCCAAGCCTGGCCCCACTCCATCCTCTGAGTATTTCCCATGTCTCTCGCAGGGAGAGCACTCGACTGGTACCGGGCCCTACCTAGGAACTCTATTTTCTCTTTGCACGATCTTTTATGCTAGTTTGTGACCCGGTTCAAGTACACCTTGAAACCTGAGGCCACGCTGGACAACCTCATGCAGATTAAGCAAGCACCGCTTGAACCTACGCAGAAATTTATTCAGAGATGGAGTGCGGCTGTCAATGAGTTGCACGAACCAATCTCTCCAACCTATTTTCTTACAATTCTGAAAGGGGCTGTCAATGATTTCTTTAAGTTCAAACTTTATTACCTCAATGCATGTGATGTGAATCAGGTATTTTTATAGATCAGAAACATAGAGGAAGCGGCTCAAAACAGCCATGACCCAACCTACCTAGCCTTCAAAAATCAACATACTAAAAAGGATAAAGAGAAGGCCAAGGCAACTATAGCAGCAATAGCGGGAATCCAGCAAACAAACACCACACATCAACAAAGACCGCCCGCAACCACCACTAACTACTATCAACCTGCTCCCACAACAACCGCAGAGTCATCATCACAGAACCCGACGAACCGTGTGCGTAATTTCGAGAAGAAGGAACCCTCTCAGTACACGCCTTTACCGATGAAGCTGTCTCAGCTCTTTGACCAACTCTTAAAGGCTAGGCTGATGCAACACAAGAAATTATCCCCTGCGGCCATCCAAAGGCATGAACAATTCTGCCAACTTATACAAAACACGAGCCTAGCAACGCCGGATGAGCCGCCCGTGCCCAGAGGATTCAGGATGGATCTCTTCTGTGACTACCATCAACGTAACGGGCATGGAACGGATTACTGCTTCACTCTAAAGTAGGACATCCAGTGGATGATTGATGATGGCAAAATCACCTTCGACGGGGCTAACCCTGTCCAGCCGCAAAACCAAACCATGGGGGTATACAAAGACCCCCTGGACACTAAAGAGGCAGCATACGTAATTGACGCAATCTATTGTGACGATGGTTCCGACACACCCAGCATCAACACCATCTACCCCGAAAATAAATAGGAAATACTTGGCAAGCCATTCGTATTTCAGATCCCTCCCGCTGAGTCCACGCCCGCATTTCAACCATCCCACGCCCCGCAGCTGCCGTACGTAGTCTGAGTGCCCCCGACTGTATCCGCCCCCAACACCACAACGTGTCAAAAACCATATGTGGTGCGCATCCCTCCGGCCAATCCCATGGATACACCAACCCTTCATAGTCAGCCTACCCCTTTCGTAGTCCGAGTACCACCCGCCGTTGCCATGACGGAGGCCCAACCTCTGCCAAGACCAACCCCTTACATCATCAGGATACCTGGACAGACCCCTGCCCAGTCATATCCGACCGTCCCCCCGCAACCCCATCCAGCTCCATACGTTGTAAAGGTCCCAGGATAATCCCAGGCTCCGAGGCCAACTCCGCCTCCGCATAACACACGAGAACACCTAGTAGACATATTTACACGTGAGCGCATGGAGAAGGAATGCCAACGGCTAGCCATGGGCCCACCCAAACCAACTCCACTTAACTCCATGCCCATGTCATCATCCAACGATCGACCGAACACGGACAGCAACGGTGAGTCATCCGAAACACAAGAATTGCATAAAACGGTAGGTCCTAACAATAACGACAAATCACCAAAACGCGAAATAAAACTATTGGATCCAATGGACCCAGTCACTGCTAGTAAAAACGTCCCTGATAGTAGAGATTTTGCAATGGCCCTGACACAAGTTACTCAAGCCCTAAAACAGAAAAACACCTCATTAAGCTTGTATGACTTGGTCTTAACATCCCAGACTCATCGGGAAGCTCTGGTGCGCATGCTCACATCGATCCCAGTTAGTGAGGACTTACGTCCCAATGAGCCGGCCATTCATGCCATGATGTATCCATCTCACGGTGCCATCCCTAAACCCTTGAGCTTCCATGATGAGAACATCAAAGTAGACAAGAAGACAGGCGAGACAAAAACAATCCCTATGTTCATAACTATACATGTAAACCAATTCAAAATACATAGGGTACATGTAGATGATGGGGCAGCCACCAACGTCATGTTGTATCCTATCATTGAACAATTGGGGCTCACCGACTTGATCAAACCCACCACAACGACATGCTTAAAGTCCTTCAGTGGGTCATGCGTATTAGTCAAAGGCACAATAACCCTAGACTTTGTAGTAGGAGATCAGTTCCCTACATCCGCTAACTTCCTAGTAGTTGATGAAATGCCAAGATTCAACCTCATATTGGGAAGACCCTGGTTGGCCCAATTGAAAGCTGTTTCATCCCCCATACATCAGGAAATTCACCTACCCTAGAGGGCGGAGAAGTCATTATACATGGGGAAGCGGTTACTCCTATCATCTCATCAAACACAGACCTAGACCAAGGATCGGAAGTCGAGCTCGAAAGGCCCAACCGAAACGACAAGAACCCCCAACCACCGGTAAACAGTAAGCCCTTTAACACAGGACAAAAATCTTCCGAAACCGAAACACCTACATCAGACGCTCCACACGCATCGTCTCATGAAGAAACCAACGTCGAAACAACGATGGACACCGAAGCACCTAGAAATGCCAATGCCGAAAACATTCTAACGGATGTCTCCTGGACTGAATTACCATTCAACGTGATAAGCGAGGGAGATGGAGAATACAAAATCATACCAGTCAATACATTCCCTGACAGGAAAATGAAGAAAATCAAGAAACAACTAAAATGAAACGTTACAACGTCCGGAATGACGTTAAACTACGAACAGTCCAAAACGACGTTAAACTATAACACGTCCGAAATGACGCTAAACTACGATAAAACCCAAAAACAACACACAGAAATAACAAAGAAATAATAATAAATAGCAAAAACAAAAAAAAGAAATTTCACAACACTCCTTGTCTAGAAAGACGTTAAACTATCATGTCTGCGATGACATAAAACTAGACATGATCAGAAATGATCAGTCAACTACGAAATATCCGCCATGACATTATTCGTCCGCACTGGGGCCCGAAATAGCCTTAAACTACGCATTGGGGCCTGAAATGGCCTTAAACTACGCATTGGGGCCCGAAATGGCCTTAAACTATTGCAAATCTTGTTTTCCTGTTTACATATCATTTATCATTACCTCTGTGCATTGCATTTAAACAAAAAAGCGAACCCAAAAATATTTTAGTATCATGTCGTGTGTGCAAACAACTTAAAAAAATAAAACAAAAACATATATTATTCATGCCACATTTTACAATCGTTCCTATGTGTTCAACATTTTCCAATTACAATTCCTGTGCCAAACAGCAAAAACCACAAAAGCTACAAAAACACTAGGCGCCCGTAACAGGAGGATCATCTCCTTTAGAACCACCAGTGTGAGGGACCCCTGCTCAACTGGGGCCAGCCTCGTGAGTATCATCGCCACCCTCATGCTAAGAATACCAAAACAAACAACCAACATAAAATAAGCAGATGCTAAAAATTTTAAACATTATCCAATAAATTAACTTCATAAAGATAAAACGTTTACCATAGGGGATCCCCCTAAGCCAAACTCCAGCCGACGAAGGATTTCTTCCTCTCGAACGCTGGCCCAATCTGTCCCGTCCAGGCCCAAGTCAACGTTCGCCAAAGCCTTGTCTTTGTCGACCGTTGACCAGGTAGGGTGTCTCAGAGGGAATTCACCTATCGACACCTCCCCAAAAGCAGTTGTGATGACCCTATTAGGCGATTCCATCTCCAAATTTGTGTTTTGGGCAAAGGTATCGAAGGCGGAACGCAAACCCAAACCCTCCACAAACATCTCCAGTTGTGGCTTTTCAATAGATACCTCTTTCAGCAACTTCTTGTACTGATGTTTATGGTTCTTCTCATCCTGACCCCACTTGCGAACCTTGGAAGTGAAAGCCTTCCAATCTTGACACTTAAGGTTCAGGAGATCAACTTGAGCTTTGCATTCCGCTATTCTCCGGGTCAGTGATGCATGAAGGTTTAGAAAGTTCCAATACCTTGTGTACGTGATCTCTGAGGTTCACCAAGAACGATCTCCACTTAGTCTAGCGGCGGCGAACTCGTATCGAGCCTTTAAATCGTCACGCTCCTCTGTGACGGCAGAGACTTCCTTTTCCTTTGCCTGTACTTGTAGCTACAACTGTTCAACAGAATGCCTAGAAGTCCACAACGACTTGGCGTTATGTGCAAGGCTTTCTGCAACTCCGTCATAAATGGGCCTTGGTACCTGTTCCACTTCTGGGAAGAGTGTAGTTAGGCTTTCTATACTGATACCCTCAGAGGGATCCCATCTTAGTTTAGCACCTACCCACGCAGAAAACACGAACATTAAAACGGTACACATAAGACACGAAGCTCCTAACCTTTAAATGATTCATGCCTATATCAGGATGGATTTCCTAGAGATGTTCAATGACTTCTTCCGCAATCCCATCCACAAAATCCGACTTACTTGGCATCTCTGACCAAATAAGCGGTTGACGGGTACGGGAAGAACTAACCTCAGCGGTCCCCTCAGGGGGAACCTTCTTCATGGGAACATCCAACCGTACCGTCCTAGTATCACTACCTTCATCTAATCCAAAAACACGAAGATAAATAAAAACGTAGGAGCCACAATTACTATAATAAAAACAAACTAAAAGCGAAGACATACCTTGATCCTTGTCACCTTTTGGGGGATCGCCCAAATCCAAGTCACCCTCGAGGAAGCTACTGAACATTTGGTTGATAGCATCCTCATCGTCTAAGGGTGCAGTTTCAGTAGTCCTCTCCGTTAATAGCTCCGTTCCCCCACCTTGACTCTTCTCCGGGCTTTCCTCCTCATTGTTTTTCTTGGAGTGCGTATCCTCCTCCTCTCTGATGGTTTCTAAGGCCTGTTTCCTCACTACCCCAAACCGAAAACAACAACAACACATAAGTAATTGAGGTAAGGGTTATAAATGAACAAAAATGATGCAATGACAAGCGGATGAGCTTCGCTTACCAGGTATCTTAAAGCGTATCCACTTCACGTGTGGCTGGTTTATCTCGGCGACTTCCTCCCTGGTGCGTTCAGGTCTTTTCAACTTTGACTTAGCTTTGCCAATGGTTTCTTTAATAACCTGCTTAGCCCATCTGGCGGTTAAAGGTATATCTACTGGCTCAACCCCCAGACTGTCTCGTGTGTGGATGGAACCACCAGATGACCCTCCTGTGGTAACAGAGATGGACTCATCGATACCTTCCGGGGCATCTTGCGACTTGGTGGTCGTGTACAAGTGTTTGACCCATGGGCGGGATAGTTGACCCCGATCCTGTAGGACAAACTTGTTGTCCGCATGCACCACGAGAAACTCAGCAAAATGGCGAAGATAGCCGGCAAAGAAGATGAAAGTAAAGTGTGATTGTGATTCGATGTTTGAGCGCAACCGTACTATCTCTTTATGCATTCCCACCAACAAAAACTGAGCCCAGTTATACGACATGCCAGTTTCTAAGATGCTCCGCATGATGCACACAGCCTCAACCCCGAAACTCCGCACCTGAGAAAGGGTTTTGGGAAACACCCATGCTTGAAACAGGGGATGCAGTTCGTTCACCTCAAGAACCTTTGTTTTCCCCTGCATTGGGAACCCCTTGGTGCTTTTTGTCACGCCAAGCCAAGACTCCAGTTCACGGATCGTTTGGAGCTCTTTGTGAGACCTGTCCAACACTACGGGTAGGCCATCTGCCGGCATGCCAAATAAGTTAGAGAAGAATACGGGCAACAAATGAAACACCACCTTGACACCCTTAATCCAGGTGCTGTACTAAGAGATAGACTCATTGAAAAAGTCCACGATCCCTATCATTTCCCCGATCGAGACATTAGGTCTTGGCGTCATAAAAAGTTCTAGGAGGCCCGCATCATCCAAGCAATGGGTGAGGGAAGGTGGAGCACACTTACGCAGCCACTTTTACGCTTTTACTACCTCCCCAAACTTCATTGACAAAGTTGTCTCAGTCCGTCCTGTCGTCACGGGATCCCCACCGGAAGGTACATCAACTATTAAAACAAGTTAGAATGACCACATCAACCTCCTAACCCCAAAATAGTTCAACAAATCCTCTAACGCATTTAATACATGTGATTACTCATCGTCGGTGGCAGATCTGGAAGTGCTGCCAAAGCTATGTGGAAAGAAAGGCCCCTGATCTGTCCAGTCTTCATGGAGCCACCCACGAGCCTTACACATCGCAAAGGCCCTGGAAAATTGGTTATGGAAACAGACCATTGAATCCTTCGTCTGAGCCAATACAGCCCTGCGAAGAGTGGGGCCCGTCATAAAGGCCTCCAAAGTGACATGAACGAGGGCTATCCCTTCATCCTCAATCAAAGTCCCATCTGGGTTGGTCTTTGGCCGACAAATAAACGCATGTTAAAACAAAAACTAACATCAAACGACGATCAATGAAGCAATAAAGCCAAATGGTCTTACCTGGTTATCTTGTACACCGTGCTAGGAGGATTCTAGAATAGGGTGTGTGCACAGGCAGCTATAAACAATGTATTTTTGATGTAATCTAACCCCGGTGGTAGCAATGCCCACAAACGCGTTAACGGGCGGGTTGACTTGGGCCCGTGGGTAGTGCCATCCTCATCAACAAACGGCCCCTCGTCAATGTCTTCCATGAAGACCATGACACCTTTAGTGGCCCTCGGCAATATGGCATCAACCACACTCCGTGCGGTCACTTCGTAAAAAAACGACCACATAGCCACTTCAAAATTAGTCAACAAGAAAGCCAGAAATTCACCAGCACCTTCCCAGAACCAGACCCCCTTGCTATCCACGAATAGATTCGGGGGCACATTGCCATCCTCAATGCGGCCAACCCATGTCAGAACCCCGACGAGTTCAACCACAATAAGAAAGCGTTTGCTGTCCCTGCAACCAATCGCAATGTCACAAAACGAAAGTTCGCATCATAAATCGGCCAAAAAATCAAAAATTAAACAAACTGTTTATGCCCAGCGTATACGCTGTACATAGCGTATACGCCAACTCTACAGCGCGAAAAACACAACTTACATCCAGCGTATACGCTGTACACAGCATATACGCCCACGACTTATGCTCATGATTTGCGCTCAGTGTATACGCCGCACACAGTGTACGCTAAACAGAGCACTTAGAGCGATTCAAAATTAGCACATACGATATACACAGAGTGTAGACAACGATCTACACTTAGCGCAAAAAATGCCGTCAATCCGGCGTATACGCTCTGTAGAACATACGCCGAGTGTAAAGAACGAAATTTAGCTTAGCGTACACGTTAACCAACTTAGCGTCTACGCTGATGGCAATCTGTTTACGCTAACGCCCTGATCCCCCTACGTGTATGGTGTATACGCTGAGTAAACCCTCGGCGTATACGCTCAGTTTCAAGTTCGGTGTGAACAATTTACGCCAGAAAGAAAGTGATACGCTAAGCAAACCCTCGGTGTATATGCTCAATTTCAAGTTCAGCGCGAACAATTTACGCCAGAAAGAAAGCAATACGCTAAGCAAACCCTCGGCGTATATGCTCAATTTCAAGTTTGGCATGAATAATTTACGCCAGAAAGAAAGCGATACGCTGAGCAAACCCTCGGCGTATCTGCCGTCGCAAGAAAACTTACGCCGATGACAAACACGCTGACAAACTATTATGATAAAAAACGTTTACGCCAAGACTGAACAACGTCTACGCTGCACAAATTACGCTACGCTGAAAACCCTCGTAAACCCGCTACGCTCGGCGTATACGTTGGGATCGTCTATGCTAGAAAGTATTAAAAAACAGTTGGGATCAAGGCTTACCTCTGGGATGTCACGGACCATGTCGGCATCTTCGGCCTAGGCAGACCCTGGAACATGGCCTTAGTCTCCTCAGTGAAGGTTAGATCGGGACCCTTCCACCCCTGGCCCTCCACTTCCTTGCCCTTGCCCATTTCAGAGAGTCTACGCTAGCGATCCGCGTTCACACTAACTGTACGCTAGCGTTAAAAAGTTAAGCCTTGGCGTCTACGCTGGGTTCAACCTTCGGCATCTACGCTCAGGTTCCAGGTTACGCTTACGCTAGGGTATGGTGGTTTACGCTTACGCTCACGCTCGCTCGGGTTATGCTCTACGCTGTCGCTTTCAAAATAGAACAAAATGGACCCCCCTTCCCTTTATATAGCGCTCGATGATGCTGACGCTAACGCCACCGCCACTTACACCGCTGTTGCCTCGTTTTTGTTTTTTCGCCTTTCTTGCCTATTTATCACCAAAATCTGTCCAAAATGATAAACTTTAACAAAAAATGCATTAAAAATAGGGAGTATTACGTCCTGGTTCCTCTGTGGACCCCATTTCACACATTTACGCTAGTTTAAATTGCCAACCACAGCCCGGTACGGCCTTAAACTGCCGCTCACTGCCCGGTAAGGCATAAAACTGCCATACATCCAGGTGTGAAGATAATCCACCATTATACACATGTGCATAGTCTAAAATCGTCAAAAGACACCGAACAATCCCTTTGCTCATGCGACTCTCGGTTTATTGGCAGGGATAAGCTCAATGGCCTGCCAGTGCTTAACTGCACCATTAATCATCGACGGACCATACGGCGCAATTATACGGGACTTTGACATAAACTTCATCAACTCAAGTCCACTAATGGATGACGCGGTCATAGCCTCAACACAGCAAACAACAGACGACTACGGAGACATGATGAAATTTCTTGACATAGAGGCTGAAAAAATCACTGAAGATCCGTTAACTAAAACACCCATTACTATGCCCGATGGGGAAATCAAAATATTAAAATTAAGTACACTACTACAACCACACTTGGCACAAGACATCTAGAACGCATTGAGGGAAAACATGAAAGCATTCGCTTGGTCTTATACGAACATGCCTGGGCTAGATCCTAGAATTGTTCAACACAACATTATTTTGGATCCCAAACTGAGATCGATAAAATAGAAAGCACGAAAAGTTAGACCCGAGGTGGCATTGGCAGTCCGCAATGAGATCACCAAGCTTTATTAGGCCGGTTTCATTTGGGCTGTTAATTACGCCGAATGGGTATCCAACATGGTCATCGTCCCGAAGAAAAATGGAAGCATTCGCTTATGCATCGACTTCCGAGATCTAAACGTAGCAACCATAAAAGATGACTTTCCCTTACCTAGCATAGATCAACTTGTTGACTCGACTGCCGGACATGCCTTACTATCTTTTATGGATGGTTTTTCGGGATACAACTAGATACGTATCAACCCTGAACATCAGCTTCGAACAACCTTCATGACCCCATGGGGAACTTTTTGTTACACAATGATGCCCTTTGGTCTCAAAAATGCTGGGGCCACTTATGAAAGAGCCATGACGTTTATCTTTAGTGATTACATGCTACGATCGCTCAACGATTATGTAGATGACATCGTGGTTAAGTCAAAAATGATCGAGCAACACGTATAAGACCTCGACTTAGTCTTAAAACGTTGTCTAAAATACGAGCTAAGGCTTAACCCCAAAAAATGCGTCTTCGGTGTCAAAATAGGCAAAATGCTTGGATTCATAGCCTCTGAAGCAGGGATACGAGTGGACCCCGATAAGGTCAAGGCCATTACCAACCTGAAACCACCCAGTAACCTTACCGAACTTCAAGGTCTACAAGGTAGATTGCAGTTCATCAGGCGTTTCATAGAAAAATTAACAGACAAACTAAAACCTATGAACCACCTATTGCGTAAAAATGTCCATTTCGAATGGACTCCGCAGTGCCAGGAAGCCTTCGAAAATATCAAAACAGCGCTTGCCCGACTGCCTACGGTCTACCCGCCCGAAAACAACAAACCATTTTACATCTACCTAGCCACTTCAAAATCATCTATCGCGTCTATGCTCTGCCAGAAACGAGATGACGGAACTGAAGTCCCCATATATTACTTGAGCCATGCCTTAGTTGCCCATGAAAAGAAGTACAATGACGTGGAAAGGTCATGCTTAGCTTTGGTCTTTTCGTTAAGAAAATGGCAACATTACGTCTTCTGTAACCAAGTCTACATAATTTGTAAGGACAATGTGCTGCGAGCCATAACAGGAAACATTTACGAAACGAGTCGAATAGCCTAGTGGAAAGCCATGATAGCTGAGTTTGACCTGTACTATGTAGCACAATCATCGGTAAAAGGTCAAGCCATAGAAGATCAGATGGCTACATCACCAACACGGGATCAAGTGACTATAGAGCCAAAATTCCCAGATGAAAACATAAGCGCCATAGACATAGTACCCCAAGATTATGACGCCATCTTAAACTTCGATGGAGCATCCACCTCTCGAGGAGAAAGTGCAGCCGCTGTAATCACCTATCCCTCCGGGGAGATCCGACCCTTTGCCTATCACTTCAATTTTCACTGTACTAACAACACAGCAGAATACGAAGGTCTCACGATAGCACTAGCTTCAGATATCACACGGCTCATAGTCAGAGGGGATTCACAATTAGTTGTAAACCAAGTTACGAACATTTACATATGCAAAGCCCAACATTTACAACCATACTGTGACTTGGCAAAACATTTAATGAAACGGTTCGAAAACATTGATGTGCAACACGTTTCTCAAAATGATAACACCATCGCAGACGCGTTAGCCACATTAGCGCTGAACATATCACCCAACATGTTCCATGCCTTGCCAAGCTCCATGATCAACTGTGATGAACCAATAACCTCCAACACGTTGCCGATCGCATCTGTTAGTACAACACACGCGATAGAATGGTATGATGACATAAAAGAGTACCTTCTACGCGGCGAAGCCCCACGACATCTAACAAATGCACAAAAAGACGTGGTGCGGAAATGATCGAGGAAATACACCCTCATAGGGGACACGTTGTGTCATAGATCCTACGAAGGCATATTGCTAACATGTGTAAGTAGTGATGATGCCCAAACGATTGTTGATCAAGTACATGAGGGACTATGTGGAGGACACATAGCACCAAAAGCTATGGCCACGAAAATAAGACGCTTAGGCTATTATTGGCCACACATGGAATACGACTGCTCCTCCAAAGTCAAAATATGTAACATTTGTCAAAAACATAGTAACTTAATACATGTACCGCCAAATGAGTTGCACACAACACAGATAACATGGCCTTTTCAGAAGTGGGGATTGGACCTCATTGGCCCGATAACACCTCTGTCTTCCGCAGGGCATAGTTTCATCATAACTGCTACTAAATATTTCACGAAGTGGGTAGAAGTAGCTCCCCTTCGAAAAACAACTTCTAAACATGTGTGGAACTTTATCCTAGACAACATTGTAGCCCGCTTTGGCACCCCTTTGGCAATTATGACGGACAACAGGCTGCAATTCAGCAGTGCTGAAACAAAAACGTTTTGTGACAGTTTGGGGATCAAACACTCGTTTTCCTCCCTTACTATCCTCAAAGTAATGGGCAAGCAGAAGCAACCAATAAGACAATCATAACGATACTTAAGAAAATGCTAACCCAAAGAAAAAGGAAGTGGCACAAGCAATTACTATATGCATTATGGGCTTACCATACTAACCGGACGTCAACAAGTAAAACTCCCTACAGTCTCATTTATGGTTCAGAAGTTGTTTTACCTCTGGAATTGCAGGTACCATCTTTAAGGATCACACTCTCCGGACTCCTCGATGATGGTCAAAACAATGATCTTTGCATCGTTGACCTCGACTCGATGGAAGAGGAACACATACGCGCACTTGATCAGATCGAATGGTACCAAAAGCAACAACGACAGCGACATCGGCATGACATCAACAGACGCCCAATCCACGAAGGCGACCTCATACTCAAAGCTGTTCGGGAACACCCGGACAAATTCTCAGCCAACTGGGAAGGGCCTTACGTGGTCATCAAAGCATTCGATAACGGTGCATTCAAGCTAGCTGAAACAGAAGGGAACAAGCTCGCTAATCCGATAAATCATGTGTACCTAAAATCGTTCTACATCTAAACAGGTACATGTAAGTCCTAGAATTACGACTATAAACTGATACCACAGCTCGTCTTGGAGTCATGACCATAAACTGATACCAAAAAAAAGTTCTGGATTATGACTTAAAACTAATACCACAGTGTCCGCAATGACAATAAACTATCACCCGTCCAGTACGATAGCAAACTGCCACCGTCACAACCATCAGGGTCCGCTAAGACTATAAACTAGCCTGCCTCTTCATAGTCCACCAAGACTGAAAACTGGTAATGTACCGTCTGCCACGACGCTAAACAGGCAATGTCCAACGGGTTATAACATAAAAATAACCCATGATAGTCTGCCAAGACTATAAACTGGCAAGTTCACATCCAGCACATCAATCCGCCACCATGATCATCCATCAGCTTCACTGCATCGCTCGTCATCAATACTGCTGTCATCCATATACAGTGTCGGTCATCCTTCAACATCTCTGTGTCGTCGGCCGCCATGTAAGTCTCAGCTCGTCTATTCACTCACGGTTTTCTTGTCTCCTTGGCATTTTCTTTGCAGGATGACACCCGGAAGCTTCGCACAAGAGTGCACTTCATCACGAGCAGTAAGATAAGACACTGTTCGTGGCATACATGGCACGACTAAATCAAACCGTTCACTAGTACATCCCTATCCACTGATAAAATTCCCCTATCAATCCGCTGACACACTGTATCCCGACATCCCCTTGATGCACCTAGTACACTTAAAACACCGTACCACTTTCAAGTAGCCGCAACACGCCGTACAACACTTGCGCATGAGTACACAAGCAAAGCAAAGTTGACACAAAAAAAAATAAAAATAAAAAAATAAAAAAAACCTCTGTCACTTCCCATACAAGCCCCAGGCAGGAAGGAAGTTGTCTCAAAACTCAATACTCATGTCCAAAACGCTCAAAAGAAAAAAAAACATCAAGTTGCATGGCTTTGGCTCTGCCAGCAGGTGCCTCCTGAACATTAAACATGGGCCCTGCTCTCCCAAAGAATGTAACACATCCTCCCATGGCTTTGGCCTCACCAACAAGTTCTCTTGAAAAATAACCAAGAGCCTTGTTCCATCAAAGAATGCGCACCGCATGTCTGCACTCCGAGTCTGCTAAAACCTAGCCATTGACAAGGATCAGCATGCCACATACCGAAACATCCTCTTCCCCTAATTAATCTCCTGAACCGATCACCAATCCCCGTAATCTCCCTGATCTCCCAGATATAAAATTCCCCTTTCCCAATCCTCTGTACTACTAAAAACGGGCAATGACATTTCTTCCAAGTGGCAGCAGACAACATCTCTATCGAGTTGCTTGTGGTGTTTTGTACTTCTTTGTCGACGCTTCTCGGGTTGATTCCTCCAAGCGTCAACAAATAGGGGCCAATGAAACATCACAAAATTTGGAGCTCAGTATTTTTCCGACACCAAACAGGACCCTAGCTCTCCAGCGTATACGCCCAACTCCAGCATATACGCCCAACTCCAGCGTATACGCCCGGCTCTCCGACGTACATGCCCGGGTACTGCAGATGCACACGCTTGATGACAAGATCTCCAATGATAGCATGAAGATAACACCGAAGAGCAACGATTGAACCAAGTGGACATCCTTCAGCGTATACACCCGGCGTGTACGCCCGACACCCTTCAGCGTATACGCCCGGTGTGTACGCCCAGCATTCACCAGCGTATACGCCCAGCGCTCCATCTCTGCCCAGTTCACGCCCAACATTTTCAGCGTATACGCCCAGCATATACGCCGACCTGATGTGGCGTATACACCCAGCAGTTGTAACATTTTGTATATTTGTAAAGTGTATGCACCCGGTCAACGCGCCACGTGTCTCCCATCCCGAGTCTAGCGTAACAACCTGTATAAAACCCCATTTTCCCACTTCATCCGGACGGTTCGCAAAATCCCGGAGCACCCCAGAGAACATTTACGCTGTGAAAAAGAGAAGAAAACCTTCTTACGCTCGGAAGCCCTGCACGCTGTGGATCTAGTCTCTTACGCTCTGCTCGTCCTGCAAACTCTCCAAGTCACCTTTGTGTACGCCGGGGCTTTTCATCCGCCTTGTGTTCCCACAACTGCGTTAGATCGGTGCATTGTACTCTGACTCTGTAATTCCATTGTTTCATTTGCTGCAAGTTATTTTACAGTTTTACGTCAATTTGGCCCACGCCTCATTTACGTTTGTTTACGCTCGCGCTTTGTTTGCATCCGTTTACGTTTTACGCTATTTTTGTTGTTTACGCCTGCACGCCGTTTACGCATAACCCAGCGTATTAGCACTTCGCATACGCGTGGGAAAATCCTTGTCTGATCCGCATGCGGACCACTCAAGGTACTCTGCCTTTGCTGCATTCCAGGTCGCCCTCAGGTGAAGGCAGGGTCTTCTGTACGTGTCCTGCGATCCTGCGGCCTCTTTTTTCCTTCCAGCCGGAGACCGACGATTTCAGGTGGTACACCTATCATGTTTCTGGTGGGCAATCTCTAATACATGTTTGTATTAGATATTCCTAGCTTTTAAGCATTTCTCTAGTAGTTTAGAGGATTCCATCGATAGTGGTGTATACTTTCAGTAATCCTTGCACTCAAAGTTAGGCCTTTGGGTAGCCCCTACCAATGTAGGTCAGTTGGTAGCATTGTGAGCTAGGGCCTTGTGTTGCTTAGCTATTGAGCCCCAGTTGGTTACTTTTGTGCTTGTGACCACTATTTCCACTATTGCATTTTTCTTATGTGCATTTTAGTTTCTACAAGATACATAGGCTAGGTCATTGCTAGCTTGTGTTGCCTCCTCTATGGCCTTTGTTTGGGCAAAGGCTTGGCTAAGAGACTTTGGGGCCAGGTAATATAGTTTGGACTTGATGAACTCATTTACTGCACTACTAAAAATGGCCAATAGGTGCATCTCTACTAGGGATTCACACATTTCACTCAATGTGACATTCTAGCATTAGAGGAATTTTGGCATGGGCTCTAGGGGCCCCTACGTAACCTACATGAGCTAGTCTTGGATTGCTTCCAGCTTTAGGTTGTACCTAAAACCTGTTAGAAATTGGCTTATGAGATCCACCAAAGAAGAGATTGAGGCCTTGGGTAGTGCACAATACCAATCTAAGGCCTTGCCAGTGAGTGACATGGGGAACATGTGCATGATGGCATGTGGATAGGCTTGAAGGAGCAAGCACTTAGATCAAAATGTAACCAAGTGTGTATTGGGATTCCCTTCACCATTGTACTTGGTGAGCTGAGGTAGCAAGACCCCAATTGGAAGAGTTAGAGGTGGTACTATAGGACTTATTGGATTTTCTTGATAGAAGTCCACCACCTTGACAATGTTGAAGGAGGTAGCTTTGAGTTGGTTGATCTCCTCCATCAAGCTTTGGATTAGCTAGAATGCCTAATCCAAGCTTGGGAATGTGCCAACTAGTTGCATTGGCTAGGCTTGTGTTGATCATACAGAATAGGGTTGGATTCTTGATTGTGGAGTTTGCTATTTTAACATCATAGTAGATGGTCATTACTAGTTTAACATCATAGTGGATAGGTTTAGTTGATGTGTTGGCTGAGGGATGGGTGTGCTGACCAAGGTGGACCACACAGGAGTGGGTTGGATAGACGCCATGGGCACTAATGAGACGTGGGATGCCTAAGTCATCTAGGGCTAGGAGGTGGCCCCTGTGTAAGTATAGGGTTGGGAAAATGCAACAGTAGCTTGCAAGGAAGGTTGAATTGGCATGATCACCATCTCAAAGAGAATGGGTGGGCCAAACCAAGGAGGGGCCATACTAGGAAGTGATTGTTGGAAGATGATGTAGAGGGGGCTCTTGCATTTGGAGTAGGCCTCGAATTCATCTTCTTCCTTCTGTTAGGCTTTCTCATAGGTTGTCCCTATGTCATGCTTATTTGCACAGATGAGTTGGGACAACAACTAGTGATAGGACTCCATGAGTGGGATTATTTCAAATAAGGTAGGGTTGTACTCTCATCCATCCCAATGGACTCATTCGTAATCTTGTTTTGCCTCAAGGACAAGGTGATCCACTAGTAATCTTACTTGGATTTTGGCACAAACAAAATTGTATTATTTGTGGCTTAGTGTGGCATGCTTTGGGTGGATCTTGGTATCAAATGTGTTAGACACTGACATGAAAGGTTGTTCTAGATTCATATTCATAGGTTGGGTTATGAGAGTTTCTATTTGCAAAAAATCCCTAACTTTGAAAACTACAGAAAAATGACTAAGTCTATTGGTAGCAGAAAAATGGATAAGTATAAAAATGTAGAAAAATGGCTAAGTGTAAAAATGCTGAAAAATGACTAAGTATGGAAACTACAAAAAAATTAAATAAGTGTAAAACTATAGAAAGTTTGGCTAAGTATGAAAATTTAGAAAAAATGCTAAGTATGAAAGTTGTTAAAAATGGCTAACTCCAGTGCTACACTCACTATGCTAAAGCTTACCACACTCGCTATGCTGGAGCTTGCTATGCTCGCTAAACTAGAGCTTGCTACTCTCTGAAAACTTGTTACACTCTCTAGAGAATCCAAAGTTTTGGCTAAGTGCCAATTAAAGAAATGTATAAGGAAATGGTGAGGCACTCCTTCTAGCAGCAAAAATTGTGATGTCCAAAAATGTTGGTGGCTAGAACACCAACAGGTATAGGGAGCTCTTGCATTTGGAGTAGGCATCAAATTCATCTTCTTCCTCCTATTAGGCTTTCTCATAGGTTGCCCTCTCATCATGCTTGTTTGCACAGATGAGTTTGGACAAAAACTAGTGGTAGAAATCTATGAGTGGGATTATGTCAAACAAGGTAGGGTTGTACTCTCTTCCATCCCAATGGACTCATTCGTAATCTTGTTTTGCCTCTAGGTTGAGGTGATCCACTAGTAATCCTACTTGGATTTTGGCACAAAAAAAATTGTATTGTTTGTGGCTTAGTGTCGTATGCTTTGGGTGGATCTTGGTATCAAATTTATTAAACACTGACGTGGAAGGTTGATCTAGATTCATATTCATAGGTTGGGTTGTGAGAGTTGCTATTTGCAAAAAATCCCTAACTTTGAAAACTATAGAAAAATGACTAAGTCTACTGATAGCAGAAAAATGGATAAGTACAAAATGTAGAAAAATGGCTACATGTAAAAATGCAGAAAAATGGCTAAGTATGGAAACTACAAAAAATTAACTAAGTGTAAAACTATAGAAAGTTTGGCTAAGTATAAAAATACAGAAAAAATGCTAAGTATGAAAGCTGTTAAAAATGGCTAACTCACTATGCTAGAGCTTGCCACACATGCTACGTTGGAGCTTTCCATGCTTGCTATGCTGGAGCTTACTATGCTCTAAGAACTTGTTATGCTCTCTAGAGCATCCAATGTTTTGGCTAAGTGCCAATAAAAAAAATATAGAAGGAAGTGGTGAGGCATTCCTTCTAGCGATAGAAATTGTGATGTTCTAAAATGTCAATGGCTGGAACACCAACAAGTCAATGGGTATACAGTGTAACCTTGAATCTATGTGAGGGCCATGCTAGAAAATGGAAACAAGGTGCCCTAAATGGTCTGGTTGATCAGACAAGGACTTACATGGTGTTAGAATGACCATATGTAAGAAGAGTTTATATTGGGTTACGCATGGATACTAAGACTAGCTAGGCTAGAGCATAGCAAGGTGTCCTAGCCTGAAAAAAATGATGTAACCATGCAAATACATATGAAAAAGTGAGAAAATACAAGAGTTATGCTGAATACCAAAGAGAAATGCAATAGATTTTGAGAATAGAAATGCATTGCCACAAAAGGGGGAGTGTAGCTAATTCCAAAAGGGCCTCAAAAGGTACACACTGTATAATAGGCACAATAAGAGCATAGACACAGCCTCAGTGGTGTTAGGCTATGAAGTCTAGTGCTTGCTGTGATGAACTATGCTTGTTGGGTTGGTCACCATGGTGTACTGTGTGATGTTCTGAAGGGCTGCAACAGGGATGTAGTGGATCGTGATGTGCAACTCTACCTCTTTGCCAATGTGGTGTTTTCTGGGTCTTGTTCACCCATGGAGATAAGTGCCAAGATGCCAAAGTGCCAAATGCTAAATAAAAGTGCCAACTGCCCCACTAGTGTAAAATGGAAGCTAACCCCTGAAACATTAGGGCGTAATCCCAGTGTCATATAACCCCACTAGTGTACAAAATTGCCCTTTCTATTTATATGACTAGGGTTAGCCCAAAATGCAGATTGGATGCTATGTGGTAGTGTGGTAGGTGGGACCATAAGAAGAATCCAAAAAATTTTCTAAGTCCAAATGTGACAAGAAAAAGTTTAAAAAATTTTCTAACTTTGGCTACTACGCTTGTCCTGTGTTACATGTAGGATATGGGACACTGGCTGCTACACTTGTCCTATGTTATGTGCAAGACACGAGATGCTCTCTTAGGGATAGGGTGTAGCATGGACACATAGAAGAATTTGGTAAAAATTGTAATTCTTATTCTTGCTATGCTGGCTATACTCTAGAGCATAGTAGGAGGGGTAGCCTTAGAAGTTAGAAAATTTTCCAAATGCCTCTTCCATGATAAGCTAGCTTGACAACTTCTTACTTTAGACTTAGGCAAAACTAGACACTAAAAAGTGTGCTATGCTAGCTACACTCTAGAGCATAGCAAGCAAAGTGAGAGCATAGCAAAACACTTAGAAAAATTTTCATGTGACTGCTATTGACATTTAGAAAATTTTGCAAAATAGGCCTTGATGCATGCTACACTAGCTACGTTGGAGAGCATAGCACCAACAACTAGAAAAATTTACCAAGTTTTGACACTTAGACAAATTTGTAGGAAGGGCAATTATTCTAACACTTAGAAAAAATTTGCAAATCTAGCAGTGGGAGCTAACTACACTCAACACTTAGAAAAATTTGGGCAAAGTGCCACTGTTTTGACACTTAGCTAAATTTCTAGTTGAGATGTCAAGACCTAAAATTTTATGGTATTTCAACCTTTTCTTGGCCCTTAGCCCAAGCACTCTAGTGGCTAAGATGTTCACCATTATTGACTCCTTCAGTAGCAATGCCTATCACTTTGTCACCCGTATGCACAAAGTGAGGGTGGTCCTAGACCTTAGCAATGCTTTCTTTGCAAACTTCTTTGGCCTTCTCTCTAAAGGCCCATTAGTCATTAACAAGGCCAATAGAGAGGTGGACTACAAAGGAGATATTAAGAAGTGGTTGAGAACCACTTAATCTCACAAAGGCATCGTAGTTGTAGACATGCTTGTGCCTGAGGTTTGGGAGCTCTGCCCTCTTATTCATGCCCGTGCTTTTCCAAATCTTCTCTCCCAAGGAAAAATCCTTGGGGTAGAGCATGTGTAGCTGATGAGGGAGGTTTTGGAGGAGGGAACTAGATTTAACAAGGCCTCCATCATCATAGTCAGACTACAAGCAAAGATCACTAGACTTTTCCACAACCTGCAAGCAAGGTCTCATGTTCACTTCACATTCTTCATAGCATATCTATGAAGGTTTGCAGAGATCCTGGTAATCCAAGAAAATGAGCATTGGGTTGTGCAGGATTGTGAGTAGCTATCCAAGCCTTGGGTTAAGCACTTATTTGTGACCACTTGTGTGTAAGACCCCCTAGAGGGGATTAATGAGTCATCCTCAGTTACAACGAAAGCTCATCTGAGGAGCTCACAATCACACTATTCTCATGATAGTGCAAGTGAGTGCCCCCAAATGATCATTGGGGATGTAGGCAAGGCCAATTGGTACATTGCAGAGACTGTAGGACCTTCCAAGACAAAAATCAATAGGTCATGCCTAGCAAAGGAGGCTACTCCTATGGTCGGACAGGTGATTGTCAAGAAGGTCAGCCTCAAGATATCCATCTTTTGTTCAGTGGTTATAGGTTAGTGAACATGCCTTAGATGAACTTAGCTAGTATTTTTTCATATTTATAATTTTTATGTTTTCTTGCTATGTCATGCTAATTCCACTATGCTATGCTTGTGAGTTAGACAAGAGGGCTACTAAAGAAGCAGCGACAGTGATGGCAATAGAGAAAACTCCTCCTCAAGTTAAAGAGGAGGAAGCACACTGAGGGGAGATACTCAAGGCCACATGGACCTTTCAAAAATTTCACGTAGAGGGACTATTCCATCCTAAGGGTGATTTTGCTAGCCTCTTTAATAATGTGCAATTGGGAGATCCTCCTGTGCTAACACCTGAGGGCTTGCTAGGTAAATGCTTTAATTTTCCATCTACTTTCACTCTTTACTATTGAATCTTTCACTATTTAACTATTAAGTATTTCATTGTGTTGGGTTGTAGCCTTAAATTTCCCTACTGCATGAAGCCATGGGTAGAGACACCAAATAATTTTTCCTTCATGGAAGGCATAGTTGAGGACATGGTGGATCACATATAGCAAGTGGACCCTGAGCTTAGTATGTATGTTATTTTTCTTGAATTGATTTACTACTTTTATTCTTAGTCTATGGATAATATTGATTTTCCTATTATATGCTAATAGGTTCTAAGCTTTTTTGGGATCTGAACAGGGTGGCCAAGATGGATGTTCTCCGTGAGTACCCCCCCTTCCCACCCCAAGGTGGAGAAAGTGCATGCTTTCCAATGTGAAGGTACTATAGATCTATAGGTGCTTGAATGATCACCTATGGAAACATGTGCACAAGCTTGTGGAGACCATGTTGAGCTTGAGCACAAAGAACGACCTTTAGTCTAGTTATGATTTTTTATTAGCTCAAGCATAGAGAGATAGTACCTAATAGACTATAGAGATTTGTTATGCTAGGTACTGGTTGGTGATCTAGGACAAAAATGAGGCTACCTAAGAGATTATTTAGTAGAGGCTTTAGATGGATCTACTTGTCTAGAAGAGCTAGATGCATAACAGCGAGAGAATATGAATGTCCATGCATATGAAAATAAAAAGAAATAGATACACTAACAATTTAAAGCACTATAGAAGAAGAAATGAAATGAGAGTGTGAGTAAACAAATGCACCACCCCAAGATTGGGGGACGTGGCTTTTGATTAAATGATGTCTACAAGTGGCGTGTGTAGCGACCAAAAACGTCGATGGCTAGAAAAATGCTGAGGGGCCATCGGCCGCTTGATAGTCTTAACCCCGTCTCTGTGGGAGGGCCATGCTAGATGGGACAAAAATGGGGTGCCCTGAATGGTCTAGTCAATCAGACAAGGAATTAGTTGGTGTCTATATAACCTTTTGCAACATGTGACTTAAAGAAAATGAGATTGATAGCGTGAAGTAATGTTTAAATGCAAAAGAAATAGGAAAAAATGTAAAATGCAATAGAAAATAGGAGATAATGTAGAAATGCAATTAGAAAAATGCACCGCTTTGAAGATATGAGCTTGCTCTGTCAAGATGGATACAATCGGTTGCACAACAATGGGAAGTGTAGAGATCCCGAGAGTAACCAAGACGTGTAGAGAAAGAGGGCTGTGTTCTCGAACGTGGACTTTGGTGTTAACAATGTGAAGTTCTACCAAGGTGGTAGAAAAGAATAGAACGAAATGCCCATTGAGAATGCTAACTATTTACAATGTTAAAATAGAAAGCTTACAATGCCAAAGAATGCTAGAGAGCTAGAAGCTTCAGAGGGTGAGCCAGTGGATCATGTGAAAAAGGACCAGAGAGAGTTTAAGCATAGCTCATTGGAGTATTTATAGGACCAAGGGTGTGTGAAAGATGTGATTTGAATGCCACATGCCTTGGACCTATGCTAACCTGTCTATGCTGCATGTGCCTATATGACCATTGGGGGAGCTTGCCACGCTGTAATTACGAGTTGGCTATGTTGTAATTACATTGTCAGAGTAATGGTGCAATTAGGTGAGGTGCATTAATTTCACGTAACTGCTTGCCACTTTGCTATGCTCTCTAGTGTAGCATGTTGGCTTAGTGTAGTTTCTTGCTATGCATCTTGCTGCATGTGTAGAAAGCCTTTGAAACATGTAGGCTATTCATTGCATGTGTGCTATGCTATGCTATGCTACATAGTGTAGCGACTTGCCTTAGTCACAAAAATGTTGCCAATTTGTAAAATTTTCCTTTTGCACTATGAAACTTGCAAACTTCCTAATGTTGTCCTTTGAGTTTCCTCCTATCAACTTTTGTAGAATTACTACACCTCGCTGCGGCATGTTGCTAAGCGTAGTGTAGCAGCAAACATGACTTGATGTCAGCCAAGTTCACTACTGTCTGATGGAAGGAAATATTGCTGAAGGACTTGGAGTCGGGCGAGGGGACTGGTCATCTAGCTTTTGCTATGCTGTGCTACATTACATAGCATAGCGTAGCATTGTACTTCTGCAAACATCTTCTGAAGTTTGCTACGCTACATGGCATAGCGTAGCGTAGCAAGGCTCCTTGACTTAAAAAACTTACTGAAGCGGACAATTTGAGAATTAGAGCATCCATCTCCTAAAGAACTATCATAACTCTATGCAAATTGTAAAGGCCTGGTGAAGTAAGAATGTCTTCAAATTTTGAGGTGTTTCATTGGTCCCTCTTTATCAATGTCTGGAGGATGGGCTCGAGAGACGTTGACAAAGAAAACAAAATACCACCGAAGACACGATGCTGATGTTGTCGCTCAGTGACCGTTGAGACATCGCTTGGCTATGCTTGAGAGTGAAAAGGTGAAGCAGGGAGGAAGGAGTTTAGGAGAAGGGTAAAGATGATGTTTAGCAAAGCCCCTCATTAGAGTGCTTGTGAGGGACTTTTTCGCATTTCCATCTCTACCTTTGCTGGCCTTCGACCCTGTGTAGAACAAGTGTTCCTTTCCTAGGATGAGCTATGTTACATCTTGGGGGTTTTAACCTGCCTATAGATGCTTACCATGTGGCAAGCTACATAACGCACATCATGGAACTTGCACCCTGAAGTAGCCAGGGTAGTTGAGGCATCCTCTTTGCGATGCTATAGCATTTGCTGCTGTAGCTAGTTGTACTCTCAGTCACACCTTGTAAGCATGATGGAGAGTGAGATGCAAAGTGATGGTGGGACTCTTGCTTGTTGTAGACATTGTTGAAGCTCTTGGACACCTATGCTAGTGCATGGTGTCCAAAGCAGGTAGGCCAGTAGTGGCCTTGGCAGTATCAGCGTGGAGGAGCTAGCCTCGAAAGCATCGGGAGTTGTTGTGAGTGTGGATGCTCTAGAATTACTACCAAAGGCATGCATTCTAAGTTCAGCTATGGGATTAGCTACCACATAGCTAAACGTCAAGCGAGCCAAAGTGTTGGTAAGGAGCTGGAGGGTAACAACATTATGGCTGGGCCACAATACTACTAGAACTCTAGCTGCGGGAACTAGCCAAGGAACTACCGTTAGGACGGTGGGCCATGGCGACGGGAGGTCCGGAGGGCCAATGTGATGCCATATGACATCTCCAAAGGGTTAGCATGATGCCAAGGGTGGCAGCATCATGTGTGTTCCAAACCATGTTCCCATTGCATTGTGAGCTGCATTCTAAAGCTGTGATGTCCCACCCGCATGTCAGCACCGTGCATGCTCGTTCGATGTGTACTTGCCGTAGATGCATGCTAGGGATGTAAAGCGAACCTAGTTTAAGGTCTTGGTAGACCGTGTGCTGGTTTAGAGTCCCAATGGATTGCTATGCTAGTTTAAGGTCCCAGTAGACTGTACATTCTAGTTTAATGTCATAGCGAACGTGTCGTGCTAGTTTATAGTCATAGCGGACTAGCTGTGCCAATTTTATGTCATAGTGGATGGTTGCTGCCAATTTAACGTCGTAGCAGATGATGGTTGATGCTGTTGTTTCCAGTTTATCGTCGTAGTAGATGGTGGTTGATGCCGCTAGTTTAACATTGTTGCAAATGTTGGTTGATGCTTTCATTGCCAGTTTATTGTCGTAGCGGACGATGCTCAATGCTGCTAGTTTAACGTCATTGCGAATGCTGTAGGAGGTTGTTGCCAGTTTAACATTGTAGTGGATGGTGCTATGTGCTGTTACCAGTTTAACATCATAGCAGATGTTGCTGGGTGTTTCCATGCTTTAGATGTAGTACGACTTGAGGTACGAGTGATTCACCGGGTTGGCAAACTCATTGCCATCCATGTCAGCTAGCTTGAAGGCTCCATTCTCGAAGGCTTTGGTGACCATGTAAGGGCCTTCCCAATTGGATGAGAATTTTCTCACATGCTTGTGGACAACCTTAAGGATGTGCTCTCTCTTTTGTACTGGCCATCGATGTAGGTTTGCATGGTTCTTTTGTTATTACTTGCTCTAGTAGTGCTCTATGCGTCTCAGCGTTTGTGTGCACTCCTCCTCTATTGAGTCAAGGACAATGATCCATGACTCATTATTCTGGGCTTCAATCACAACATCCACGAGTAGCATCTAGAGTGATGGTACTTGCAACTCAAGAGGCAACACAGCTTCAGATCTGTAAATAAGGCTATAAGGAGTCTTACTTATCGTGGTTCTGCATGTTGTTCAGTAGGCCCATAAAATGTAGAGGATTTGCTCATGCCACCACCTCTTGTTGCTGCCAAGCATCCACTTTAGCAAGTTGAGGATGGACTTATAAGTAGCCTCCGCCTACCCATTTGCCTATGGATAGTATGGCAAGGAGAATGATTGCTTGATGCCTAGGTTGCTATAGAAGGTTCAGGTTTCCGTACTACTGAATTGTGGCCCATTGTCAATCACAATAGTCATTGGAAGCCGAAACCTAGTCACGATGTTATCTAGGATGAAATGGCAGATTTACTAAGACATCATTTTCCTCAAGGGAATAGCTTCCACCCACTTAGTAAAATACTCAGTGACGGTGATAATGAAGCTATGCCCTGTGGAAGACTTAGTCGTGATGGGTCCTATGAGGTCTAGTCCCCATCGTTGGAAAGGCCATGTGATTTGCTTTGGATGCAAGTCCGTAGGTGAGACGTGTATGAGATTTTCATATCTTTGGCATGTGTCACATGTCTTGACTTTTGATAGGTAGTCACGCTCCATGTAGGGCCAATAGTACCCTAGGCATCTAATTTTTGTAGTGATAGCCCTGGGTGCTATGTGTCCGCTACATAGCCCTGCATGTACTTCATTAACTACCTTCTATGCCTGCTCCCCACCCACACATGCCAGCAATATCCCATCATAAGAACATTAGCACAAGGCGTCATTCCCCATGAGCATATATTGGTGGGCGTGCTTTCGGATTGCATCTCTCTGAGTAGATGTCAATCCACTTGGGGGTTTTCCATGTTTCAGGTAGGCCTTAATGTTAGCGTACCACTCTTGGGTATCTGTAGCACTGATAGAGGCCACGTGTCCTACCTGAGTGATCGACACGGTACATTTATCAATTGAGGTTGGCATATTTGTGAATGAGTGTGATGGAATGTTTAATGCAAGGGTTGCTAAGGCATCTTCCATGGTGTTCTCATTGCATGGCACATGTTGCACATTTGTGATTGCAAATTGCTTAAGTAGGCTTTTTGCTAGGTCGCAGTAGGGTTGCAGGTACGTAGCTTTGTAGCCATAGACCCCGGTGATTTGATTCACAACTACTTGTGAATCATCGCAAATTGCCAAGTGTTGTATGCGTAATATTTGGGTAGATGAGAGGCCTCTGAGTAGCCCCTCATATTCTACCATGTTGTTGGTGCAGGGGAACGTGGAATGATAAGCAAAAGGGTGCATTTCCTTAGAGGGAAACATAATGACAGCACCAGCACTACCTCCTCACACGGTTGAAGTGTCATCGGAGTGTAGAGTAGCTTCTAGGTGTGAGGGGACGATGTTGATAGTGCCAACATGTTTGTCTAGGAATTTGGGGTCCATGGTTGTGTGGTCATTGAAGGGTGAGGTCGTAAGTTGCATTTCTATGGCTTTACCCTTAGTCGACGATTGGCTTACATAGTGTAGGTCGAACTCTGCGATTATTGCTTTCTATCGGGTTATCTTGCTGCTTTCATACAGGTTGTTAGTGATAGCCTGGAGTATGTTGCTTTTGCAAATGATGTTGAATGCACTGTGAAATAGATAGTGCCTCCACTTCCTTAGTGCAAAGACTAAGGCAAGGAAATTCCTCTCTACTTTGTTGTTCTTTGCCTCATGTGCTATTAATGCGTGACTCAGGTAGTACACTGGTATCTCAGATTCGTCATCTCATTTCTGACATAGAAGTGCTATGATAGATGTGTCGAATGTGGCAAGGTAAATGAAGAAAGGCTTATCCCTTTGTGATGGATGCACAGTTGGAAGGTGCAAGAGCTCTTCCTTCAAGTCATCGAAGGCTTGTTGACACTGGGTTGTCCACTCAAAGTCAACCCCTTTCTTTAGAAGATGTTGCATGGGGTGTAACTTGTCAGTCAACTTTGCTATGAACCTTCAGATGAACTGTACCCTACCTTGCAAGCCACATAATTCCTTAAGGTTTGCAGGAGGTGCCAGGTTGATGATGGCCTTGACTTTGTTAGGGTCCACTAGTATTCTGGCCTCCGATACCATGAATCCTAACATGTGTGCAGTTTTCACACTGAAGACACAGTTCCTAGGATTAAGGTGTAAGTCTTGCATTTGGCAATACTTGAGGACTACTCCTAGATCACGGGGATGATTAGCTACCTCCTTGGACTTGATTGCTATATCATCCATGTAGTTATTTAGTGTTTCTAGGATGTAATCGCTGAAGATGTAAGTCATGGCTCGCTGGTAGGTTGCTCCAGTATTCTTGAGCCCAAAAGGCATCATGGTGTAATAGAATGTCCTCCAAGGGGTGATGAAGGTTGTCATTAGCTAATGTTCTAGGTTGATGCAAATTTGGTTGTAGCCAAAAAGCCATCCATGAAGGATAGTAGAGCATGACCAACCATGGTGTCGATGAGTTGATTGATGCTTGGAAGTGGGAAGTTGTCCTTGATCGTTGCCTTGTTCAAATCCTGGAAGTCTATGTAGATTCATATTCCTCCCATTTTCTTGGAAACTACGATGATGTTGGACACCCATTCCAAATAATCAACTGCATGGATGAAAACAACTTGGTATAACTTGGTGATTTTGTCCCTTACGGCTAGTGCAATTTCTGGCTTGACTTTTCAAGCCTTCTACTTGATTGCCTTCATGTGCGGGTCTAGGACAATGTTGTGTTGTATTAGCCATAGGTCTAAACCCAACATGTCACTGTATGACCATGCGAAGACTTTGATGTTGTCTTGCAGAATTTTAGCTATGTTTTCGTGCATCTACGTGTCTAGGAGGGAGCTAAGATTTAACGTTTTTACCTCCCCCTTGGATGTGGTCACCGGCATCTCGAAGAGAGGATCCTTGGTTACATCCTCGACCTCCAAATCTAGGGTTTAAACTAGATTCTTGGGCCAGTCTAGGGTTGCTTCTAAGGACGCTATGGTACTAGCTATTGTTGACCCCTAGTCGATTAGGTTTGGGTTCAATTGTCTTGCGAGCTTGCGATGTGGACCTGCTAGAGCTAAAGGCATGGAGAGATCGCAATGAACTTCCATTTTCTGCTTAATCTGTCAACATGAGGTGAAAGCCTGCTTAAGAGGCACCTATTGGTAGCAATCGTGTACAATGAAAATTTGCAAAGAAATGATGAGATGTATGATGTAGAGATTATAATTTTTTCTAGTTTAAAGTCATGGAAGACCATTATGGCATGGAGATGCAGAGCTGCTAAAATAGGAAATGTAAAATTGTCAACATGAGAATGTGAAACTACTAAGGCGAAAATGTCAAACTACCAATGCGAAAAAGTGAGATTGCTAGTTTAGTGTCATTGCAGACTACAAATGTATAATAGATCAAAAAATGCTAGTTTAAGGTCTTTTCAGATCGTGAAAACTGCAACTACATTGGGGTTTGCTAGTTTAAGGTCTTTTCGACCATGATAATTGAAAATATGTTTTTTCATTTTTTGGGAAAGCAGTCATTAGCTTGAAGCATGTCAAGGTTTTAATGCTAATATGCTATGATATCGTGATGAGGTGCTACGCTGTACAATGCATTCTGCATTAAATGGAGAGAGAGGATGGCAAGTTTCCCTTTTTACCATTATGGCCATAAATAGGGATTAAACCTTGGTAAGCTTGCCATTCTCACCGTAAGAGCACAGAGCCGATATTCGGAACACAAGGCAATTTTAGAGTGATTGTGCCAATAGCGAGCAAGGCAATTTTCTGTGTAGTGTTAACGAAGAGTTTGCAAGTAGGACGATGGCCCCGAGGAAGCAATGCAGGAACTTGGCACTTGCGAAGGTCAAGGAGGTGAAGCAAACCCTAGGGCATGTGACACAAGCACGTGTCATGGTGTGGAAGGACACGCCATTGATCCAGTAGGCTACCATGCTTCCTATATTTTTTCGTGATTCTGCTATTATTTTTTTCTTCTGTTGTTCTCTACTTTCATTTTGCATCCTAGTTTTAGCCATTTACATTTTCTATTATCGTGTTGTTTTGGAATTTGCACCGCTGCTACCACCATTTTGGCCGTGATGAGTGTAGAAACATTACACCATCGTTGCATGCAAGGTCGCTTAAACCGCCACCACCATAGTTGTCATAATCGTGGGGGTTCGGATAGTCTAAGCTACTTGGCTTTCGGATGGTGTGACATAGGACCCTCGGGAGGGCTGGGCCATGGATGATGTAAGAGTGCAACATGTGTTCTATCGGGGCATATTGTTAATTACCCTGTTAGGGTTAATTGCTCTCTATTACTATGCTAGTCTATTCTTGCTATGCTACCACTTTCATGTTCTTACTACGCTCTGTGTGGGAAGAGGGTTATGATATGCTATATGCGTGGACTGTTAAGTATTGCTACTTTGCATGTGTATTGCACTTAGACATGATGCTAACACTTGCTGATTGCATTGTGCAGAATGGGGCTAAGGCCAATGCTGATCATTTTAGAAATAAGAGGGGTCCTGTGTCATGTGAGCAAACGCATAGCCAATGATCTCCCTCCTTAGATACACATGGGAGAGCGAGGAATCTAGTTCAGGAAAGGTGCACAAAACTTCTTGCAATTCCTCCTTAACCACTTTAGTGTGATCGTTTGGTCGTCCCTAGAGGAGGAGAAGGCAGCGGCATAACAAAAGTCATTTTTCCTGGGGAAAGTTAGGGCATTCTAAGGTTTTTGACTGATGTGGCAATCATGTGCAGGCAGGGGGAAGGATTCAATCAGCACCCAAAAGGGTTAAGGTGTTTGGATTGTATCTGGGAGATGCTTGAGTACAATTGCTACCACCGTTTCAACACACTATTCCTTGCATGTTTTATGACAACGTGCTTCCAGAGCCCATAGGGTACTATCTACTGTGCTAGTGGGTGAGTTTTGTAGTATTGCTTCACTGTGTTGTGTGATGCTGGCCATGTTGGCCAAATGCTAATAATGTGTGATTGTTACCAGGTTCCTCATCAATAACAATGGGGTTCACGACTAACCGGGTCTACTGGCTACAACACAGATAGCCCTTCAAGAGTTCTCTTCCACTGAGAACCTACGGGTGGGCGTGAGTGGTCAATGCAGAGGTGAATATCACAACTACCTAGGCCTATATCACATTCTCTATGATCAGTGCAAGGGGCAGGGTTGGCTGGATGAGGAGTGGATAGAACCCTTCAAACTGGTCATGGTTGAACAAGTTCTGGTTGAACTTCCACTATTCCCCTTACCGTATAGGCCCGGTAGGCCAGATAGTAAGTCTTACATGGCTAAGTGTCTTTGCAATCTTTGTACTTTCTACATTTTTAAGCTAAATGTTTTTTTGCGAAAACTGTTGCAGGGGCAAAGAAGCCCTAGGAGGTGACGGTGGTAACCACCGAGGTGCAAGGGGTGAACATGTACTTCAAATATGATGAAGTAGAGCCAAGCCAACATTCGATAAACCATGCGGACTCGGACTCCTTAGTCCAGAAAATCCAAGAGGCTAGGCTTATGGATCAATTCATGGCCCCGAATCCGAGCATTCCTACCACTGAGATTCTCTCCTTGGTCAACTCCTTTTCTAAAAAGGTGAGCCACTTCCACATGCACATACGGGGCATGCAGGTGGTCATTGAAATCAATGACCAGCTGTTCATGAACCTATTTGGAGTTCCTAGTGATGGCATCCTCATAGGGTTGAAGGGAAAGAAGGAGCTGACCCTTCAGAAGAAGGATATTTAGGAGTGGTTGGGGATTGCTAAGGAGCGAAAGGGGCTCCCCATGGAGAAGCTTAAAGATGGGCCTGCCAAGGATATTTACCCTGTCTTCCATGCTCGTGTGTTCCCCCTACCCAAGGGAAGGTCCTGGGGCTTGAGCAAGCCTGGATAATGTAGGAGGTCATGGAAGAGGGGGCCCGTTAGAATTGGGCTAGCTTTCTATGTAAAGGCTTGCAGGCTGAAATATTGGGACTCTACCAGAAGTTGGAGTCCCGCTCCAACATACATTATGCCTTCTACATAGGCTGTCTAAAGTGGTTCACGGAGTTTCTGGTGGTTCACGAGAATGGAGTCTGGGTCATGAAAAATTGCAACCAAATTTCTAGATCATGGATTTGCCAGATCCTCTAGACCATCTAAGCCCATGATCCCCTAGAAATAATTGGGAAGCCGCTATGTGTAACGACTATGGATTAGGTGGCTCATGATGTTCATGGCTAGGAAAGCATAGGAGAGATGGCCCCTACTATAGCCAGTAGCATGTCACGGGGGGAACGTCTCATAGTCGAGACTATGCCTAAAGAGTTGCAGTAGAAGAGGCTTCCCCCAGCTAAGGAGACCCTTCACATGGAGGAAGAGGAGGGGTGAAGACTATGGCTTAAACTACAGAGGACGCAACCCCCCATTGGTAAACTCTTTTGTGTAATGCTCACTTTGTTACTGTCTTCTACATTATGCTACGCTAGGCGGTGTAGTGTAGCATAGCACTAGCTTTAAGTTAACTTTTTTTGTACTAATGCAAACATGCTTCTCTGTTGGTAGAGGAAGAAGAAGAAGAAGAAGGTAATGAGGAAGTGTAGGCTCCTAAGTTGGAGGTAACAAATAAAGACATAGAGGCCCTAGTTGTGGAAGAAAGGGCCCTAGTCAAGAATAAAGGAGCTTCTATCGCTAAGGTAGGAGCTCTTGTCATTAGGGAGAATCCTCCTACCAATGAGGAGGGAACTCCCTGGAATAAAAAAGATGCTAGTCTCTTAAAAGGAAAGGTACCAGCGCATAAAGAAGAGACTTGTGCAGACTCGGTAGGACCTTCTGCCAAGGATACTACCATTGTTTTGCATTAGCCAGAAGGGAGACCGCAGCTGGATGCTGGTGAGTTCGGCAATATGTATACCTTGTCATAGGTCCCTTTTGACCATTGATAATATGTTTAGTCATGTAACAGGAACTACCGTTGATGGTGTAGGACCTCCTCTGACTCATGCGAAATCATGGGCCGAGATCCCTAACAAGCTTGCATTCATGTAGGGAATCGTTGATGACATGATCAATCGCCTTCGGCAGGTGGACCTTGACGCGGGTAAGTAGTAGTGTTAGATGTTCTCATGTTCTTATACTAGAATTTTGTTGAGATTGCTAACTTTGCTATGCTAACATGATTGTTATGCTCTTTGTGTCATGGTAGCCTCTCGACTCAAATGGGACTCGGCACAACCTTTGAAAGTTAGTGCTATGCCTACATTCCCACCTGAAGTGACCAAAGTGTCTTGTGTTGCATACAACGAGGCATGCAAATGCATTTTGCACTCAGCACCCTCCTTGTGGGAGTATAAGCGTGTCAATGCAGACCTATGGAAATAGGTCCAAAGGGTTGAGCAAAGAGAGGCTGACTTGGTTGCTGAAGCGGAGGATCTTAGGTCGAGGAATGAGTTTCTCATAGCCCGTGACACTAATAATGAGGACTAGCACATGGATGTAATAGACTATGCCAAGTTTTGGACTATTGCATGTCAGAACATTAAAGTCACTCGTGAGATAATTGAACACTAGATGCAGATGGACTTGCTAGCCCATAAGTGTAAGGATCTGAAAGACTTCAGCGCCAAGGTTTACCAATGGGGGTAGTCCTAGAGAAATCATAAACACATAAATAAATGGGAAAATGCCACCCATTGTAAACTGTATAAGGATGCTGCTATGGAGGCATTTACGTATGAAGCATTCATAAATGCCATTGACACTTCTGAGGCCTATTCCAAGTTTAAGAAGCAGGTAAAGGTTATGGAATGTTCTAACTTGAAATTGGACCTTTCCACAGGAGAGATTGCAACCGTCTCCCTTTCTCGAGGAGCACCAAGGTGGACAAATACTGAAAGGGAGAGAGCTACTATAGATGTTGAACCTAGCAAACGGCGTTGGATGGACATCATGGCAGAGGAGGTCTGGTGCTACCTCAGGCTCGATTTAGACTGAATACCTTTTGAGACAGACGTAGGCCCTTCTCAGGTTAGTCTCTTTCTACCATGTTAATGCTCATGCTCTATTGTAGTTTACGCTTGTTGCCCTCGCTGACAACTTCACTCCCATGATGCAGGCTCCAGATGAGGGCACAAGGCCCATAGAGGGAGGGAATGAAGAACTAGTAGAGGGCGACGTAGGGGAAGGCGATGCAAAAAGAAATTATGCAGGAACAAATGGTGAAGGTGATGCAAACAGAGATAACCCATGACAGCATGGGATTTTTTTTTGTAATTTTGAATTTTTGAATTTTCGTAATGAATTTTGCAAAAAAAATTTAAAGGCAACAATTTTGAATGAAGTAAAGAGAATTTTGCGAAACAGAAATTGATTTTTGTTCTAAATTTTGTATTGCATATGTGCATTTTGTGTAAAATGTTCATGCTTTCATGTGCTAGTTTTAGGCCATTTCGGGCCTTTATGTAATACGCCAAACAGATGATACGTTAATAACTTGAACAATGGCTAACTGGTAACTTATGCTAGTTTTATGCCATTTCAAGCCATTGCTAGTTTTAAGCCATTTTTAGGCTATTCCTAGTTTTAGGCCGTTTTGGGCCATAGCTAGTTTTAGGCCATTTCGGGCCATAGTGTAGCATAGTTTTAGGTTGTTTTGGGCCATAGCATAGCATGCCAAAAGGATGTTAACAAAGGAAAAGGAAGTGAATGCACAAGATATGGCAACTGGACAAGAAGTAGTGGGATTACTACGCTATGCGTAGCTACTTCCTGACTTGTCGTGGGTTGATCGGGACGTAAGGTCGAGGCATTTCACCAGGGCTCTCGTTCACATCATTGTCCTCTACTTGGAAGGGCAACTCAACCCATGCACTTTTGTTTTGGTAATTGGCTTGCTAAGCTGGTTCTCCAGTTGGATGGTTAATGTGCATGTAAGCAGGCGGTTCGTTCTTAGACGTTATGACCTCTAAGCCCTTCTCTGTTTCTATGTTACTAATAGCTTGTGCTGCTACTTCGTCACCATAGATCACCAGCTCCCTACCTGCATATGGTAGGTGGATTTCTTTATGTATGGATGAGGAGACAACCCTAAGTTGTGCTAACTATGATCTCCCCAAGATCAGGTTAACCTAGGCATTTCCTCAACCATGATGAACGTTGCGTTTGTGGGGAACTAGTCCCCTGCTACGAAGTCCATGTGGACCATGCCCTTTACTAGGATGTGTGCCCCATTGAAAAACCTTAGAGATGATGTTGTTGTGGGTTTGATTTGGTTGACCAAGCCCAACTTGTCCACAATAGGGAAGGGGATGACGTTCCTGGCGGCCCCATCATCAACATGTACCCTTCGGATCCAGTGTTGGCTGACCTAGATTATGATGAAAAGGGATGCCATTGTCACCTAACCCCTGTTGGGATCTTTCCTAATGGTGTCATCACTGAAAGTCAATTGGGATGGCTCAGGCTCTGCGGGTGTAGGGGGAATCATGATTGAGTGGATTGCTTCCTCTTCTGCTGGCATGTCTTCGTTGACCAGAATCACTGTCAACATGCAGATCAGATCCTCACGGTGGGGAATGGATGTCATGATCAGGTCGTACAGGCTCAGTGAAGTGTTTTTCTACTTTAGAGCCTATTTGACTTGAGTGAGGGCATCCAAAAGGTTTTGTCCAACCTCTTTTCTATTTCTTTTCTCTTCTTCAATTTGTCCCAGAAGATGAATTTCCCAAGGAGGAGAAACTTTGGGTCTAGGTTTAGACCCTTTTTGGCAGGGTGGCATGGACTACACTGTTGTAGTAACATTCGTCTTTGGTGATGAGTGCTTAGGCATAGGGGGTGGAGACATAGACTTGGGAATACCTTGGATGGTAGTTCCTCTTAACGTCCCACCTGTGAAACACACTTCCTATTTCTTAGGAAGAGAAGGTTGTTTAGCTGTTTCATGCAGGGCAGGGGCTATTGAATGAGTCAACTGCCTAATGATGAAAGGTGCTAATGGTGTTAGCGGGTGAAGTAGCACGGTTTCGCTAACAGGTGGCACAGAGATAAATGACCATGGAGGGAATTTCAGAATAAATGGCTGTTGCAAGCTTTGATTAGCTGCTCATGATGTTGGTGCATGGTGTTGATGATGTAACCAACATTTTTGGAGTCGAGGGGGTCTATGTAGAAATGCATAGATTGGCTTTCAGGATGCACTAGGTTGCTTTCATCCAACATCAGGTTTCCCTAGTCGATCAATCTCTAGATGTCATCCTGCAACACCAGACAGTAATCCGTGTTTTGACCACACTATTGGTGGTAGTTACAACACTTGTCCAGCCTGAAACCCTTAGGAACTGGGGGCTTATTGGGTAGGGCCAAAGAGAGGTTCCTACGGAGCTCGCAATAGCATTGATGTCTGTTGATTTCTTCTTGAGAAATTTGCTTGTATTGCATGTGCCCTGTTGCCAATAGCTATGTTAGAAGTTCTAAAGGCTTGAGAGGTAGTGGGGTGTACTTTGAGCAATCTTTATGCTCAAAGTTTGGCTTGGGATGCGCAGATGTCTCAGGTGTAGGAATCGAAGGTTGTGACATGTTGCCCTGCTTGGGCATGGGGTTAGCTATAGGTATAGCTGATTTCTTATTTCTCTTGTTACCGCTGTTACTAGCTCAGGGCTTGGCCTCAGTCGCCATAGCGGCCATTGTGGTTGTTGGGGCTTTACCCTTATCCTTATTTGTGAAGGTGCTTTTGTAAGAAATGTAGGCCAGGTCTTTACTTGCCTTAGCCGCATCCTATATACTCTTAGTCTGAGTGAAGGCGTGACTAAGAGTGCAAGGGATGAGGTAGTATAGTTTAGACTTGATAAATTCATTCACTACACCTTTAAATATGACCAACAAGTGGGGTTCCATGATGGGCTCACAGATTTCGTTAAGGGTCGCTCTCCATTGTTGGATGAACTTGTGGACCAATTCTAGAGGCTCCTGCTTCACACTCATCAGCTAATCCAGTGTGATTTTTGGCTTCAAGTTATACTTGAAGAACGTCATGAACTGGGTTAGAAGCTTTTCTAATGTTGAAATGGATGAGCATGGTAGCACGCAATACCAGTCTAAAGCTCTCTTGGCTAGGGACATGGTAAAGACACAAATGATCATGTGTGTCCATTGTTGCAATAGAAGAGACTCGAACCTAAAGGTAACTAGATGTGTGTTGGGATCTCCCTCCCCCTTGTACTTCATGAAGTGTGGGAGAGACATCCCTAGGGGTAACGTAAGAGTAGGGATTACAGGGCTAATAGGGTCATTCATGTAAAATTCCATGACTTATACTGTGTTGGACCCAACACCCTTGAGGCATTTGATTTCCTTAGTGAGGGTCTGTATGAGCTGGAATGCTTGGTCTAGACCTTACGATGGTGTAGGTGGTTGCGGAACTACCGGGGCAGCTGCCACCTATGGAATGTCAGGGGTTGTGGTGTGACCCATCGACGTTATCATTGGGGTAGCCCCCGCAAGAGGTGTTGCTTGCATTGCCCACCACTTGGTAGGTGGTGCTATTAGAACAACAACTATAGTTTGATCCACCGGATAGACTACTTGTGTCACCGGAAGAACAGACCATAGCCCCATGTTAGGTTGTACCGTTTGCGGGATTTGGTAGGTCTGAGGGCAAACATAATGAGACATCTGTGATGGTTTTGATATAGGTGAAGAAGTGAATGGGGTCCACCATGTGGACAGCCCTAGGCCCACCAGAGTGGGTGGAATAGATGTGAATGTAGGAATGAAAATGGAAGTTGCATAACATTGCAAAGAAGGTACAACATGAACATGTGGTAGGGTAGTCATGATTGGTGTGCGATGCGCTACAGGAATGGGTTGTTGAATAGTTTTTGGAGCCATAGTCGTTGTAAATGAAATAGGAGGATAAGGGCGTTGATACATAGGGAAGGTGACATGGATACCCATTGCAATTGTAGTTGTAGGCTATGGGAGCATAGGCGTGATGACAAAGGGAGTAGTGACAGACAACAGGTTGGCCCAGAAAGACTGGGTAGGAGGGATAGGAATGGGGTTGGTTGGACCTCCCTTGTCAGATTGGAAATTGAGTTTCTCCTGTCTATTCTGAAAAGTGTCATCCTAGTTGGATGCTATGTCCTATTGCTTTCTAAGCCTAGCCAATTAGATTAGTTGGTCTAAAAGCCTTTGGTTTGCCTATGTCAAAGTTATGGAAATGCTGAGAGTTGGAACAAATTCCTTCCCATCACAGTAAGCGAACTCAAAGCTACGTTTATCTTTGAGTTCGTGTACATCCAAAGGCAGGTTTTCCAGAACCTTCGCACATAGGAAGTTGTAACACTCATGTTGCTGGGCCAAGCCCTCAAGTCCCCAATTTTGGATCCTAAGGGATCGACGTGTTTCCAGCATTAGGTTCAGTAGTTGTTCGACACCAGTGGTGCCTTGAACTGTGATGGGGACCTCCACATTGAAGGTGTTAATAGTGGTAATTATAGAAGTCATTGCTACTAAGCTAGAAAATTTTGCAAATGCAAAAGGTAAGGAAATTAGAAAGCTATGTAGTTTTGCAAATTGAGAAGAGCAAACAAGTTGGCAAACAATAAAAGGAAGGCTTTATGTCTTGCCAGGCTCCCGAGGAATCGTCGATGTGACCGACCTGTACCACACGATGCGTAAAGAACTGAAAAGGGTGTTGCATTTATGCTAGTGCACCATAGGGTACAGGGCACATGTAAGACTACTGTAAGATAGGCAAGTCAACTGGTGACCGAAGGCTTTATGTCCTGTAGGGTTCTCGGGGAACGGTCAAGGCGACCGATCTACACCGTACGATGCGTAAACAACCACAGAAGGGTGTCAAGTTTATGATAATGTGTATCAAGATGAAAAAGGCTTACAAGACTATTGTGACACGTAGAAAAGGCACCAAAAGTGCCCTCCTTCTAGTGCCATAAAGACTATAGTGACTGAAAATGTCAACAGCTGGAAAAATGCCGAGGGGCCATCGACCGTTGGATAGTCTTGACCCCATATCCACGGGAGGGTAGTGTTGGATGGGATGGAAATGGGGTGCCTTGAATGGTTTGATTGATCAGACAGGGACTTAGTCAGTGTCTATATAACCTTTTGCAATGTGTGACTTAAAGAAAATGAGATTGATAGCATGAAGTAATGTTTAAATAGAAAAGAAACAGGAAACAATGTAAAATGCAATAGTAAATAGGAGATAATGTAGAAATGAAATTAGAAAAATGCACCGCTTTGAAGCTATGACCTCACTCTATCAAGAAGGATACAATCAATTGCACATCACTAGGAAGTGCAGAGATCCCAAGAGTAACCAAGATGTGTAGAGCAAGAGGGCTATGTGCTCGAACGTAGACTCCGGTGTTAACAATGTGAAGTTATATCAAGGTGGTAGAAAAGAATATAACGAAATGCCCATTGAGAATGCTAACTATTTACAATGTCAAAACAGAAAGCTTACAATGCCAAAGAATGCTAGAGAACCAGAAGTTTCAGAGGGAGAGCCAGAGGATCATGTGAAAAAGGACTAGAGAGAGTTTAAGCATTGCTCATTGGAGTATTTATAGGACCAAGGGCATGCAAAAGATGCAGTTTGAATGCCACGTGCCTTGGGCCTATGCTGACCTATCTATGCTGCACGTGCCTATATGATCATTGGCTGAGCTTGCCACATCGTAATTATGAGCCTACTGCATCATAATTACGTTGTTAGAGCAAAGGTGCAATTAGGTGAGATGCATTAATTTCACATAACCGCTTGCCACTTTTCTATGCTCTGTAGCATAGCACGTTGGCATAGCATAGAATCTTGTTACACGTCTTGCTACATGTGTAGAAAGCCTTTGAAACATGCAGGCTATTCATTGCATGTGTGCTACGCTATGCTACACTACCTAGCATAGCGTATCGTAGTGACTGGCCTTAGTTGCAAAAACGTTGCCAATCTATAAACTTTGCCTTTTGCACTGCAGAACTTGCGAACTTGCTAATCTTGCCCTTTGAGTTGCCTCCTATCAACTTCCATAGAATTGCTACACCTCGCTGCACCATGTAGCTAAGCATAGCATAGCAGCAAACATGACCTAATGTCAGCCAAGTTCTCCACTTTCTAATGGAAGGAGAGATTGTTGAAGGACTTGGAGTCGAGCGAGGGGACTGGTCGTCTAGCTTTTTCTATGTTATGCTACATTGCATAGCATAGCATAGAATTGTGCTTCTACAAATGTCTTTTAAAGTTTGCTATGCTACATGGTGTAGCGTAGCGTAACAAGGCTCCTTGACTTAGATTACTTGCTGAAGCAGATAGTTTGAGAATCAGAGCATCCATCTCCCAAAGAATTGCAAAGGCCTAGTAAAGCAAGAATGTCTTTAAATTTTGGGATGTTTCAGTGTGTAGCATAGATAGAAATAGCTAGGCAGCAAGGCAATGTTGGCAGATGTGGAGGAGTTAATGTTTGCTAGTTTGAGGCTCGATATGCTATGCATGTGTAGCTGTCACACTTAGGTGTGGGAGTGGAATAAGAATTTGGAAGGCTCTAATGCTGAGATTTTTCACTCATCCAAATTTTGTTCTCCAATCTTCTGCCAAAGATAACTACCAAAAGCCAACCCTTAGAATGTAATTTACTAGGGTATTAATAGATCCAGTGTTGGGGGAGAGATGTGGTTGGGATGCCACATGTCCTAGGTCCCACATAGCACAAATGTAGATGTGTTACACTAATGTGCTATGCTTAACGTGTGGTGCTACACTAGATAGGATAAGAATAGGAACCAAAAATCTGCCAAACTATGACCATATTGCCCAAACCACATGTGCCAAAATCTGAAGAACTTCCATGTTTTTATAGAATGCCTAGAACAAATGCAAATTGGAGCCTACGCTTCAAGACTACATCTTCCCTCCTCTTTCAAGTAGGATCAAGTGTAGGGACAATTTTGGGAACCAACAGGGGGTGCAAAAACATAACAAACTACTCAATTTGGCTACTAGAGGGATGCTAGAGCAAGAATGATAGTCAATGCTAAATTTTTGGAGCTTCTGGAGGCATTTGGAAGGCATTTCCTAAGTGCTATGCTATCTACATTGCCCAGCATAGAAAAGCATAGCGTGAACACTTAGAAAATTTTTGCATTTCTAGCCTACTATGTTGTCTACAATGCATAGTGTAGCAAAGCGTAGAACCCTTATTTTGATGAATTTTGACAAAATTTTGAAATGCTTCTTGATCACACTTCTACATGTAGCAAGGTAGGAAATTTTATCAGCCTAAAAATGCATCTTTCATGTTAGAATTGCTTGACAACTTTCTATTTCATACTTAATAATTTTTGGACCTTGGCATCTCGGTTATGCTGCACAGCGTGGCATAATGTAGCACCTTTTTTAGCTGATTCTTGATAAGACATGAAATTTTCCTTCATGATAGGCTAATCACATTCTGTTGTGTAGCTGGCCAAGTAACTTTGGGAGTCAGAAAGTCACTAAATGCAGCTAGATAGCTTGACAGTTTTTTGATATAACACTTAGAAAAAATTTGGGCTCTAAACTTGTGCTACGCTATGCAGTGTAGCATAGGGTAGCACCAATTTGGAAAAAATTTTAACAAAATTTGCAAATTTTTCCAATGATACGTTGGTCACACTCTATGGTGAAGCATGACAGGTAGCCTTAGAAGTCAAAAAATTATCAAACATGCCTTCCATGTCTGGTCCAACACTTAGAAAAATTTTGGCCCCACATGGCCTACTACATTGTCTACACTATGTAACGTAGCATAGTGTAATAGGTCAAAAAATAAAAAAAATGTGCCAAACTGTTTCTTCCAACGTGAGAATTTTGATAAATCCTATCCTGGCACTTGGGTGGACTAGTAGCTAGGACATGTGTCAAGCTGGCAACTGGGACATATGTTAAGATAGGAAATCTTGATAGCTAGTTCATCCTTAGTATCCTTCTAACCACCTCTGGCTTGATAGTTGTGCAAACTAGCCTTGGAACTATTTTCTATGCTGACTGTGCTAGGGAGCGTAGCAAATAAACTTAGAAAATTTTTGCAAACTTTAGGCCTTTCCACGTGCTACGTTGTCTATGCTGTGGAGTGTAACACTAGACTTAGAACAATTTTTCTTAGCTTCCAATGCTTAGATAAGTCTGCCTACAAACTACAGAAACCCAAAATTGATGGTGTTTCACAAGCCCCTCTTTGTTGACATCTAGAGGATGAGCCCAAGATACATCAACAAAGAATATGAAACACCATGATGCACATGACACCAATATCATTCGTTAGTGTCTACCTAGACAATGCCTTGCTGTACTTAAGAGTTCTAAGGAAAATGGAGTGTGGTAAGGGAAAAGTTTAGGAAGATGAGTTAAAGGAAAATGGGTAAAAAGGATAAGTGCATGGTGCAACCTTGTGATGGCTATTGCGAAAGCATGATCCCTTGTCAAAGTGCTTATGAGGGAGTGAGTATGTGAAGCTGGCTTAGCCATTGGATTTTGACCTCCTGTCGGAGTGCTTATGAGATGGTCGATTCAAGGTTGGATTGGTTGCAAAGCAGTAATTGCATAAATGGCTCTTTCCATTTTCTTTCTGTTCTTCTTCTTCTTCTTCTCTTTTGCTTTTCTTTTATTATTTTTATCTTTTATCTTTTTCCTTTCTTTTCTCTTTTTTTTTGAAGAAATTTTGTCTTTGGGTGAACTGTATGTCCTGTTTGCTTAGAGGCACCCACATCGTATTCATAGGACAGGTGTTTCCTCCCTAGGATGAGCTATGTTACATCTATTTGGAGCTTTGACCAGCCTACAAAGGCCCCCCATGGGACGAGTTGTGTTATGTCCATCATGGGTCTAGCGATTGACTGCGAGAAAGTTTGCATGTGCAATAGGGAAGCTTGTAAGGGATGAGGGAGATGGCCAAATTGAGGAATAGAGATTAAATTGGCTAAGGTGACTATAGGAACATGAACTCTCAAGTAGCTAGACAAGACAAAGCAGACACATTGGAATAATATAGTATCATGCCACCATAATGTAACTCATCTTTGCACAACACCTCCTAGGCTTCATCCTGCAAACACCACACAAAGACAATAATAGAAAGTATCATTAAGTAATCTGAAGATGAATCCCTACCTACCTGGGCCTAGATACATGTGCAATGTCCAAAAGAAGAAGGCTAGTGTAGGTGTCAACAGTGGCTTACTGGAAAGCTCTAGCAACCACAACCAAAGTGAGCACCCAAGTGGCTAAGGGTGATGTTGATGTAGGTGCCCAAGAATCCACATCACAGGAAAGAGCCAGGAAATTCAGTGGCAAGATGGGAAGTCAAGCTGCTGAATGTTCTTATAAAATTAAATGATGGTGAGGGTTGGAGGATGGTAGCATTATGGATAGGCCACAATAGTGTTGGGGCTCTAGTGGGAGGTGCTGATTATAGGAGCTATGACTGAGATGATTGGTGATGGTGGTGGTAGCTCCAGAAGGTTAGCAAGATGTTGAACGACATCTTTGGAAGATCAGCAAGATGCCAAGGATGAAGATGTTGCAAATGTCCCAAAGGGTTTTACTTTGGTGGTGTGAACTTCATTCTAAAATTGCAATGCCCCACCCCATCTTGCCCAGTGTAGCGACCAAAAATGTGAATGGCTGGAAACACTGAGAGGTTATTGGACAAACAGTTTTAACCTTAGATCTGTGCAAATCCATGCTAGATAAAAAATAGGAATAAGGTGCCTTGAATGGTCTGGTTGATTAGATAGGGACTTAGTCAGTGTAACTTAACCTTCTGTAAATGTGTAATACGTAAGCAATGTTTGTAATGCAATATAATAATTATTAAATTAAATGAAGCAAAAACGATGTATTAGGAATGTAAAGCAAACTAGAGTTAGAAAATGCAACACCTCAAGATTGTGACTTTACTTTGTTGAGATGGATATAATCAGTTGCACAACACTGGGAAGCACAAAGATTCCAAAGGTAACCAAAACATTCAAAGTCAGCCCACTATGTTCTTGAATGTGGATTTAAAAGCCAACAATGCAAAGTGTAGCAAAGCCAATAGAAAAAATTTCTCAATTTACCAACCCTTTGAATTGATAATTTGCCAAAAATGCCAACAATGCTCAAAATTGCCAACCACCAAAAAAATTTGCCAACCCTTTGAGTGTTGCTCATCGAGGTATTTATAAGGCCAAGAGCATGTGAGAAATGAGGCTTAGATGACATGTGTCCTAGACCCATGGAATGCTAACGTGTCCATACTGCATGAACATGCAAAGTCGGTCGTGAACTTGTCACACTGCAATTATGCCATCAAAAATGGAGATGCTGGAATCAAATAGGCTAGCAATGTAGATGAGGAATGAGGCACACTGAAGTAGTGTAGCTGCTTGCTACGCTACACTATGCTATGTAGCATAGTATGTCAGCATAGGGTAGCTGCTTGCTATGCTATGAACAACGTAGCCACTAGTTTGAAAGGAAAGTTTGCATTTGAAGTCAACTACATCTGTTGGAAGCTTTAGCACACATTGGGTTAACTTTGGAAACACTTCATTTAGTTTTCATCTCTGCTACATTATGCTATGCTATGTAGCATAGCATAGCATAGCAGCTAGCTTTATCTGTGACTCATGGTGAAATTGCAAACACTTGTTTGAAGCTTTGATCATGCTAACAACTAAAAATTTTGCCTTTGCAAAGGAAAGAATTCAAACTTGCTAAACTTGCATTTGAGACACCTTTTGCTATTCTTGCATCATCACTACACTGTGCTACTCTATGTAGCATAGCACAACGTAGTAGCTAACATATCCTACTTTTTGTTTAATTTGCCACTTTCTAATGAGCAGCTTTGCTAAGGACTTGAAGTTGAATAAGGAAACTGGTTTTGAAGGCTGGAGTGCTTTCCGAGTGTAATTGGAATCACTAGGTAATATGGGCTTTTCTATTTTGCCTTTGCTACACTACGTAGCATAGCATAACATAGCACTTTATTCTGCCATAGTTTGGTTGCCTAAGCAACAATCTTCTGAGGGCTTCTACGCTACATAGCGTAGCATAGCATAGCAAACTTCTTCACTAGAAAACTTGCTGAACTATTTAGCACATCTTGAGCACCGCTAACAACTTAAAGTGTGGTTTTTGAGTAAACTGTCAGCCGAGCGAAACACCCAGGTGGGTAGGCTGGAGAGTCCATTAGGCCTATCAGCTCTAGAGGTAGAAAAATTTCTGAACTAAATAGTCTAAACTCAATGCATTCATTTCCTACCAAACTGTCATGAGGCTACACATGTGGAAATGTTTGCCTCATTTCCAAGACCCTAGTGAAGCAAGAGTGCCTTGAAATTTTAGGGTGTTTCATTGGCCCCTCTTTGTCGATGTCTGGAGGATGGACCCAAGAGACACTGACAAAGAATACTAAACACCATGAAAGGCAAGATGCTAACATCACTCCTTAATGATCATCAAGATGTCTCTTAGATATGCTTTGAGAGTGCCAGGATAGTTATGTAGGGAAAGGAAAAAGGGTGGAGCTGTGAGGATGATTTTAGAAAGAGAAAGAAGTAGCAATATGGTCCATCATCAGAGTACTTGTGAGGGAATAGGTCGTGGAAAATGGTAAAGATGAGACTTAGCAAGGTCCCTCACTGGAATGCTTGTGAGAGAGTTGTTTGCATGGTCATCTTTGCTTTTGTTAACCTTTGACCTCTCGTTTGAATGCTTAGAGAGGGTCACTGTGAAATAGTTGATGTGCCATTTTTTTAGGCACACTTTTTCTTTTGCGCAAGCTTTTGCTCTTTTATGCTTTTTCTTTTTCTGTTCTGCTATTTACATTTGCAAACAACCTTGTTGCAGGATAGGTGTTTCTTTCCGATAATGAGTTATGTTACATCCACGTGGAGCTTTAACATGCCTACAGATGCTTCCCATGTGGTGAGTTGCGTTATGCACGTCATGGACTTTGCAGTTGAACATATTGAAGGGATTTTCAAGCATTAGGAAAATCTGTAAAAGAGGTGAGAGTGAGAATTGAGGGTGTAAGGAATGAGGTAAAGGAGGTTAAGGGGGAGGGTAGGATGTGCACTCCAAAGTAGCCAAGCTAATCAGGATGACCACCTTGGAATAATGTAGTATCCTGATGCCTTGGTGAAACACATCCTCGGAAAACGCCACTCCAGCACATACCCTACAAACACAACAGAGAGAAAACCAGAAGAAATAGCCATGATGCAAAATGAAAGTAAAGGTCTTACTTACATTGAATGCTGCTGGAACAATGGACGTTGTTGCTGAGCCATTCGACATCCAAACTAGAAAGGCTAGTAACAGGTCTAGCAGCATCTGCATGGAGAGGTCAACACCGAGGTAGCTCGGAATTACGATGATGCAAGTGCTCAGGAGTCCCAACCCTAGGCAAACATTATGCAGTTCAGCTATCATATTGGCTACCTAATAGTTGAATGTCTTTTGGTCTCGAGCGATGGCAGGGGCTAGAGGATATCAACATTGTGGCTGGGCCACAATACTACTGGGACTCTAATATTAGGTGCTGACTAGGGAAGCTACTACCTGGGCGATGAGCCGTGGTGGTAGTAGCTCTGGAAGGTTAGAAAGATGTCAAAAGAAATCTCTGAAGGATCAGTAAGATACCAGGGGCAATGGCATTACAAATATTCTTGAGGATGTTTTTCTAGCATCGTGAACTACATTTGGGAACTACAACATCCCACTCCGTGTTGGCACTATGCATGCTCGCTTCTTTGATGAGTTATGGATGCACACTAGGGTCATGTTGCAGACCTAGTTTAAGGTATTGGTATACCATCTGATGTGCTAGTTTAAGGTCTCAGTAGATTTTGGTTCACTAGTTTAAGGTCCTAGTAGACCGTTCTGCTAGTTTATCATCGTAGTGGATGGTGGCTTTGCTAGTTTAAGGTTCTAGCAGACTTTCTATGCTAGTTTAACATCGTAGCAGACATGATTTGCTAGTTTTACATCATGGTGGATAGTTTGTTCTATTTTGTAGTCATAGTGCACTGCCTTTGCGAGTTTTACGTTGTATCAGATGAGCTTTGCCAATTTTACATTGTAGTAGATGAGCTTTGCCAGTTTTATGTCTTAGCAGATGAGCTTTGCTAGTTTTACGTCATAGCAGAAATTTGCTTACCTTTGCCAGTTTTATGTCATAGCGAATGTTTGCTTATCTTGCTCATGCATTAGATGTAGTATGGCTTGAGGTATGAATGATTCACAAGGTTTACGATCTCGTTGCCATCCATGTTTTCCAGCTTGAAGGCCCCATTCCCATAGGCTTTTGTGATCATGAATGGACCTTCCCAATTTTCTGAGAATTTGTTCAAATGCTCATGGACAGCCTTGAGAACGTGGTCCCCCTTCTTTACTGGCCATTGATGTAGGTTTGCATGATGCTTCTACCATTTCTTATTCTGATATTGCTCTATGCGACCAACTGTCTATGCACACTTTTGCTCTATGGAGTCGAGGTTGATGATCCTCAACTTGTTGTTCTGGGCTTTGCTCATGACATTCGACAGAATCATTTGAAGTAATGGTGACTGCAACTCAAGAGGTAACATCACTTTAGACCCATAAAAAAGACTATAAGGTGTCTTACCTATCGTAGTCCTACACGTCATCTTGAAAGCAAAGGTCTTACTTACATTGAATGCTGCTGGAACAATGGATGTTGTTGCTGAGCCATTCGACATCCAAACTAGAAAGGATAGTAATAGGTCTAGCAGCATCTGCATGGAGAGGTCAACACCGAGGTAGCTAGGAATTAAGATGATGCAAGTGCTCAGGAGTCCCAACCCTAGGCAAACATTATGCAGTTCAGCTATCATATTGGCTACCTAATAGTTGAATGTCTTTTGGGCTCGAGCGATGGTAGGGGCTAGAGGATATCAACATTGTGGTTGGGCCACAATACTACTAGGACTCTAATATTAGGTGCTGACTAGGGAAGCTACTACCTGGGCGATGAGCCATGGTGGTAGTAGCTCTGGAAGGTTAGAAAGATGTCAAAAGAAATCTTTGAAGGATCAGTAAGATACCAGGGGCAATGGCATTGCACATATTCTTGAGGGTGTTTTTCTAGCATCGTGAACTACATTTGGGAACTACAACATCCCACTCCGTGTTGGCACTATGCATGCTCGCTTCTTTGATGAGTTATGGATGCACACTAGGGTCATGTTTCAGACCTAGTTTAAGGTCTTGGTAGACCATCTGATGTGCTAGTTTAAGGTCTCAGTAGATTTTGGTTCACTAGTTTAAGATCCTAGTAGACCGTTCTGCTCGTTTATCATCGTAGCGGATGGTGGCTTTGCTAGTTTAAGGTTCTAGCAGACTTTCTATGCTAGTTTAACATCGTAGCAGACATGATTTGCTAGTTTTACATCATGGTGGATAGTTTGTTCTATTTTGTAGTCATAGTGCACTGCCTTTGCGAGTTTTATGTTGTAGCAGATGAGCTTTGCCAATTTTACATTGTAGTAGATGAGCTTTGCCAGTTTTATGTCTTAGCAGATGAGCTTTGCTAGTTTTACATCATAGCAGACATTTTCTTACCTTTGCCAGTTTTATGTCATAGCGAATGTTTGCTTATCTTGCTCATGCATTAGGTGTAGTATGGCTTGAGGTATGAATGATTCACAAGGTTTACGATCTCGTTGCCATCCATGTTTTCCAGCTTGAAGGCCCCATTCCCATAGGCTTTTGTGATCATGAATGGACCTTCCCAGTTTTCTGAGAATTTGTTCAAATGCTCATGGATAGCCTTGAGAACGTGGTCCCCCTTCTTTACTGGCCATTGATGTAGGTTTGCATGATGCTTCTACCATTTCTTGTTATGATATTGCTCTATGCGACCAACTGTCTGTGCACACTTCTGCTCTATGGAGTCGAGGTTGATGATCCTCAACTTGTTGTTCTGGGCTTTGCTCATGACATTCGACAGAATCATTTGAAGTGATGGTGCCTGCAACTCAAGAGGTAACATCACTTTAGACCCATAAAAAAGACTATAAGGTGTCTTACCTATCGTAGTCCTACACGTCGTCCTGTAAGCCCACAGAACATAGAGGATTTGCTCATGCCATCTTCTCTTGCTGTTGTTAAGAATTTATTTGAGCAAGTTGATGATGGACTTGTTCATAGCTTCTGCTTGTCCATTTTCCTGCGGGTAGTATGGCAAGGAGAATGATGACCTGATGCCAAGATTGCTGTAGAATTTTTTTGTTTCCACACTACTGAACTATGGCCTGTTGTTAGTCACAATAGTCATGGGAAGCCGAAACCTTGTCACAATGTTGTCTAAGATGAAGTAGGAAACCTACTAGGATGTCGTCTTCCTCAGGGGAATAGCCTCCACCCACTTTGTAAAATACTCTGTGGCAGTGATGATGAAGCTATGCCCTATGGAAAATTTAAGTTTGAAGGTCCTATGATGTCTAGTTCCCATTGCTGGAAAGGCCATGTGATCTATGTTGGATGAAACTCTATAGGTAAGACGTGTATAAGATTTGCATATCTTTGGCACATATCACAAGTCTTAACTTTGGCTAGGCAATCACACTCCATGTGAGGCCAGTAGTACCCTAGGCATCTAATTTTTGCCACCATGGCCCTAGGGCCTATGTGTCCACCACATAGTCCGTCATGTACTTCATTAATGACCTTCTGCACTTGCTCCTCATTTACGCATGCCAACAATATCCCGTTAAAGGAGCGTCTACATAGGGCATTGTCTCCCATGAGCACATATTGTTGAGCATGCTTGCAGATCATATCTCTTTGGGTAGAGGTTAATCCGCCTGGGTGCTCACCATGTTGCAGGTAGGCTTTAAGGTTAGCATACCACTCTTGGGTTTCCACAGTGCTAATAGAGGCTATGTGTACCACCTGAGTGATAGCCTCCGTACACTCAGTAATCGAAACTAACAAACTTATGAACAGGTGTGGTGGCACATTTAACACTAGGATGGCTAGGGCATCTACTATGGTGTTTTTTTTACACGACATGTGTTGAATGTCTATTTTTGTAAACTGTTTGAGCAAACATTTCGCTTGGTCACCAAAGATGCGTAGCTTTGCAGGCGTAGACCCTAGTGATTTGATTCACAACGAGTTGTGAATCATCGCGAATTGCCAGGTGTTGAATGCTTAATGCTTGGGATGCTGAGAGGCCCCTAAGTAATCCTTCGTACTCTACCACGTTATTTGTACAAAGGAATGCAAAATGATAAGCAAAATGTTGCATTTCCCTAGAGGGGAACATGATGATAGCAGCTGCACTACCTCCTCACGCGATCGAGGTGCCATTTAAATGCAAAGTGGCTTCAAGATGTGATAGGATAGCGTTGATAGTACTAACATGCTTATTAGGAAATTTAGGATCTATGATTTCCTGATCATCAATGGATGAGATTGTAAGTTGCATTACTATAGCTTGACCCTTTGTCGATGATTGGCTTACATAATGCAAATCGAATTCCGCTGTTATGGCTTTCCACCAGACTATCCTGCTACTCTCATATAGATTATTTATGATAGCCTAGAGTACATTGCTCTTGCAAATGATGTTAACTTTACTGTGAAATAGATAATGCCTCCACTTCTTCAATGCAAACACTAGGGCAAGGTATTTTCTCTCCACCTCATTGTATCTTACCTCATACGCTATCAATGCATGACTTAGATAGTACATTGAAATCTTAGAGCTGTCATCTCATTTCTGACATAACAGTGCCATGATAAACATGTCTGAGGTGGTAAGGTAGATGAAGAAAGGCTTATCTCTTTGTGGTGGGTACACAGTTGGGAGATGTTAAAGCTCTTTCTTTAGATCATCAAAGGCTTGTTGGCATTGTGTTGTCCATTCGAAGTAAACCCCTTTCTTTAGTAAGTATTACATGGGGTGTAACTTGTCAGTCAACTTCGTTATAAACCTTCTGATAAACTATACCCTGCCTTGTAACCCGTGAAATTCTTTAAGATTTGTAGGGGGTGCTAAATTAATGATGGCCTTAACTTTGCTAGGGTCCACTCATATTCTAGCCTTCGATACTACAAACCCTAACATGCATCCAGTTCTCACCCTGAAGACATACTTCTTTGGGTTAAGGCATAAATCATGCATCTAGTAGCACTTGAGGACTACACCTAGATTTTTGGGATGATTAGCAGCCTCTTCAGATTTTACCACTATGTCATCCATGTAATCGTTCAACGTTTCTAGGATGTAGTTGCTAAAGATGTAAGTCATGGCTCTCTAGTAAGTTGCTCCGGTTCTTGTGAGCTCAAAGGGCATCATAGCGTAACAAAAAGTACCCCATGGGGTCATGAAGGTTATTTTTAAATGATGCTCTAGGCTGATGCGAATTTGGTTGTAGCCGGAAAAACCATGCGTGAAGGATATCAGAGCATGACTAGCCATAGTGTCAATGAGTTGATCAATACTTGGCAGTGGGAAATCATCTTTGATCGTTGCTTAGTTCAGATCCCTAAATTCTATACAGATTCGTATTTCTCCCATTTTCTTAGAAACCACAACGATGTTTAACACCCACTCTGAGTAATCAACTGCCCAGATGAAACCAGCCTGATATAGCTTGGTGATTTTATCCTGTACGACTAGTGCGATCTCTGGTTTAACCTTGCAAGCATTCTACTTAACTGCTTTCATCCATGGATCTAAGACAATGTTGTGTTGTATGAGCCTTGAATCTAAATCTGGCATGTCATTGTAATACCACGTGAATACTTTGATGTTATTCTACAGTACCTTGGCTATATCTTTGTGCATTTGTGAATCTAGGAGGGAGCTAAGCTTTAACATTTTTATTTTCCCCCTGGATGTTGTCACAGGCATCTTAATGAGAGGATCCTCAGTTACATTCCCAGCCTCTAAATCTAGGGTTTGGACCAGATGTTTGGGAAAGTCTGGGGATGTTTCTAAGAATGCTACAGTGCTATCTGCGAATGATCCCCAGTCTATAGATTCTCAGTTCAGTTGTCTTGTGAGCTCGTCGTGTGGACCTATCAAGGCTAGAGGTAAAGAAAGATCATGGTGCGATGTAGAGGAAAATGATGCAGGGGAAGATGATGTATGACAACACAACTTTTAATTTTCATATTTTTATATTTTTGTAAAACTATTGCAAAAATTGTCTAAGTGAAATTTTGAATGAAAGATAAATTATGGAAATATTGATGCTACTCTAGTTTATGCGTTATGTATGTTATCTATGTGATTAGTTTCTATGTTTTTCATTTTATTTTTAGGCCATTTTGGGCCATCCCTAGTTTTAGGCCATTTCGGGCCATGGGGTGATATAGTTTTAGGCCATTTTAGGCCATGCGTAGTTTTAGGCCATTTCAGGCCATTGCTAGTTTTAGGCTATTTCGGGCCACCACTAGTTTTAGGCCATTTTGGGCAATGGTGAGATATAGTTTTAGGCCATTTCAGCCTATCGCTAGTTTTAGGCTATTTCAGGCCATGGGGCAATATAGTTTTAGGCCATTTCGGGCCATGCGATAAATAGAAGGTATGTTAACGATTTTAGAAAATTAAGTTGGTGTACCTACCATAGATGGATGAATGCAAAGCCAATAAGTGGTAAATGTACAAAGGATGTTAACTAGGTAGGAAGCAGTGGGGTTGCTACGTAATGCGTAACTAATTTTTGACCCATCATGGATTGGGCGAGGCATAAGCTAAGGCATTCATCTACATCATTGTCCTGCACTTGGAAGGGCAACTTGGCCCACGCATTTTCATTTTCTGAGCTGGCGTGTTGGGCCAGCTCTTTCACTAAGTAGTCAGTATGTATGGAGTCAAGCACTTCATTCTTAGAGGTTATAACCTCCGAGCCCTACTCCATATCTATGTTATTTATTTCTTGCATTGCTTCCTTGTCATCATGGATTACCACCTCCCTACCTATATAGGGTAGATGAATCTCCTGATGTATGGGCGAAGAGATAGCCCTAAGTTGTGCTAACCATGACCTCCCCAATATCAAGTTAAACTTGGACATCTCTTTCACCATTATAAACATTGCATTTTTGGGGAACTAGTCCCCTGCCACAAAGTCGATGTGGACCATGCCTTTCACCATAACTCGTGCCTTGTTGAATCACTTTAAGCATGACGTTGTCATGGGTTTGATTTGGTCGAACAAACCCATCTTATCCACAATAGGGAATGGGATGATGTTCATAGCAGCCCCATCATCAACATGTACCCTTCGGATCTTATGTTGACTAACCTGGATTGTGATGAAAAGAGGCACTGTAGTCACCTAACCCTTTTCAGGGTCTTCCCTAATGGAATTGTTGTGAAAATTCAACTGGGACTACTATGGTTCTGTAGGTGTAGAAGGAAGCATAACTGAGTGAATCGCTTTTTCTTCTATTGGCTTGTTCTCGTCAACTGGTATTTTCGTTAACATGCAAACCAAAGCCTCACGGTGTGTAGTGGAAGTCATAATTAGCTCATATAGGCTCAACATTGTGTTGTTTTATTTTAGAGCCTACTTAACCTAAGTGAGACACTTAAAAGGTTTGGGCCACCTTTCTATTTACTGCCTTTCTCCTCTTCCATTCATTCCAAGAGACGAATTTCCTAAGGAGGGACAATTTCGAGTCTCGAATCAGACCCTTTTAGGTGAGGTGGCAATGACCATGCACACGTAGCAATGTCATCTTTCAGCAATGAGGATGTAGATGCAAAGGATGAGAGCATAGGCTTGAAAGTACCTAGGGCGGTACATTCCATCAACGCCTTGCCTATCAAACGCTCTTCTCATTTTTTTGGATGAGAAGGCTACAATGTTGTCTTATGCGGGGTAGGGGTGATAGAATGGCTTGGCCCCCTAATGATAAATGATGCTAATAGTGTTAATGCATGCGACGGTGGTGCTATTTTACATATAGCTGGTGCAGGGGTGGATGTCCGGGGAGGGAATCTCAGGAAGAATGGTTGCTATGGAGTTTGCTTAGTCATTGGTGATGTTGGTGCACTACACTGAGGCACATGAACCACAAATGGTTGTTGGGGAGGTTTAGGATTACTGTCAAAATTGATGGTGTTGATAATGTAGCCAGTCTTGCTAGAGTTAAGAGGATCCATATAGACATGCAAAAATTGATTTTCGAGATGCACTGGGTTTCTTTCGTCTAAAACCAGTTTCCATTGATCAATCATTATTTGGATGTCATCTTTTAACGCCATGCAGTAATCTGTATCGTGACCACATTATTGATGGTAGTCATAGAACCGCTCTAGCTTGAAATTCTTAGGAACTGGCAGCTCATTGGGCAAGGCCAAGGAGGGGTTCCTAAGGAGTTTGCTATACCATTGATATTTTTTGACACCCTCCTATGACATCTGCTTGTGTTGGATATACCCCATTCCCAGTAATTACTTTAGAAGTTTTGAAGGCTTGATGGGCAATGAGATGTACTTAGAGTGATCTTTATGCTCGAAGTTAGGCTTGGGCGGTGTGGATGCTTTAGATGTAGATGTGAAGGCTTGAGTTGCGTTGCGTGGTGCGGGTGTAGGGTTTGTTGCTAGTTTGGCCACTTTCTTGTTGTTCTTGTTGTTTTTGGGTTTGGCTTTGTTTGCCACAGCGGCCACTATGGTTGTTGTAGCTTTGTCCTTATCCTTGTCCTTCTTCGTAAAAGTGTTCTTATATGCAACACAGGCTAGGTCCTTGCTTACCTCGGCCGTGTCTTGTATGCTCTTGGTTTGGGTGAAAGCTTTACTAAGATTCTAAGGAGCAAGATAGTATAGTTTGGACTTAATGAAGTTGTTCATTGCACCCTTAAAGACTGCTAGCAAATGGGCTTCCGTGATGGGTTCATGGATCTCGTTAAGGGTAGCACTCCACCGCTGTATGAATTTTTGGAATGGTTCCAATGGATCTTGCATCACACTCATTAGCTGATCCATTGTAACTTCCAGTCTCAAGTTATACTTGAAACATGTTACGAACTGGGTCAGGAGCTCCTCTATGGTGGAGATGGAGGAGCATGGAAGCACGCGGTACTAGTCTAAGGCTTTCTCTGTCAGAGACATAGTGAAAGTACAAATGATTGTGTGTGGCCATTGTTGCAAAAGAAGAGACTCATATTTGAATGTAATAAGATGTGCATTGGGATCACCCTTCCCATTGTATTTTGTAAAATGGGGGAGTGGCATCCGAGGGGGTAAAGTTAACATGGGAACTACCGGGTTGATAGGATCATCCTGGTAGAAGTCCATGACTTATACCATGTTAGAGCCAGTAGTCTTGGGGTGTTTCATTTTCTCAGTAAGGGTCTAGATAAGGTAAAATGCTAGATCCAGACCTGGGGACAATGTGGATGGTTGGGGAGATGCATAGGTAGCCCCCATCTATGAAGTGACAGGGGCAACGATGTGACTCATAAACGACCCCTATGAAAGGTACCAGCAACCAAAAATGTCAGTGGCTGGAAACATCGAGAGGTTGTCAGGTGAATAGTTTTAACCCTAAATCCGTGCAAGGGTTGTGCTAGATAAAAAATAGAAACAAGGCACCCTGAATGGTCTGGTCAATCAGACAGGGAGTTAGTCGATGTAACTTAACCTTCTGTAAATGTGTAATGCAGAAGTGATGTTTATAATGTAATATAATAATTATTAAATGTAATGAAAAAAAATGATGTAAAATGCAATGATAATGAGTAGGAATATAAATCGAACTGGAGTTAGAAAATGCACCGCCTCAAGATTGCAACTTTACTTTGTTGAGATGGATATAATCGTTTGGACAACACTAGGAAGCACGAAGATTCCAAAGGTAACTAGAACATTCAAAGTCAGCCGACTATGTTCTTGAACACAGATTTAAAAGCCAACAATGCAAAGTGCTGCAAAGCTAATAGAAAAAATTTCTCAATTTGCCAACCCTTTGAATTGCTAATTTTCCAAACTGCCAACTTGCCAAAAATGCCAATAATGCTCAAAATTGCCAACCACCAAAAAAATTTGCCAACCCTTTGAGCGTTTCTTGTTGGGGTATTTATAGGGCTAGGAGCACATGAGAAATGAGGCATAGATGACATGTGTCCTAGACCCATGGAATGCTCACATGTCCATACTGCATGAACATGCAAAGTCGGTCGTGAACTTGTCACACTGTAATTATGTTGTCGAAACTGGAGATGCTGGAATCAAATAAGCCAACAATGTAGATGAGGAATGAGGCATATTTAAGTAGCGTAGCTAACTCCTATGTTGTGCTACGCTATGTAGCGTAGCATGTCAGCATAGCGTAGCATAGCATAGCCATTAGTTTGAAAAGAAAGTTTGCATTTGAAGTCAACTACATCTTTTGGAAGCTATGGCACACATCCGATTAACTTTGGAAACACTTCATTTAGTTTGCATCTCTACTATGCTATGCTACATTATGTAGCATAGCATACTGTAGCAGCTAGCTTTATTTGCGACTCATGCTGAAATTGCAAACACTTGTTTGAAGCTTTGATCATGCTAATAGTTGCAACTTTTACCTTTGTGAAAGGAAGAATTCAAACTTGCTGAACTTGCATTTGAGACATCTTTTGTTGTTCTTACATCATCACTACATTGTGCTACGCTATGTAGCATAGCATAGCATAGCAGCTAGCATATCCTGCTTTTTGTTCAATTTGCCACTTTTTGATGAGAAACTTTGCTAAGTGTACTAATCTAAATCATTGGTGCAAGGTTGGAAGGGAAAATAAACACCGAAAGATCGTCGAGTAGACACAGCTGACCCTACCCTCGCCCGTGGGCAAGCTGGAAAAGAAAATGAAGGTAGAGTGCCTTGGATGGTCTACACACAAATCAACCAAGGACTTCCCCAAGCATAAACTATGGCTTGCGTTGGGGTTATCATAACTAATGTTTGAAATGTAAATAGTGGCATACAAAATGCAAACAGATTGCACATACAATAGTATTGCAAACAAATGTAATGTAAAATAGAGTAAACAAAATAATGGTTGGAAAAATGAACTATATTGTATTGCTTAGAAAATATGTGCACTGGTCAAAGCATAGCTACACGTGTGGATGGTAGGTCAAGTGCCAAGCCCTGGGGTGATGTGATGTATTTCAAAAGTGTTTGGATGCTAGGAATCAAGTGTGTCCAAGTGCCTAAGGATTGCTAGTATGAGTTTCTTAAGCCATCCACCTTTAAAATTGCCAACCTTGCTTATGTAAATTGATAGGGTATTTATAGGGCTTGGTGGGGCTTGGGTGTGGAATTCATGAATGGAATCAATGGCTGAGAGACGAGAGGAAAATGGATTGTGTGACACGTGTTCGATGGACAACTGTATGTGAGTTGGACATGCACAGGTAAGCTATGTTCTCGACCAGGTGCATTGTATCTTATAGCATGTGATAACTTACTCAAACTAGCTTATGCTTATGGAAGCACATACAATTCGAAGCATAAGATCCTAACAAATGACAAATGATGAAAAGTTAGAATGAAATGACAATGTACAACAAGAGAAATTGACTCTGGCTCACTTGAAACTTTCGGATCTCTAGATTGACTACTACAAGATGTCTATCTGAGTGGCTTTGTGGCTATTTGAGGCATCTCTATTTGATCAGGACTTCTAGCATGAGTTGATTTTGTCTTGGTGTGTCCTCAGTGTGCTCATGCTGTACTCACACTACACTCACATTGTACTCATGTTGCCAGCATGACCTTAGCATGAGCTTTAGCGTGAGTGAGCCAAAATGATGTATTTCCCACCAAATTTTGATTTTGAAGCTTTTTTATTGAGTGAAACTACTATCTAACTGTGTGTGGTTGACCTTAAGAGTGATCTTAAATTGAAAGTAACTTGTTTTGAGCCACTTTTGGTAGCTCACGTTAGACTCATGCTGCCAGTGTGAGTGTACCATGACCATAGTGCGAGTTGTAAGATCTTATAATTTTGGATCTAAAATATAGCATTCTAGAGGCTGAAATCTAAAGTTGTCAAAAATGATCCCTAAGGATAACTTGCACCTTGGAAATCAGATCATTTTGATTCAGTTTTGGGTTCTAAAAGTTGCTCACGCTAGCAGCGTCCACTCAGCGTGAGTGATAACGTGAGTGTAAAAATGTGAACAATCTGTCTCCAAATTTGAATTCCTAAATGCTAAAGCTTGGAGTGATCATTAGTGGATGGCTTACACCCTAGAAATCAGATCATTTTGACTCAGTTTTGGGATTGTCAGATTTGATCACGCTGTACTCACACTGCCAGTGTGACCTCAGCGTGACCATAGCATGAGTGAGAAATTTTGTACTTTTTGACCTAAAATTTGAATTCGTGAATGCTGAAACTTTGAACTAGGCACAACAGTGGCCCTTGAAAATACCTTACACCCTTAGACTAAGCCACCTTTGACTTGATTCTGATACCGTTTGGATTTGCTCAGATAAAGGGCAAGCTAGCTTGACAGGAGTTCCATGTCTTAGTCAAGTTTTGCCTCCCGAATGCTCAAAAGAGCTTGAGTAGTTCTTGTTTCAAAGTGTTAGGCTAAAATTAGTGGTGTTTCATTGGCCACTCTTTCTTGAAGTTTGGGGAAATCCACCTAAGAGGAATTGACAAAGAAGTGAAAAACACCATGAACAACCAAGTACCAAGCATTATCCATCGGCCCTTGGCTAGATGTCATCGCACCGTTTTCAAAAGTACATGGGATTGATGTAGTGACTGAAAATGTTGGTAGCTGGAAAACATCAAGAGGTCGTCAGTCATAATAGTCTTAACCCTGGATCCACGCGAGGGTCATGCTAGATAAAATGGAAATGGGATTCCTTGAATGGTCTAGTCAATTAGACAAGGACTTAATTGGTGTCACTAAATGTTTTGCAAATGTATAATTTGAAAATAATTTTTATAATGTAAAATATTGATTATTATATGTGAGGGAATGAAAATGATGTAAAATGTAATGATAAATAGGAAAATAAATTAAACTGAGGTTAAGAAATGCACCACTTCAAAATTACGGCTTTACTTTGTCAAAGTGGATATAATTGGTTGTGTGACGCTGGGAAGCATAGGGATTCAAAAAGTAACCAAAGAAATTCAAATCAATCCAACTGTATGCTTGAATGCAGACTTTAGAGCTAACAATGTGAAGTGCTACAAAGGTAATGGAAAAGAGCTAACATGATGCAAAAAAGGGATGCAAACTGTTTTGCGAATAGGGTTTTCAATTGGTTTCCTAACAACAAATGCCAACAATGCTCAAAGTTGCTCAAATTTGCCAACCTGCTCAAAATTTTTCCAACCAACACAAAATTTTCCAACCATAGTTTTTGCCCAAGTTTGCCAAATTTTTGTGAACCATTTGAGCTTCACTCATCTAGGTATTTATAGGGCTAGGAACACATGAAAGATGCAGTTTGGACGCCACATGTCCTAGACTTGCTAGATGTTGATGTGTTCATGCTGCATGGGCATGCAAAGCTAATTAATGAGCCTTCCATGCTAAAATTACATTGTCAAAACTAGAGAAGTTGGGGTTAGGTGTGGAATCAATGTAGATAAGAAGGAGTGAAGCACACTGATGTAGCGTAGCTGCTTGCTATGTTGTATTATGCTATGGAGTGCAAGATGTTTGGTGTAACATGGCTACTTGCTATGCTATGCTACGTCCAACCGCCTGCTACGCTGTGCTATGCTATGGAGCATATCATGTTTGGCGTAGCATAGATGCTTTCTATGTTGTGCTACACTATGTAGTGTCATAGTGTAGCCACCAGTTCGTGGAAGAAACTTGCGCTAGAGCTAATTACAATTGTTGGAAGCCTTTGAAATGCTTTGGCTAGCTCTACATGTTTGCTATGCTATGCTCTGCTACGTAGTGTAGCATAGCGTAGTAGCTAGCTTTAACTATGATTTGGATTGTGAACTCTTGCCTGAAGATCATGTTGAAAATTTGTAACATTTTCTCTTGTGCAACGTGAAGCTTGCGAACTTGCTGATCCTGCATCCTGAGACACCTTTTGTCATTCATGCATCTTTGCTATGCTATGCTATGCTGCGTAGTGTAGCATAGCATACCAACCAACTTAGCCTACTTTTTTCTTGATCTGCAACTTTTCTAGTAAGAGGAGCTTTGCCGAAGGACTTGAAGTTAAGTGAAGCAACTGGTTTTGAAAGGCCGGATGTGCTTGCTTAGTGGAATTGAAATCACTAAGTATGCTAGGTCTTTCTGCCTTGCTTTTGCTACACTGTGCTATTCTGCATAGTGTAGCACAATGTAGCACTTCATCCTACAACTGTCTTCTAAGGCATGCTAAGCTACATAGTGTAACGTAGCTAAATTCTTGACTAGAAAACTTACCAAACTATTTTGCGTAGCCTAAGCACCACCGAAAACCCCATGCATTACTTCTGAGTAAACTATCAGCTCGATGAACTATCCAGGTGGGCAAGTTGGAGAGTCCATTACGCCTACCGACACTGAGAGTAGAAAATTTTCCAAACTGGGCTGTCTAAGCTCAGAATATACATCTCCTGAAGAACTGCCATGACGTTGCCTGAATTCCAAGGACCCGATGAAGCAAGAATGCCTTGAAAATTTAGGGTGTTTCAATTGAGGGAATGTAGTTCAAGATGCAAGATGATTGGTTGTAACCAGGGGAAGCAAGGAGTTGATCAAGGGTTATAATTGCTGATGGGATTGTGGGAGAGGAAATGGTCTCATGTGAACAAACTATATCTTTGGTCCTTATCAATAGCCAGTGTTTAGCAGACTTAGAGCTGAGACATAGGAGGTGCATTCTTTGGAGAAATGGGACTCTTATAGAGTGTTTGCGGGGCCCATTGTAAATAGCCAAAGCCACGTGATGATGTGCAACACGATCTCTTTGAGATATCAGTGTAACTATTTTCCAAGACAATTGCCTTCTCACTTGGGGCATGTATGAGAACAACCAATAGTCTTGGTTTATGGTGTTAACAGGGTCATGAAGACCTTTTCCGTGCATTTTTCTCTTTGACCTTTTTGTTCCTTTTCTTTTTGTTTGTTTCTTTTCTTTTATTTTTGTTTTTTGTTAATTTTCTTTTTTTGTTCTTCTTATTCTCTTTGGTCCTTTTGAAAGATCTTGCTTTTTGTGCTGTGCTCGTGTTCGAGAGCATGCATTTTTTGTCATTCATCATATACTCTATTTTGCGTTGCAACTGCTTAGAGAGTCACAGTGTGCAATAGTGTATCAGGGGCTTTGAGGTGATTAGGGAATGTAATTGAATAGGATAAGGGGGCATGATGGGGAACAGAGAATGTATTGGTAGTTGGGATGTACTTATGAACAGACTAATTAACCCAGTCATGTGCGTCAGGAAGAATGTGATACCTTGTCATCACAATGAAGTGCATCTATGAAGAAGATAAGAAAAACATAAATGAATCAGTTAACTAAGCACTTTAAACAAGGAGATGGATCCACTGTGTGCAATTTTCAAAGTAGACAGAATCATGAATAGCATCAGCCTTATCAAGGCCCATGAGACAAATTATGTAGCAAGCCTTTTTGGAACATGAACAACCAATTACAGTAACAAACCTTTTCAAGTTTGTGCCTGGTCATCGATGATGTTGCCAGTTTATAGTCTTAGTGGACTGTTGCGGGTTAGTTTCACATCATAACCCTTTGGACGACACTAGTTTAGCATCATAGCGGATGGTGCATTGCTAGTTTATAGTCGTAGCAGACTATGAAGAGGAAAACTAGTTTATAGTCTTAGTGGACTCTAGATGCTAGTTTTACATCATGGTGGACATATGTGGTAGTTTAGCATCATACCTGATAGAGCTCTGTGATTTCGATTTATTGTCATGAATCCAGGACATTCTGTGGTATCAGTTTTAAGTCATGATGTCAGGATTGTTCTATGGTATCAGTTTTAAGTCATGATGCCAGGATTGTTTTGTGGTATCAGTTTTAAGTCATGATGCTAGGACTCTTACGTGGTATTAGTTTTAAGTCATAATGTCAGGACTATTCTATGGTATTAGTTTTAATTCATAATGCCAGGACTATTTTGTGGTATCATTTTTAAGTCATAATGCCAAGAATATTTTGTGGTATTAGTTTTAAGTCATAATGCTAGGACTATTCTATGGTATCAGTATTAAGTCATAATGCCAGGATTGTTTTGTGGTATCAGTTTTAAGTCATGATGCCAGGACTGTTACGTACCTCAAGTTCATCATACATAGTACTGTTTCAAGTACAGGTGATTTGTAGGATTAGCAAACTTATTCCTGTTCATGTTAGCAAGTTTGAATGCTCCATTATTGTATGCCTTGGTGACTAAGTAAGGCCCTTCCTAGTTGGGTGAGAATTTGTCTAGATGTTCATGGGCGAATTTAAGGACTAAGTGTCCTTCCTTGATCGGGCTCTTATGAAAATCATGTTTATGTCGTTGCCACTATTTTTTCTGGTACCACTATGTTGTTGTCAAAATCATGTTTATGTCGTTGCCACTATTTTTTCATGGGCGAATTTAAGGACTAAGTGTTTGCACATGTTCTTCCTCCACCAAGTCAAGGTCAGCAATGCATAGTTCATTATTTTGACTTTCATCGAGGAGGCGTAAGAGAGCTATCTGCAACGAGAGAACCTGTAACTCTAAAGGTAAAACAACTTCAAATTCGTACACAAGACTATATGGAGTTTTACCTGTAGATGTTTGATGTATCGTTATGTATGCCCATAATGCGTAGACTAATTGCTCATGCCATCATTTTTTGCTCTGATTTAGCATCTTTTTGAGCACCATGATGATAGTTTTGTTTGTAGCCTCTGCTTGACCATTGCTTTGTGGATAGTAAGGTAATGAAAATACATGTTTAATACCTAGGCTTTCATAGAAGCTTTTAGTATCTACACTGTTGAACTGTGGCCCATTGTCAGTAACGATGGTCATCGGAATACCAAAATAGGTCATGATATTTTCTATTATGAAAGTGCAAATGTGTTTAGAAGTGGTCTTCCTAAGGTGAATAGCTTCTACCCATTTTGTGAAGTATTCAGTTGCAGTGATAATAAAGCTATGTCCTATAGAGGATGATGGGGGGGGGGGTCCAATTAAGTCTAATCTCCATTTTTGAAATGGTCATGTGATTTGTGTTGTGTGCAATTCATTAGGTGGCACATGTATTAGATTACCATGCTTTTGGAAAATGTCACATGTTCTAACCTTGGAGATGCAATCATACTCCATGTGTGGCCAGTAGTAGCCTAAGCACCTAATCTTTGTTGCCATTGCTTTGGGTGCAATGTGCCCTCCACAAAGTCCTTCGTGGACTTTTTCTATATCGATGCTATTAACGCACATCAGCAAAATTCCTTCGTAGGATTTCTGACACAAGATATCTCCTATTAACACATATTGCTGAGAGCATTTTTTCACAACATCCTTTTGAGTCTTTGTCAAGTGTTGTGGAGGCTTGTCTTTTAGAAAGTATTCTTTTATGTCATCGTACCATTCTATTGTGTATGTTATGCTAAAAAATGCTATAGGAATTTCTTCAAGGATGTTAATCATAGGTTCAACACAACTTGTATAGAGCTAGGCAACACATGGAACATTTAGGGTGTCATGTTTAAGGCTAATGTAGTAAGTGCATCAGCAATGGTGTTTTCTCTTCTAGAGACATGCTGTATATTCACTTCTACTAATTGCCTCAGCGGATGCTTGGTCAAATCACAATACGGTTGCAAATGGAGAGCCCTACATGTGTAAACCTCAGTGACTTGATTAATGACTAGTTGTGAATTACCTTGAACTACAAGATGTGTGATTCCTAAAGTCAATGTTGCCTGAATACCTCTGAGAAGACCTTTTTATTTCACCATGTTGTTGGTATAGGGAAATGTCAATTGGTAGGAAAAGGGTTGAATTTCTCTAGAGGGGTATGTTAAAATGGCCGTAGTACTTCCTCCTCGGGAGGTTGAAGCTCCATCGAAATAGAGGATTTCCTCGTAGTTGTCAGGTATAGTGTCTATACTGTTAACAATCTCATCAGGGAACTCAGGGTTAACTATTTCTTGATCATGTGTTGGTGAGACGGCTAATTGTGTGACTATTTCTTGACCTTTTATGGAAGATTGAGCAACATAGTATAGGTTAAACTTTGCAATCATTACTTTCCATCTAGCTATCCTACTTGACTCATAGATGTTGTTAGTAATGACACAAAGTACATTATCCTTGAAAATGATGTAAACTTGATTGCAGAAGAGATAATGCTACCATTTCTTCAAGGAGAAAATGAGGGAAAGGCATAATTTCTCCATGTCATTGTATCATTGTTCATAGGCAATTAAAGCATGGATTAGGTAATATACGAGGATCTCGACTCCATCTTTACATTTTTGACAAAGCATTGATGCAATGGAAGCATCAGAAGTTGCAAGGTAGATATAAAAGGGTTTATCGCCTTGTGGCAGATAAATAGTCGGCAGTTGAGTCAGCTCCTACTTTATGTTCTCGAATGCTTCCTAACGTTGTTGGGTCCATTGGAAATGCACATTATTTTGTAATAGGTGCTGCATAGGTCTCAACTTATCTGTCAACCTATCGATAAAGCATCTAATGAATTGCAGCATACCTTGAAGGCCACGTAATTCCATAAGGTTCTTTCGTGGTTGCATGTTAGTTATTGCCTTAACCTTATTAGGTTCTACCCATATTCCTGTTTCAGAGACTACAAAACCAAGCATTTTTCCTATTTTGACACCAAAGACACATTTCTTTAGATTGAGTGTAAGGTCATATTTGAGACAACGTTTAAGCACTAGGTCTAGATCTTTTGCATGTTGTTTGGTTGTTTTAGATTTAACCAAAATATTGTCAATGTAATCATTAAGCAAATTGAGCATGTAATCACTAAATATATATGTCATTGCTCATTGATATGTAGCTCCTGCATTTTTAAGGCCAAATGGCATCATAGTATAACAGAATGTACCCCAAGGTGTCATAAAAGTTGTTCTAAGTTGATGTTTTGGATTGATTCTTATTTGGTTGTATCCTGAAAATCCATCTATAAAGGATAATAGTGCATGCCCAATAGTTGTGTCTATAAGTTGATCAATGATGGGTAGCAATAAGTCATCCTTTATAGTGGCTATGTTAAGGTCACATAAGTCAATGCATATGTGTATACTAACGTTCTTCTTAGGGACTACAACAATGTTTGATACCCAATCAAAATAAACAATGGCCCGGATGAAACTAGGTTGGTACAGCTTTTTGATTGCAGCATAGACTGCCAAAGCCACTTGAGGTCTAACTTTACGTGCCTTTTGTTTCACCGGTTTAATTTTTTCATCAAGAATGATGTTGTGTTGGACAATTCGGGGGTCTAATCCTAGCATGTTTGGTATATGACCATGCAAATGTTTTTATGTTATCTTTCAGAACTTGAGTGATGTCATTGACAAGTTTTGAGTCTAGTAGGGTGCTTAGTTTCAATGTTCTAGTTTTGCCATTGAATGTAGTAATGGGGTTTCAACTAGAGGATCTTCAGTGATATTATCAGTTTCTAGATCTAAAGTCTTAGTCACATTTTTAGGCCAGTCTGACATTTCTTGAGTGGAGGCTATTAAATTAGTATAAGTGGATGGATTTAGATCCAAGGATTCTAGATTGATTACTCTTTTTACCTCCTCATATGGTCCACTGAGAGACAATGTTGAAAGGATATTCTTGGTGGCTGAAACACCCCAAAAATTCGAAGTCATTCTCGCTTCACCAAGCCTTGCAATTCGCATAGAACCATGACAGTTCTTCGGGCGGAGAACGCTCTGAATTTAGGTTGGCCAGTTCGGAAAATTTTCTACTTTAGGTGTAAACAGGCTCTATGGATCATCCTGCCTGTCCACTTAAGTAGTTTACCCAGTCGACAGCCTGCTTAGAAATGGTGCGCGAAGTTGACAACAGTGCTCAAGATGCACGAAATAATTCAGCAAGTTTTCTAAGTCACAAACTTTGCTATGCTATGCTACACCCCATTATGTAGCGTAGAAAGCTTTGGAAAATGAATGCAAAATGAAGTGTTGCGCTACACCATGCTACATAGCATAGCGTAGCATGACAACGACTATACAACCAGTTCCCTAACTCAACTTCAAGTACTTCAACAATGTCCCTTTCCGTCAGGAAGCGGCAGACCATGTTTGCTACTACGCTATGTTGAGCTACATGGTGCAGCGAGGCATAGCAATCCTATGGAAGAGACAAAAGGTAGCTCAAAGGGCCAAATTAGCAAGTTTGCAAGTCTCGCAACATAGGAAGCAAAGTTTGCAAATCGACAAAGTTTTCGTGACGAAGGCCAGTCACTACACTACACTACACTATGTAGCATAACATAGCATAGCAAGCATGCAACACACATGTAGCAGAATGCATGACAAGGTGCTACGCTACGCCAAGCATGCTATGCTACAAAGCATAGTAAGGCATGCAGGTGGTTGTGTGACATCAATGCACTTCACCTAATTGGACCATTGGCACACGTCTCCAGATGCTAATGGTTCAATTACGGCATGGCAGGCTCATAGTTACGGCATGGGAAACTGGCATTACAATAGTCATGCAAGTCCAACAGTCATGCATGGCACATGCAGCACAAGCAAGTCAACGTGAGCCCAAGGAACATGGCCTCCAAATCATCCTTTTCGCATGCCCTTGGTCCTATAAATACCCCAACAAATAGCATTCAAAGGGTTTGAAATCTTCCTGATTCTTCGACTTTTCCTCTTTTTGGCACTCAAGTTCCCTTCCCGACACATTGTAACATCAAGCATTGTAAGCTTTCTGTTTGACACTACAAAAATTTAGCATTTGCTGTTGGCATTTTTGTTCTGTTCCTTTTCTACCACCTTGCTATAAGCCTTGCATTGTTAGCACCTAAGTCCGCACCCAAGCGCACAAACTATTTTTCTCTACACATCTTGGTTACTCTCGGGATCTCTGCACTTCACCACACTGTGCAACCAACTGTATCCACCTTGATAGAGCAAACTTGTAGCTTCGGAGTGGTGCACTTTTCTAACTGCATTTTACTTTACTTCGTACTTATTGCTATGTCTTGCACTATTTTCTACTTTATTTACTTTCAAGTATTACTTTGCATTTTCTTTCCTATTTTCAAAACTATATGTTGCAAAAGGATATATAGACACCAATTAAGTCCTTTTCTGATCGACTAGACCGTTCATGGCACCCCGTATCCGCTCAAACCCAACATGGCCCTCCCACGGATATGGGGTCAAAACTGTCATGCCCGCTGACCCCTCGGTGTTTTCCAGTCACCAACATTTTTGGTCGTTACAGTTTTCTAGTGCTAGAAGGAGGGCCTTTTAGTTCCTTTTCTGTATGTCACGGTAGTTCTATGAGCCTTCTGCACCCTAATACACATAAGCGTAAACGTGACACCTTTTTGCGGTTGTTTGCGCTTTGTGTGGTGTAGATCAGTCGCCTCGACAGTTCCTTGGGAACCCTACAGAACACAAAGCCTTTGATCGCCAGCTAACTAGCTTGTCTTATGGTAGTCTTGCATGCATTCTATACCCCATCTTACATTGTATAGATCGGTCACTTCAACAATCCCTCAGGACCTCGCGAGATGCAAAGCCTTCTTGATCGCTAGTTAGCTTGCCTGTCTTACAGTAGTATTCCATGCATTCTGTACCCCATCTCGCATGGTACATATCGGTCACTTCAACAGTTCCTTGGGGAACCTGCAAGACACAAAGCCTTCTATCGTTAACTAAACTGGTTTTACGATAGTCTTGCATGTGCTTTGCATCCTATCGCACACTAGCATAAATGTGATACCCTTTTGTGGTTATTTACACCTTGTGTGGTGCAAGTCAGTCGTCTTGATGGTTCCTCAGGGATTCTACAAGACACAAAGCCTTCTATCATTAACTAAATTAGTTTTATGGTAGTCTTGCACGTGCTCTACACCTATCATGCACTAGTGTAAATGTGACACCCTTTTGTGGTTGTTTATGTCTTGTGTGGTGCAGGTCAATCGCCTCGACGATTCCTTAGGAATCCAGCAAGACGTAAAGCTTTCTTTTTACTTTTTTCTAGTTTCCTTGTTCTTTCACGTTCTTTTGCATAACTTTTTCCACTTTTTTGCATAACTACTTACTTAACAATGGCCTTTTCAAACATTGTTGAACAACCACTGAGCCAAACGTTGGAGACATGTCGATCTCTCAGAATCCAAAACTAAGGACTTGAGGGATTAGCCTAGCAACATTAGCATTACAGCTTCCTCTGTGCGAAGGTGTAGGCAAATATGCCCTTGAATGTCCATGAACTCAAGGACAAACGTAGCTTCGAGTTCGCTTACTACAACGGGAAGGATTTTGTTCCTCCTCCTAGCATTTCCTTACCTTTGACACAAATAGACCAAAGGTTTCTAGACTAATTAATCTAGTTGGCTAGGCTTATGAAGCAATAGGCCATTGCGTCCAACCAAGACAATGCTTTCCAAGATGGATAAGAGGAACTTGATTCCCAATAAGATGAGCGAGGTCCAACCAAGCTCGTTCCAGTCCCTCCTACTCAGTCCTTCTGGGCCAAGCCATTGTTTGTCACTGCTTCCTTTGTGATTACCCCTACGCTTCTGCAACCTACAATTACATCTGCTATGGGTAGCCACGCTAATCCTGCGGCATTTCAACACCCTCTTCCTTATGTTTCACATGTGACGTTTGTAGCTACTATCCCTTTACAAACTATTCAGTAGTCCATTCCTGTAGCACAACATATGCCAATCACGACTACCCTGCCACATGTTCGTACCGTGCCTATTTCATAAATGTACACGACTTCTATTTCCATTCCTACATTCCCATCCATTCCACCCACTGTGGCGGGCCCCAGCCCATCCACATGGTGGGCACCATTCACCTCTTTGCCTATTTCGCAAGCATCACAAATGTCTCACTATGTCCATTCTCAAGCCTACCAAGCCTCATAGATGGTACAACACAACATGGGGCTATGGTCTACACTGGTAGTGACACAAGCAGTCCATCCAACAACCGAACCCGTAGTTGCTACCCTAGCAACACCACCTGCTGGGTGGTGGACAACACAAACAACACCACTTGCGGGGGTTGCCCCAGAAGTATCGTTGATAGATCATGCCACCACCCCTGCCATGCCATAGGTGAGAGCAGCCTCCGTAGCTCTCCAACCATCTACAATGTTGCTGGGACTGGACCAAGCGTTCCAGCTCATCTAGACCCTCATTGAGGAAATAAAATGCCTTAAAGCTATTGGGTCTGACATGATACAAGTCATGGACTTCTACTAGGATGACCCCATTAGCCCTGCAATCCCTGCTTTGACACTACCTCCAAGGATGTCTCTCCCACACTTCACAAAGTACGATGGGGAGGGAGATCCCAATGCACATCTTGTAACCTTCAGGTCTGAATCTTCGCTATTGCAACAATGGCCGCACACAATTATTCACATCTTCACCATGTCCCTAGTTGGGAAAGCCCTAGATTCATACTACGCATTGCCACACTCATCCATTTCAACCTTGGAAGATCTCCTGACCCAGTTCATGACACACTTCAAGTACAACTTAAAGCTAGAAACCACGCTGGATCAGTTGATGAGTGTGAAGCAGGACCCACTAGAACTAGTCCAAAAGTTCGTTCAATGTTGGAGCACAACCCTTAATGAAATTTGCAAGCCCATCACGGAGGCCCACTTGTTGGCCATCTTTAAGGGTGTAGTGAATGACTTCATCAAGTCCAAACTGTACTACCTCGCTCCTCGCTCTCTTAGTTAAGCTTTCGCTTAGACTAAGGGCATACAAGATGCAGCAGAGGCATGCAAAGACCCAACCTACATCACCTACAAAAATACCTTTGCAAAGAAGGACAAGGGTAAGGTCCCAACAACCACAGTGGCCGTTGTGGCAACTGAGGCCAAGCCCAAACCTAGCAACAACGTTGGCAAGAATAACAAGAAACTAGCCATACCTATGGCTAACCCTATGCCCAAACAAGGCCACGTGCTACAAACTGCTATACCTACACCTGAGACATCTGTACAAACCAAACCCAACTTTGAGTGCAAAGACTGCTCAAATTACACCCCACTACCCCTCAAGCCTTAGGAACTCCTGAAGCAACTGTTGGCTATGGGATACATCCAACACAAGCAGATGTTGGAAGAAGCAATCGTGAAACATCAACGCTACTATGAGCTCCTTAGAAACCCCACTTTGGCCTTGCCCAATGAGCCTCCAGTTCCTAGGGGTTTCAAGCTAGATAGGTTTTGTGACTATCACCAACAGTGTGGTCACAACATGGATTACTGTCTGGCGTTGCAGGATGACATCCAGAGATTAATCGACCAGGGAAAACTAGTGCTAGATGAAAGTAACCCAGTACAACCCGAAAACTAATCTATGTATGTCTATACAGATCCCCTTAATGGCAACAATGTCGATTACATAATCAATGCTATCGGCATTGACAGTGATCCTAGGCCACCCCAGCAACCATTCGTGGTCCGTGTGCCTTAGCGTAATGCACTAGCACCACCAACGGTTGGTCAAATCTTGCAACAACCATTCATCCTGAGAGTCCTACCACGGGTATCCATCTTTGCGCCACCTATTAGCGAAGCCACGCTGTCCCATCCGTTAACACCTCTAGCTCTGTTCGTCATTAGGGGGTCGATGCCCTTGATGGTCCCTACCCCACGCAGCTCATCTAAATAGCCTTCTTGCCCCACAAGGCGAGAAGTCCACTTTGTGGATGAGACATTGAAGGGAAGTACCATTAAGGGCACCCCTAAGCCTATGTCTTTGCCTCCCGCATCTGTACCTTCATCACCAAAGACAAAGGTCAACATGACTACGTAGCCTGCATCACTCTGCCAACAAGGATCTGAACTCAGATCCGAAGTTGCCTCTCCTCGCAAAATTTGTCTTCCAGAATGAATAAAAGAGGAAGAAAGTGTCAAACAAGGGGAAGGCCAAGACTTCTTAGATGCCCTCACATAGGTCAAACAAGCTTTATAATAGAAAAATACTATGTTGAGCTTGTACGACCTAACCATGACATCTATCCCACATCGTGAGGCTCTAATCCGCATGTTGATAGTAACTTCGGTCAACGAAGACATGCCCATAGAGGAAGAAGCGATCTACTCAGTTATGCTTCCCCCCGCACCTGCAGGGTTAGAACAGCCTCAACTAACCTTATGCAATGATGCCATTAGGGAAGGCCTCGAGAGGGGCTAGGTGACCATAGTGCCTCTTTTCATCACAATTCGGGTCGACCAACACCGGATCCAAAGGGTACACATTGATGATGGGGCCACCATGAATGTCATCCCCTTCCCCATTATAGAAAAGCTGGGCTTGGTCGACTAGATGAAGCCCACAACGACCTCATGCCTGAGGGCATTCAATGGGGCACAAGTCATGGTGAAGGGCATAGTTCACATAAACTTCGTAGTAGGGGACCATTTCCACATAAATGCAATGTTCATTGTGGTCAAGGAAATGCCCGGGTTTAACCTAATCTTGGGGAGATCATGGTTAGCACTACTTAGGGTTGTTTCCTCACCCATACACCAAGAGATCCACCTACCTTATGCAGGCAAAGAAGTGGTGATTCACTGTGATGAAGTAGCAACATAAGAAATTCACAACATAGGCATGGAACAAGTCTTAAAAGTCATAACTTCTGAGAATGAAGTGCCTATAGCAATCTACACTGACTACCCAGCAGAGGGGCCAGCACAGCGAGCTGATCCCCAAAATAAAAATACATAGGCTAAGTTGCGCTTCAAAATGGGAGGTGACAACGTAGATGAAGGCCCTGGTGGAGAGCCTCGACCTTACGTCCCAGTCAACAAGTGTTGGGTCAAGAAGCAGCTTCGCCTAGCGTAGCAACCCCACTGCTTCCTGCCCACACACTGTTCATATGCTTCCACGCTACGGCCTGAAACGGCATAAAACTAGCGATGTGCAATGACCTAGAATGGCCTAAAACTACGCAATGGCCCAAAACAGCCTAAAACTAGCATAAGCTACCAGTTAGCCATTGTCTAGGTTGCTGACACATCATCTCTTTGGCATGTTATGCAATGACCCGAAATGGCCTAAAACTAGCACATGAAAGCATGAACATTTTATACAAAACGCATGTATGCAATACACAAGTTAGTGCAAAATCCTCTTTCTTTATTCAAAATCATTTTCTTTCAATGTTTACAAAATTCGTTACAGAAAAATTTCAAATTTTCAAAAAAAAAATCCCATGCGGTCATGGGTTGTCTCTGTTCATGCCTTTTTCATCGTCCGTTCCTGAGTCATTGCCTTGTGCATCACCTTCCCCTACTTTTCCCCTCACCGGCTCTTCATTCCCTCCCTCTACGGCTGCTGTACCATCACCTGGGGCCTACATCTTAGAGGTGAAGTGGTGAGTTAGGGCAACGCCATGCAAACTGCAACCGAGCATAAACATCAACATGGTAGAAAGCAACTAACTTGAGAAGGGTCCGTGTCCATCTTGAAGGGTATTTGGTCTAAACTGAGCCTAAGGTGAAGCCAGAACTCCTTTTCCATGATATCTACCCAAGGTCTTATGTCTGGTGCAACATCTACTACAGCAGCTCTTTCCCTTTCAATGGGTATCCACCTTGGCAGATGCGGAGAAAAGGAGATGGTCATGGTTTCTCTTGTGGGAAGGTCCATCTTCCAGTGAGGAGATTTCATGACCTTGACCTGCTCTTTAAACCTGGTGTAGATCTCATAAGTGTCAATGACATTTATGAATACTTCATATATAAATGCCTCCATAGCAGCATCTTCATATAACTTACGATGGGCAGCATTTTCTCGTTTATACATGTGCTTATGATTTCTTTGGGTTTGCTCGCATTTGAAAATCTTGGCACTGAGATCTTTTAGATTCTGACACTTCTGGTCTAGCAAGCCCATCTACATCTGCTACTCTATCAGTTCACCAGCAGTCTCGACATTCTGATGTACAATTGTCCAAAACTTGGCATGGTCTACCATAGCTATGCGCCAGTCCTCATTGTTAGTGCTGCGGGCCATGAGGAACTCATTCCTTGACTTGAGGTCCTCTACCTCAGCCCTCAGGTCAGCTTCTCTCTACTCTACCTTCTAGTCTCATTTCCACAGCTCCTCGTTGGTATGCTTTCACTGAGTGTAAAGTGCATTTGTAGAACTCATTGTATGCACGACGAGACATCTCGATAACTTCCTTCGGGAATGTGGACACAACAACAACTTTCAAAGGTAGTGTCGTGTCCCATTTGAGTTAAGATGCTGCAATGACATAAAGAACACATTACTCAAATCAGCATAGCACAAGTAGCAAATGCAAGAAACTTTAGCATAACAATGCCAGAGAAAATAACACTACTACTTACTTGATTCATGGTCCACCTGCTGAAGGCAATTAATCATGTCGTCAATGAAACACCACAAAATTTTGAGCTTAGTACTTCAACAAGCATCGAGCTAAGTCATGATGCTCCCCAGCATGACTAAAAGCTTGCAGGTCCCTGGGACCCACAGACGACCATGGCAACATCTGGTATCAAACATGGTAACTTCGGAGATCAAGATACTTAGTTTTCACTAAGTTTACATTCTCAGTGTATACGCCCAGCGTATACGTCCAAGTTTACATTCTCAGCGTATACGCTCAGCGTATACGCTCAGCGTATACGCTCAGCGTATACTCTCAAGTATACATTCTCAGCATATACGCCCAGCGTATATGCTCAAGTTCACATTTCCCAGCGTAGACGTCCAGCGTACATGCCCAGTGTACACAGCTCACATGTACGCTCAGTGGGTACGACTAATGTATACGCCCTGCAAGCAATCCCCGAAGATGGCATGGAAACAGCATTGCAGAGCAAGACTTGGTACGAGGCATCAACTCATACACCCAGCATCCATCAGCGTATACGCCTAGCATCCATAGCGTATATGCCTAGCATCCATAGCGTATATGTCTGGTACGCCCAGCGTATATGCCCAGAGTCTACACCCACCAGATATAGTGTATACACCTAGCGTATATGCCCAGTAGGGGTAGCATGTTTTACACTTGTAAAATTTTATTCTTTCGCACCCATTCAATGCGCCACATGTCACCCAACCCAAGTCTAACGTCTAAACCTGTATAAAAACCCCAATTTTTCATTAGAACGGGGTTGGAAATTTGGAGCAAACTAGAGAGAAAAATAGAGACGCTAAGGAGCAAAGTAGAGAACCTTGTACGCTGGACCTCAACCCTATACGCTGAGCATACAGCCTCTACGCTGTGCCTATAGTTTGAACTAGCAAACAGTCATCCCTGCATTCCCTGGGGCTATTCGTCTACCTTGTGTGAAAGCCACAACTGCGTTAGACCGGTGCATTGTAACTCTCACTTTGTAATAATATTGCTGCATTTTCTTCCTAAAATCTGTTACAGTTTTGCATTAATTATTGCATGTTTACTGTTTACGCTTCGTTTACATCAGTTACGCTATTTACGCTCTGTTTTACATCTATTACGCCATTTACATATAACTCAGCATATAGCACCTCAGCGTACGTTTGGGGAAATCCTTGCCTAATCCGCATGCGGACCACTCAAGGTACTTTTCCTTTGTTCATTCTAGCTTGCCGTCAAGCGAAGGTAGGGTCTTCTGTGCGTGTCCAGAGATCTCCAGGTTTCTGTTTCCTTCCAGCTGGAGACCAACAATTTTGGATGGTACAGAAATTAGTGCTAGAAGGAGGGCCTCTGCCTAAAACTTACTGTGCTTCAGAGCTCTCAGTGGCTACGCTACTGAGTTTATGCTGACCCTATCTGCAAACTTTCTAGCATCTATGCTGTCCAGCGTCTACGCTGCTGAGTTTATGTTGACTGTCTACAAACTTCCTAGCATCTATGTTGTCCAATGTCTACACTGCTAAGTTTACGCTGACCGTCTGTAAACTTCCTAGTATCTACACTATCCAACGTCTACGCTGCTAAGTTTATGCTGATCCTATCTACAAACTTCCTAGCATCTACGCTGCTGAGTTTACGTTGACCCTGTCTGCAAACTTCCTAGTGTCTATGTTGTCCAGCCTCTATGCTGATGAGTTTACGCTGACCCTGTCTGCTGAGTTTACGCTGATGCTGCTGAGTTTATGCTACACGCTCTACGCCATAGACTCGTCTACGCTGTTGTTCAGTATATGCTGCACACTCTACGCTGTATACTCCATCTATGCTACTTAGCATATACGCTGCCACTATACGCTGTCATTATACACTTTTCGTTGAAGCCTATACGCTGAGACCCAATCTACATGTTGTACGCCACCAACATAGGTTTACGCCACACTAGGTATACTAGTTTCATATTTCTTCACTGTGTCATATTCTCAACTGTTCATCATGAACACTGCAAACTCCAACGCTACAACCACACTAGTCACGGACCTTGTAGGCACCATGGCCATTCAACAGCCCATGGTACAACACATAGTGGGGCCCCGTCAGTCTCTTAGATTGCAAGGGAGAAACCCATCATCTAACATTATAACTTAAGAGCAGTACAATTTCATATGTGTGAAAATACAAGCTGGCCTAGCCATGGACCGAGCCAAAATGGAAGTTAAGAGGCAATACAAACTTTTCTATAGGGGAGGACAAGAGTTAGTTCCTTCCCCGTATGATATCATCCCTCTTCCAGAGCCTTACTCTGGGCTCATCACACAACTCCTCCTGCAAAGGAGCCAGTCCCTAGATTAGCCTGTAGTAAATCCTCAACCGGAAGAGGAGGATAATTTTGCAGCCCAATCCGAGCATGAAGATACGTACCATACTCTTAGTCCAAAAACCTATGTCAACCCGTTGTTTAATCTAGCCACAGGGGAAATTATGTCCCTTCAACCATTTAGGTTCACCCAAGCACAAATACCTCAACAGGAATCATCCGCGCTTGTTTATATTCCTCTTGTAACCAACCCGCAACTCAACACACTTCCTCTGGCTATTCTTCCCGTTGCAATCGTAGCCCCATCCTCACAAGTACGACCCCCCCAAAATAACGTAGGAGCAACCTTCCCGCCCTGAGTGATCGGGATGCCGCATGTGATACCAGCTTCTACATTCGCTTATTATATCCCCCATATCCAAACCCACGGAGCCCCTTTCACCGCTGTAACCCAACAAGTTCAAGGGGTTCCTACACAAAACATGATCGGGCAATGGGCAGCGATTGGTGCTCAATCACATCAACCCCTTCATTATAACATACCACCTCACACAATTCCACAAGCCAACATCCCTGAAGAACAACCACAACAATAACAACCCCTTGCCTACAATGTGCCGCCCCTAGTACCGCCTGCTATAAATATCCCGCAAGTACAACCTCCAACTACACAACCTTCCACCTTCCAACCCACTGTCCAATAATCTAACATGTATACCGTACAACATCCCCAACCTGCCATCTCACCTAGTGCCCAAGACTGGGCTGACACTAAAAAACTAATGCAAGAGCTAACCGATGAGGTTAAACGCCTCAAAACAGCCCCCGACAGAGAACTGAAGGTAGTGGACTTCTATCATGATGACCCTATCAGCTCTTCCGTTCCGCCCCTAACATTACCCAAGGGTGTATCTTTGCCTACCCTAACTAAATACAATGGGGAGATAGATCTCAATGCTTACCTCATAACATTCAGACTAGAGTGCGTGCTACTTTAGGCATGGCCACATGCCATTCTACGAGTGTTCCCCATGTCCCTCATTGGGAGAGCACTTGATTGGTATCGACCCTTGCCACGGAACGTGATATCTTCTCTAGAAGAATTGTTGCACCAATTTGTCACCAGGTTCAAGTATAACTTGAAACCCAAAGCAACACTAGACAACCTCATACAGGTCAAGCAAGCACCCCTTGAACTTATCCAGAAATTCATCCAACGGTGGAGTGCTGCTCTCAATGAACTCCATGAGCCGATCCCAGAGACATATCTCCTCACCATTCTAAAAGGGGTTGTCAACGATTTTGTGAAATCCAAGCTATACTATCTCAATCCACGCACTCTAAGTCAATCATTTGTATAGATTAAGAACATAGAGTAGGTAGCACAAAACAACCATAATCCTGCATACTTAGCCTTTAAGAACTAACACAGTAAGAAAGATAAAGAAAAAGTAAAAACAACTATAGTGGCAATAGCAGAAACACAACAAGCAAATGTGGGACAATAAAGCAAACTGCTTGTTGCCCGTACTAATTACGCTAAACCCACTCCCGCGACCACACCAGAATCATCCTCATCACAGAACCCAACACAGAATCGTACGAGAAATTTTGAGAGGAAGGACCCCTTGTACCGCCTGAAATCGTCGATCTCTGGCTGGAAAGAAAAACAAAGGCCCCGGGATCGCAGGATGCATACAGAAGATCTTGCCTTCGCCTGAGGGCGAGCTGGAATGCAGCAAAGTCAGAGTACCTTGAGTGGTCCGCACGCGGATCAGACAAGGATTTCCCCGTGCGTACGCAAAATGCTAATACGCTGGGTTATGCGTAAACGACATGCAAGCGTAAACAACAAAAATAGCGTAAAATGTAAATGGATGTAAACAAAGCACGAGCGTAAACAAATGTAAACGAGGCGTGGGCCAAATTGACGTAAAACTGTAAAAGAACTTGCAGCAAATGAAACGATGGAATTACAGAGTCAAAGTACAGTGCACCGGTCTAACGCAGTTGTGGGAACACAAGGCGGACGAAAAGCCCCGGCGTACACAGAGGTGACTCGGACGGTTTGCAGGATGAGCAGAGTGTAAGAGACTAGATCCGAAGTGTGCAGGGCTTCCCAGCGTAAGAAGGTTTTCTGCTCTTTTACGCAGCGTAAATGTTCTCTCTGGGGTGCTCCGAGATTTTGCGAACCCTCAAACGAAGCGGGAAAATGGGGGTTTTATACAGGTTGTTACGCTAGACTCAGGATGGGAGACATGTGGCGCGTTGACCAGGTGCATACACTTTACACATATACAAAATATTACAACTGCTGGGCGTATACGCTGCATCAGGTCGGCGTATACGCTGGGCGTATATGCTGGGCGTGAACTGGGTGGAGATGCTGAGCGCAGGGTGTATACGTTGGGCGTATACACTGGTGAATGTTGGGCGTACACGTCAGGCATATACGCTGATGGATGCTGGGCGTACACGCCGGGCGTATACGCCGAAGGATGGCGGGCGTACACACCGGGCGCATACGCCAAAGGATGTCCACTTGCTTCAATTGTTGCTCTTCGGTGTAATCTTCATGCTGTCATTGGAAATCCTATCGTCGAGCGTGTGCATCTGTAGTACTTCGGCGTGTACGCCGGAGAGCCGGGCGTAAACGCTGGAGTGCCGGGCGTATACGCTGGACACATACGCTGGAATGCCGGGCGTATATGCTGTATGTTGGGCGTATACACTGGGCGTATACGCTGTACATGATTTTGGCGTATACGCTGGAGTGTATACGCTGGCACCATGTACTTAGCAAAAACTAAGTGTTGTGATTATGCAGCCGGCGTCGTTCACGAGTTCCAGGGTTCTGTTTGGTGTCGGATGAGTACCAAGCTCCGAATTTTGTGGTGTTTCATTGGCCCCTCTTTGTTGACGCTTGGAGGAATCGACTCGAGAAGCGTCGACAAAGAAGTGCAAAAGACCAGAAGCAACTCGATAGAGACCTTGTCTGCTACCCCTTGGACAAGACATCATCGCACCGTGTTCAGTAGTACATAGGATTGGGAATGGGGAATTTTGTATCTGGGAGATCAGGGAGGTTGCGGGGATTGATGATTGGTCCAGGAGATTAACCAGGGAAAGGGGATGTTTCGGTATGCGGCATGCTGATCCTTGTCAATAGCCAGGTTTTGGCAGACTTGGAGTGCAGACATGCGGTGTGCGTTCTTTGACCGAACAAGTGGTTCTTGGTGCTTTTTCTAGAGAACTTGTTGGCGAGGCCAAATCCACGGGAGGGTGTGTTACATTCTTTGGGAGAACAGGGCTCATGTTTAGTGTTCAGGGGAACCTGTCGGCGAGGAGCCAAAGCCATGCAAGAGGATGCTTCTTGACCATTCGGGCATGAGTACTTAGTTTTGAGATGACCGTCTTCCTGCCTGGGGCGTATATGGGAAGTGCCCGGGGTCGCATTCATTGTTGTTATTTTTTTTTTTTTGCGACGTAAAACTTTGCTATGCTTGTGTACTCATGCGCGAATGCTGTGCGGCGTGTTGCAGTTTCTTATAAGTGGTACGGTGTTTTCCAAATGTACTGGGTGCATCGAGGGGATGTCAGGATAAAGCGTATCTGCGGATGGATAGGGGAATTTTATCAGTGAACGGGGATGTACTAGTGGACGGTTTGATTTAGCCGTGCCATGTATGCCACAAACAGTGTCTTATCTTACTGCTCGTGACGAAATGCACTTTTGAGCAAAGCTTTCGGGTGTCATCTTGCAAACAAAAATGCCAAGGAGACAAGAAAACCGTGAGTGAATAGATGAGCTTAGACTTACATGGTGGCTGACGACACAAAGATGTTGAAGGGTAGCAGGCACTGTATGTGGATGACAGCAGTATTGATGACGAGCGATGCAGTGAAGCTGATGGATGATCGTGGTGACAGATCGACATGCTAGATGAGAACTTACCAGTTTATAGTCTTGGCAGACTGTTGTGGGTTAGTTTTATGTCATAACCCGTTGGACATTGCCTATTTAGCGTCGTGACAGACAGTACATTGCTAGTTTTTAGTCTTAGCGGACTATGGAGAGGCAAGCTAGTTTATAGTCTTAGTGGACCCTGATGGTTGTGACGGCGGTAGTTTGTGGACGGGTGCTAGTTTATCATCTTTGCAGACACTATGGTATCAGTTTATCGTCATGATTCCAAGATGAGCTGTGGTATCAGTTTATCGTCATGATTCCAGGATGAGCTGTGATATCAGTTTATTGTCATGATTCCAGGATGAGCTGTGGTATTAGTTTATAGTTGTAATCCCAGGACTTGCACGTACCTCAGTTTGTGTTCAGACATAGAACGGTTTTAGGTACAAGTGATTTGTTGGATTAGTGAGCTCGTTCCCTTCAGTGTCAGCTAACTTGAATGCACCATTGTCGAATGCTTTGATGACCACGTAAGGCCCTTCCCAGTTGGCTGAGAATTTTTCCGGGTGTTCCCGAATAGCCTTGAGTATGAGATCACCTTCGCAGATTGGGCATTTGTTAATGTCATGCCGATGTCACTGTCGTTGCTGCTTTTGGTACCATTCGATCTGATCGAGCGCACATACACATTCTTCTTCCGCCGAATCAAGGTCAATGAGCCGTAGCTCATTGTTTTGACCATCGTCGAGGAGTCCGGAGAGTGTGATCCTTAAAGATGGTACCTACAATTCTAAAGGTAAAACTTCTTCTGAACCGTAAACAAGACTGTACGGAGTTTTACCTGTCGAAGTCCGGTGTGTAGTACGGTATGCCCACAAAGCATACACCAGTTGTTCGTGCCATCTTTGTTTACTTTGGGTTAACATTTTCTTAAGTATCGTTATGATTGTCTTGTTCATTGCTTCTGCTTGCCCATTGCTTTGAGGATAGTAAGGGGAAGAAAACGAATGCTTAATCCCCAGACTGTCGCAAAAGGTCTTTGTTTCGGCGCTACTAAATTGTGGCCCATTGTCGGTGATGATCGTCATGGGAATGCCAAAACGGGTTACAATGTTTTCTAGGATAAAGTTGCACACGTGTTTAGAAGTCGTCTTTCGAAGGGGAGCTGCTTCTACCCACTTCATAAAGTATTCTATCGCAGTTATGATGAAACTATGCCCTGCGGAAGACGAGGGGGTTATCGGGCCAATGAGGTCCAATCTCCACTTCTGAAAAGGCCATGTTATCTGTGCTGTGTGCAACTCGGTCGGTGGTACATGTATTAAGTTACTATGTTTTGGATAAATGTTACATGTTTTGACTTTGGAGAAGCAGTCGTATTCCATGTAGGGCCAATAGTAGCCTAAGCGTCTTATTTTCCTAGCCATGGCTTTTGGTGCTATATGTCCCCCACATAGTCCCTCATGTACTTGATCGACTATGCTTTGGGCATCATCACTACTTATGCATGTTAGCAATATGCCTTCGTAGGAGTGACGACATAGTGTGTCCCCTATCAAGGTGTACTGCCTAGAACGTTTTTGCACTGCATATTTTCGGGCATTTGTTAGGTGGCGTGGTGCTTCACCGCATAGAAGGTACTCTTTTATGTCATCATACCATTCCACTGCGTGTGTTGAGCTAACAGAGGCAATCGGCAATATGTCGAGAGTATCGATTATTGGCTTATCATAGTTGGTTACAGAGCTTGGTAAGGCATGGAACATGTTAGGTGATATGTTTAATGCTAATGTGGCTAACGCGTCTACGATGGTGTTATCGTTTCGAGAGACGTGTTGCACATCTATGTTTTCGAATTATTTCATTACATGTTTCGCCAAGTCACAGTAGGGTTGTAGATGTTGAGCTTTACATGCGTAAATGTCTATAACTTGGTTTACAACCAATTGTAAATCCCGTCTGACTATGAGCTGTGTGATATTTGAAGCCAGTGCTATCGCGAGACCTCTAACGAGACCTTCGTATTCTGCTATGTTATTAGTACAGTGAAAATCGAAGCGATAAGCAAAGGGTCGGATCTTCTCGGAGGGATAAGTGATGATAGCGGCAGCGCTTCCTCCTCAAGAGGTGGATGCTCCATCAATGTTTAAAATAGCATCGTAGTTGTCAGGCACTGTATCTATCGTGTTTATACTTTCGTCGGGGAATTCAGGCTCTATGATCGCTTGGTCATGCGTTGGTGATGCAGCCATTTGATTCGCTATGGCTTGACCTTTGACTGATGATTGCGCTACGTAGTATAGGTTAAACTCAGCTATCATGGCTTTCCATCGGGCTATTCGACTCGTTTTGTAGATGTTTCCTGTTATGGCTCTCACTACATTATCCTTACAGATTACATAAAATTGATTACGGAAGAGGTAATGTTGCCATTTTCTTAGAGAAAAGACTAGGGCTAAGCATGACCTCTCCACGTCGTTGTACTTCTTTTCATGGGCAACTAAGGCATGGCTCAAATAGTATACAGGGACGTCGGTTCCGTCGTCTTGTTTTTGACAAAGCATAGATGCGATTGATGATTCTGAAGTGGCAAGGTAGATGTAGAATGGTTTATCGTTTTGAGGCGGATAAACTGTAAGCAATTGCGCGAGTGCTGTTTTGATGTTTTTGAAGGCTTCCTGGCACTGCGGGGTCCATTCAAAATGGATGTTTTTACATAACAGGTGGTTCATAGGTTTTAATTTATCTGTCAATTTTTCTACGAAGTGCCTGATGAACTATAATAGACCTTGTAGACCTCGAAGTTTGGTGAGGTTACTAGGTGGTTTCAGGTTGGTAATGGCCTTGACCTTATCAGGGTCCGCTCGTATCCCTACCTCAGAGGCTATGAATCCGAGCATCTTACCTATTTTGACGCCGAAAACGCATTTTTTGGGGTTAAGCCTTAGCTCATATTTTAGACAACGTTTTAAGACTAAGTCGAGGTCTTGTACGTGTTGTTCGATCGTTTTTGACTTAACTACGATGTCATCTACATAATCATTGAGCGATTGTAGCATATAATCGCTAAAGATGAACGTCATGGCTCTTTGATAGGTGGCCCCAACGTTCTTGAGACCAAAGGGCATCATTGTGTAACAAAAAGTTCCCCATGGTGTCATGAAGGTAGTCCGAAGTTGGTGTTCAGGGTTGATGCGTATTTGGTTATATCCCGAAAAGCCATCCATAAATGACAATAAGGCATGTCCGGTAGTCGAATCAACGAGTTGATCGATGCTGGGCAGGGAAAATCATCTTTTATGGTTGCTACGTTTAAGTCACGAAAGTTGATGCATAAGCGAATGCTTCCATTCTTCTTTGGGAAGATGACCATGTTTGACACCCACTCGGCATAATCAACAGCCCGGATGAAACTAGCTTGATAAAGCTTTGTGATCTCACTACAAACTACCAACGCCACCTTGGGTCTAACTTTTCGCACTTTTTGTTTTATCGATCTTAGTTTTGAGTCAAGAATGATGTTGTGTTGGATAATCCTAGGATCTAGCTCGGGCATGTCCATGTAAGAAAAAGCGAATGCTTTCATGTTTTCCCTAAGCACATTCTGAATGTCTTGAGCCATGCGTGGTTGTAATAGCGTGCTTAATTTTAATATTTTAACTTCCCCATCAGGCATAGTAATGGGGGTTTCAGCTAACGGGTCTTTAGTGATGTATTCAGCTTCTATGTCAAGAAACTTTGTCATGCCTTGGTAATTGTCTGTTGTTTGCTGTGTTGAGGCTATGACCGCATCATCCATTAGTGGACTTGAGTTGATGAAGTTTATGTCAAAGTCTCATGTAATGGTGCCATATGGTCCGTCAATGGTTAACGGTGCGGTTAGGCCCTGGCAGTCCATTGAGCTCATCCCTGTCAATAAACCGAGAGTTGCGTGAGTGAAGGGATTGTTCCGTGTCTTTTGACAATTTTAGACTATGTGTACGTGTATAACGGTGGATTATCGTCACACCTGGACGCATGGCAGTTTTATGCCTTACCGGGCAATGGGCGGATGAGGAAATGGCAGTTTAAGGCCGTACCGGGCCATCAGTGGTAATTTAAGCGAACGTGTAAAATGGGGTTCATGGAGGAACCAGGGCGTAAAACTTTCTCTCAAATTTTTCGGCAAAAAAAAGAAGGAAAAAAGAAGGAAAAAAGGCAAAACGGCAAAAACAGAGTGATGGCGGCGTAAGCGGTGGTAGCGTCAGCGTCAGCGTCAGCGTGCACTATATAAAGGATGAGGGGTCCATTTGTTCTGTTTTCAATAGTGACAGCGTAAGGTGCGACCTGTGTGAGCGTAAGCATGAACATCCTAAGCGTAGACGTCAAGAGACCTGAGCGTAGACGCCAGACTAAACCCAGCGTAGACACCAGACCCGAAGACAGTCGCTCAGCGTGCACTTAGACAGTCAGCGTAAACACTTTGCGATGGGCAAGGGCAAGGAAGTGGAAGGCTAGGGGAAGAAGGGTTCTGACCTAACCTTCACCGAAGAGACGGAGGCGATGCTGCAGGGCTTGCCTAGGCCGAAGATGTCGGAGTGGCCCATGATGCCTTATGGGTAAGCCTTGATCTCTGTCTCTATTATTGTTTTGGTTCTTTGGCGTAGACGATCTAGCGTAGAGGGTTTGAGGGTTTCTTTAGCGTGCACGCCCACGTCACTGCGCGGCGTAAGACTGTCAACCATTTTATTGGCCTGTTATTCGCCGTATTTTCTTGGCGTAAATCGTGTTTCGTGATGGCGTGTGCCGAGGGTTTGTTCGGCGTATACGCTGTACGTGTCTGGCTCGCATACTTTTTGGCGTGGTCTATTGACGCTGACGGTGGGTTCAGGCGTATACGCTGAGGGTTTCTCCAGCGTATACGCTATGCGTGGGGGGATTTCGGGCGTCAGCGTAGACGCTGAGTTTTGTAGCGTATACGCTGGGTTTAAGTGCTTGTAGTTTTCCCAGCATATATGCTGAGTTTTAGTGTATACGCTACGTTCGAATCGTGGTTTTGTTAGGTGTACACGCTCCGTACAGCGTATACGCTAGAGCGTGCATCACAGGCGTATACGCTCTAGATATAGCGTATACACGGGGCGTAAGTTGTGTTTTTCGAAGTGCTTTGACAGGCGTATACGCTGTGTTCAGCGTATACACTGGGCGTCAACAGTTAGTTTATTTTTTGATTTTTTTGCTGTGATGCAAACTTTCATTTCATTGCAATTGGTTGTAGGGATAGCAAACGTTTCCTCATAGTGGTTGAGCTCGTCGGGGTTTTAACGTGGGCTGGACCCGTTCAGGATGGCGATCTTTCCCCAGCTCTAACCGTGGATAATAAGGGAGTCTGGTTCAGGGAAGGCGCTGGCAAATTTCTGGCCTTCCTATTAACCAACTTCGAGGTGGTTATGTGGTCATTTTTTGATGAGGTGACTACGCGCAGTGTAGTTGATGCGTTACTACCGGGAGCCGCAGAGGGCGTTGTGGTCTTTATGGAAGACATTGATGAGGGCCCGTTTGTTGATGAAGATGGTAATACTCACGGGCCCAAGTCAACACATCCGTTAACGCGTGTGTGGGAGCTGTTGCCACCAGGGTTGGATTATATCAACAACACTTTGTTCATAGCTGCCCGTGCGCACACTCTATTTCAGAATCCTCTTGGCACAGTGTACAGAATAACGAGGTAAGACCTTTTGACTTTCTTGCTTCATCGATCGTCGTTTGATGTTAATTTCTGTTTTAACATGCATTTACTTGTAGGCCAAAGACTAACCCAGATGGGACTATGATTGAGGACGAAGGGATAACCCTCACTCGCACAGCTCTAGAGGCCTTTATGATGGCTCCCACTCTTCATGGGGCCATACTGGCTCAGACGAAGGGTTCGATGGTCTGCTTTCATGAGCAATTTTCTAGAGCCTTTGCAATGTGCAAAGCCCATGGATGGCTGCATGAGGACTGGACAGATGAGGGACCGGTCTTCCCTCATAGTTTTGGCAGTACCTCGAAATAAACCACTAACGGTGAGTAGTAACATTTATTATATGCGTTAGTAGATTGGTTCAACTGTTTGGGGTGAGACCGATGTGATTGTTTTAATTTGTTTTAACAGTTGATGAACCCTCGGGTGGGGACCCTGTGACAACCGGACAAACTGAGACGACTTTGTCGATGAAGTTCGGGGGAGTAGAGAAGGCGCAGAAGTGGTTACGTAAGAAAGCCCCGCCATCCCTCACTCATTGCCTAGATGATGCAGGCCTCCTTGAGCTTTTCATGATGCCAAGTCCTAATGTCTCAATTGGGGAAATGATAGGGATCATGGACTCTTTCAATGAGTCTGTCTCTCAGTACAGCAACCGGATCAAGGGTGTCAAGGTGGTGTTTCATTTGTCGCCTGTACTCTTTTCTAACTTATTCGGCATGCCGGAAGATGGCCTACCCGTAGTGTTGGACAGGTCTCACAAAGAGCTCCAAACGATCCGTGAACTGGAGTCTTGGCTTGGTGTGACGAAAGGCCCCAAGGGGTTCTCAATGCAGGGGAAGGCAAAGGTTATCGAGGTGAACGAACTGCATCCCCTGTTTCGAGCACGGGTGTTTCCCAAAACTCTTTCTCAGGTGTGGAGTTTTGGGGTGGAGGCCGTACGCATCATGCGGACAATTTTGGAAACTGGGATGCGGTACAATTGGGCTCAGTTTTTGTTGACGGGCATGCATAAGGAGATTGTGCAGTTGCTAACGAATATCGAAGCACAATCGCACTTCACTTTTGCCTTCTTCGCCGGCTATCTTCGCCGTTTTGCCGAGTTCCTTGTGGTGCATGAGGACAACAAGTTTGTCCTACGGGATCGGGGTCAACTATCCCATCCGTGGGTCAAGCACTTGTACGCGACTGCCAAGTCGTAGGACGCCCCGGAAGGTATTGATGAGTTGGTGTCTGTTACTACAGTGGGATCTTCTGGCGGTTCCATCCATACGCCGGACAGTCTGGGGATGGAGCCAGCGGGTGTACCTTTAACCGCTAGACGGGCAAAGTGGGTAATCAAGGAAACTGCTGGCAAAGCCAAATCGAAATTGAAGAGACCCGAATGCCCCACAGAACAAGTCGCTGAGATAAACCAGCCACACGTAAAGAAAATACGCTTCAAGATACTAGGTGAATGAAGCCCATCTACTTATCATTTTATCATTTTCGTTTATGTGTAACCCTTGCTTCAATTTCTTACGTTGTTGTTTTTGATTTGATGAAGTGAGGAAGCAGGCTTTAGAGACCATCAGAGAGGAGGACGATACGCACACAGAGAAGAACAATGAGGAGGAAATCCCAGAGAAGAGCCAAGGCGGGGGAACGGAGCCATTAACGGAGAAGACTACTGAAACTGCACCTTTAGACGACCAGGACGCTATCAACCAGATGTTCAGTAGCTTCCTCGAGGGTGACTTGGATTTGGGTGATCCCCCAGAGGGTGGCAAGGATCAGGGTATGTCTTCACTTTTAGTTGGTTTTTATTATATTAATTGTGGCTCATACTTTCTCTCTTTCTTATTTATTTATTCTCATGTTTTTGGCTTAGATGAAGGTAGCGATACCAGGACGGTACGGTTGGACGTTCCCATGAAGACGGTTCCCCCTGAAGGGACCGCTGAGGTTAGTTCTTCCCGTACACGTCAACCACTTATTTGGTCAGAGATGCCAAGTAAGTCGGATTTTGTGGATGGAATCGCGGAAGAAGTTATTGAGCATCTCCAAGAAGTCCAACCTGATATAGGTATGGCTCATTTAATGATTAGGAGCTTCCTGTCTTATTTGTATAGTCCTAACGTTTGTATTTTCTGCGTGGGCAGGTGCTAAACTAAGATGGGATCCCTCTGAGGGCATCAGCATGGAAAGCCTGACTACACTCTCCCCAGAAGTGGAACAGGTGCCAAGGCCTATTTATGAAGGCGTTGCAGACAGCCTTGCGCACAATGCCAAGTCGTTGTGGACTTGTAGGTGTTCTGTCGAACAGTTGTGGTTGCAAGTACAAGCAAAGTAAAAGGCACTCTCCGAAGTATCAGAGGAGCGTGACGATTTAAAGGCTCAATATGAGTTCGCCGCTGCTAGACTGAGTGGAGATCGTTCTTGGCGAACATCAGAGATTACATACACGAGGTATTGGAACCTTTTGAACTATCATGCATCACTGACTCGGAGAATAGCGGAATGCAAGGCTCAAGTTGATCTCCTGAACCTCAAGTGTCAAGATTGGAAGGCTTTTTCTTCCAAGGTTCGCAAGTGGGGTCAGGATGAGAAGAACCATAAACATCAGTACAAGAAGTCGCTAAAAGAAGTATCCATTGAAAATCGGCAACTGGAGATGTTTGTGGAAGGTTTGGGTTTGCGTTCCGCCTTCGATACCTTTGCCCAAAATACTATTGTAGAAATGGAATTGCCTAAGAGGGTCATCACAACTACTTCTGGGGAAGTGTCGGTGGGTGAATTTCCTCTGAAACGTCCTACCTGGTCAGCGGTCGACAAAGGCAAGGCTTTGGCAAACATCGACCTAGGCCTGGGTGGGACAGATTGGGCCAGCATCCCAGAGGAGGAGATCCTTCGTCGGCTAGAGTTTGGCTTGGGGGGATCCCCTATGGTAAGAGTTTTGCATTTACAAGGTTAACTTATTGGATAAGGTTTAAAGTTTTAACATCTGCTCATTTTTATGTTGGTTGTTGATTTTTGGTGTTTTCAGCATGAAGGTGGTGATGATACACACGAGGCTGGCCCTAGTGGAGCAGGGGCTCCTGATGCTGGTGGTCCTGAGGGAGATGATCCTCCTATCATGGACGCTTAGTGCTTTTGTAGTTTTGTTTTTTGCTGTTTGGCACTAGAATTGTAATTGACAAATGTTGAACATACTGGAACTATTGTAAAATGTGGCATGAATAAAATATGTTTTTTTTTGTTTTGTTTTTAAGTTGTTTGCACACATGACATGATATTAAAATGTTTTTGGGTTCACTTTTCTATTTAAATGCAATGCACAGAAATAATGATAAACGATATATAAACGGGGGAACCAGATTTGCACTAGTTTAAGGCCATTTCGGGCCCCAATGCGTAGTTTAAAGCCATTTTGGGCCCATGTGCAGACGAGTAATATGTCATGGCGGATATTTCGTAGTTGACTGACCATTTCTGATTGTGGCTATTGTTTATTATTATTTCTCTATTTTTTCTTTTTTTTTTGGATTTTATCATAGTTTAGTGTCATTTCGGACGAGTTATAGTTTAACATCGTTTCGAACTGTTCGTAGTTTAACGTCATTCCGGACGTTGGAGTTTTTCATTTTAGTTGTTTCTTGATTTTCTTCATTTTTTTGTCAGGGAGTGTATCAACCGATATAATTTTGTATTCTCCGTCTCCTTCGCTGATCACGTTGAATGGCAATTCAGTCCAGGAGACGTCTGTTAAAATGTTTTCGGTATCGATACTTTTGGGCGCCTCGGTGTTAGTTGTTGTTTCTATGTTATTTTTCTCATGAGGTGACGCGTGCACAGTGTTAAACGCAGGTATTTCAGCTCCAAGCTCTTGTCCCGTATTCGAAGGTTGACTATCCACTAGTTGTGTCTTGTTTGAGTCCTTTTGACCAGGCTTGTCGAGTTCAACCTCGGAGCCTCGGTCCTCATCTGTGTGCGATGAAATGAGGGGAGAGGCTGCTTCCCCATGTATGACCATTTCACCACCCTCATAGGGGAGGCAAATCTCCTGATGTATAGGGGAGGACACGGCTCTCAGTTGGGCTAGCCAGGGTCTTCCTAATATTAGGTTGAATCCTAGCATTTCATCGACGACAAGGAAGTCAGCAGTCGTGGGGAATTGGTCTCCTACTACGAAGTCTAGGGTTATTGTGCCTTTGACTAATACGCGCGACCCGCTGAATGACTTTAAGCACGTGGTTGTTGTAGGTTTGATTAGGTCGGTGAGCCCCAGTTGTTCAATGATAGGATATGGTACAACGTTGGTAGCTGCCCCATCATCTACGTGTACCCTATGTATTTTGAATTGGTTTACATGTATAGTTATGAACATAGGGATTGTTGTTGTCTCGCCTGTCTTCTTGTCTACTTTGATGTTCTCATCATGGAAGCTCAAGGGCTTGGGAATGACACCGTGGGATGGATACATTACAGCATGGATGGCCGGTTCGCTCGGAGGCAAGTTTTCGCTAACTGGGATTGACATGAGCATGCATACTAGAGCTTCTCGATGGGTCTGGGACGTTAATACCAAGTCATACATGCATAACGAGGTGTTTTTCTGTTTTAGGGCTTGAGTAAATTGTGTTAGGGCCGTTGCAAAATCTCTACTGTCAGGGACACTTTTATTAGCAGTGACTGGGTCCATTGGACCCAATAGTTTTATTTCGTGTTTTGGTGGTTTGTCGTTAGTGTTAGGACCTTCCGTTCTATGTGGTTCTTGTGTTTTGGATGATTTACCGTTGCTTTGCGTGTTCGGTCGATCGTTGGATGATGACATGGGCATGGAGTTAAGTGGAGCTGGTTTCTGTGGGCCCACGGCTAGCCGTTGGCATTCCTTCTCCATACGCTCACGTGTAAGTCTATCTACTAGGTGCTCTCGTACGTTACGCGGAGGTGGAGTTGACCTCGGAGCCTGGGATTGCCCTGGGACCTTTACAACGTATGGAGCTGGATGGGGTTGCGGGATACTATCCAAGCTGGATTGCTGCGTGTTAGGCGGAAGGGCTGACAGCTGCGCGGGTGCTTGTGGAAAGGTTGCAGCAGGCGGCACCACAGGTGGCACGTGGTAGGGAAAGTGTTGTTGTTGGTGTTGCTGCAGCTGGGGTTATGCTTGGGGAACATTGATTGGTGAAACCGTGTAGGGTAGCGTATGGTGAGGGGGAACTTGGTGAAACGGTGCTCCCCTTGCTGGCCATTGCCCTGCCACGTTGTGGGCGGGGACTCCTTGTTGGGTCACGGCTGTTTGGGGAATTGTATGTGTTTGGAGGTGTGGTATGAAGTGGGTAGATGTGGATGCTGGAATCACATGTGGCATCCCTATCACCCTTGGTGGGAGTGTTGCTCCCACATTATCGATGGGTGGCTACACTTGTGAGGATGGGCCTGCCGCCGCTGTGAGGATGGGCACGAGTGGGACGTTCTTCGGTTGGTGATCACTTGGAAGAGGGACGTGGACTAGTGCTATTGTTCTTGGCGGTGGTTGTTGTGCCTGGATGAATCTAATGTGTTGCCAGGGCATGAGTTCCCCTGTGCCAGGATGGAAGATGGGGTTGACCTGTGCTTTAGGGCTTAAGGTATGGAACGACTCTCCTTGCTTGGATTGAGCAGCAAATGTATCCTCATCCTCTGGTTGGGGCTCCAATGCGAGCTGGTCCAACGAATTGTTCCTTTGAAGGAGGAGTTGTGTGATGAGTTCTGAATATGGTTCTGGCACGGGAATTACGTCGTACGAGGAAAGGATGAACTCTCTTCCCCCCCTGTAATACATCTCAAACTACCTCTTCACCTCCAGTTCAGCTTGATCAACAGCCAGACCCGCTTGTATCTTAATACAGATAAAGTTATATTGATCCTGGGTAATGATGTTAGAGGCTGGGTCTCTCCCTTGCATCCTTAAGGATCGGCGGGGACCCGCCGTGGGTTGCATTTTTGGGTGTTGTGCGACGGGCTGCTAGACAGGTATGGTGTCCATGGTGGCAGTTTGAGCGGGAACAACGGTGTTGTTAATAGGGTTCATGATGTTATGTCACGGATAGGATTAAGTTTGGAAATGCGGTGTAGTGTGGCGTGCAGTGTATACGCTTCAAAGGGCAGCGTACGGTGTCAGTGTATACAGCGTGAGCGTATGTAGCATATACAGTGTGAGCGTATGCAGCGTATACAGCGTGAGCGTATGCAGCGTATACAGCGTGAGCGTATACAGCGTGTGCAGTGTGCAGCAGCGTATATGGCGTGTGGACGCTGGAAAGCGTATAAGGCGCAGGATGGGTCAGCGTAAGGTGGGACGACCTACAATCAGAGCATAAGTTAGGGAGCTGTGTACAGCGAATGAGGCGATCAGCGTAGCACAAGAATGTAAGATCAGTTGTACCGTAAAGGCCCGAAGCGTAAAACTGGTGTTTATGGCGTAAAACAGACGAATGTGACAAACTCAGTGTAAACACAAGCTCAGCGTAAACTAGGCCAAGGCGTAAAATGGAAGAGCACAAAACAGACGAGCGTACGATGGATTGTAGCGTAAACAATTTGCAGCATAAAAATTCACAGCGTAAGCAGTTCACAGCATGAAACGGGCTCAGCGTAAAGGTCGACTCTGGCGCAAAGACAGGCGCGTAAAACAGGTTGCAGCGTGAACAGTAGAGCGTAAAACAGGCGAACGTAAAGCAAAGATGGAGAGCAGGTTTTTTAAAGAATGTAAACACTGTGCAGCGTATACGTTGGACAATTGCGGTTGTAGGTTCAGAACCGGACAGCATAAGCGCTGGGGGAAGTTGGGGCAGCGTACCGTTAGTGGCGTAGACACTTCACAGCGTGTACGCTGGGACTTGCGGGTAAGGGTTTCAAGGAGGCCCTCCTTCTAGCGCCAATTTCTGTACCGCCTGAAATTGTCGGTCTCCGGCTGGAAAGAAAAACAGAGGCTGCTGGATCGCAGGACGCGTACAGAAGACCCTGCATTCACCTGAGGGCAAGCTGGAATGGTCCGCACGTGGATCAAGGCAGAGTACCTTGAGTGGTCCGCACGTGGATCAGACAAGGATTTCCCTGCGCGTACGCAAAATGCTAATACGTTGGGTTATGCGTAAATGGCGTGCAGGCATAAACAGCAAAAATAGTGTAAAATGTAAACGGATGCAAACAAAGTGCGAGCGTAAACAAACATAAATGAGGTGTGGGCCAAATTGACGTAAAACTGTAAAAGAACTTGGAGCAAATGAAACGATGGAATTACAGAGTCAAAGTACAGTGCACCGGTCTAATGCAGTTGTGGGAACACAAGGTGGACAAAAAGCCCCAGCGTACACACAGGTGACTCGGATGGTTTGCAGGACGAGCAGAGCGTAAGAGACTAGATCCGCAGCGTGCAGGGCTTCCCATCATAAGAAGGTTTTCTGCTCTTTTGCGTAGCGTAAATGTTCTCTCTGGGGTGCTCTGAGATTTTGCGAACCCTCAGACGAAATGGGAAAATGGGGGTTTTATACAGGTTGTTACACTAGACTCGGGATGGGAGACATGTGGCGCGTTGACCGGGTGCATATACTTTACACATATATAAAATATTACAACTGCTGGGCGTATACGCCGCATCAGGTTGGTGTATATGCTAGGGGTATACGCTGAAAATGCTAGGCGTGAACTGGGTGGAGATGCTGAGCGCTGGGCGTATACGTTCGGCGTATACCCTGGTGAATGTTGGGCGTACACGTCGAGCGTATACGCTGATGGATGCTGGACGTACATGCTGGGCGTATACGCTGAAGAATGGCGGGCGTACACGCCGGGGGCATACGTCGAAGGATGTCCACTTGCTTCAATCGTTGCTCTTTAGTGTAATCTTCATGCTGTCATTGGAAATCCTGTCGTCGAGCGTGTGCATCTGCAGTACTTGGGCGTGTACGCCGGAGAGCCAGGCGTATACGCTAGAGTGCCGGGCGTATACGCTGGACGCATACGCTGGACGCATACGCTGGAATGCCGAGCATATACGCTGGGCGTATACACTGTATGTTGGGCGTATACACTGGGCGTATACGCTATAGGTGATTTTGGCGTATACGCTGGAGTGTATACGCTAGCACCATGTACTTAGCAAAAACTAAGTGTTGTGATTATGCAGCCGGCGTTGTTCATGAGTTCCAGGGTTCTATTTGGTATCGAACGAGTACCAAGCTCCAAATTTTGTGGTGTTTCACCCCTCTCAATACACGCCACTACCTATAAAGCCGTTGCAACTATTTGACCAACTCCTAAAGGGTGAATTAATGAAACATAAACAGTTGTCCCTGACAGCGATCCAAAGGCATGATCGGTTCTGTCAATTGGTTTAGAACCTAAGCCTAGCAACACTGGATGAGCCCCCAGTACCAAAAGGCTTTAGGATGGACCATTTTTGCGACTATCACCAATGTAATGGGCATGGCACGGATTACTGTTTCACCCTAAAACAAGACATCCAACAAATGATCGATGGGGGTCAAATCACTTTTGATGAGGCCAACCCGGTCCAGCCACAAAACCAAGCCATGGGTGTGTATAAAGACACTCTAAATACCAAGGAGTCACCGTACGTGATTAACAAAATCTACCTTGATAACAAACCTGAAACACCTAGCATTAACACTGTCTATTCTGACCATGAATAACAAACGCCTAATAAAACATTTGTAGTGTGTATTCCTCCCACTATACAAACATGAGTGCCTCAGTCATCATATTCACCATAGAAGCCTTATCTTGTCTGACTACCCCCCGCCGTAGCAGCTTCTAACACCCCGACACGCAAAAAACCATACGTGGTATGTGTACCTCTCGCCGCTACTACCGTAAACACACCAACACCTCCTATTCGGCCCACTCCCTACGTAGTCCGAGTACCATTTTCCGTCACAACAGTGGAGGTAGAACCTCCAGCTAGGCCAACCCCATATGTCATTAGGACACCCAAAACTCCTAATGATTACCAATCCTTCATCCCACAAACACAATGTAAACCTAGTCCTTATGTCATCAAGGTGCCCAGCCAGCCTGGCACTCAACCACATACAACCGTCCAAACACAACCCTGCCCTTCTCCATACGTAGTACGAATCCCAAGGCAACCTGATGTCCCGAAACCAACCACACCCCCATGCCACACATGAGAATGCCTAGCAGACAGGCTTACACGTGAACGCTTGGAGAAGAAGCATCAACGACTAGCCTTAGCACCTCCTAAACCTACCCCACTAAATGCAGTACCCATGACACCACCTAACGATCAACCAAACACAGGCTATGAGGGTGAATCATCCAGAAATCGAGATATGCCTAAATCAACAATTCCAGGAGAAAATAACAAACCAAATATGCATGAAATAAAACTGTTGGGCCCAATGAACGAAGTCACTGCTGACAAGCATGCACCCAACAGTTGAGACCTAGCAACCGCTCTAACACAGGTTATGCAAGCACTCAAACAAAAAAATACTTCACCGAGCTTATACGACCTAGTTTTAACATCTCAAACACATCGCGAAGCTTTGGTGCGCATGTTAACATCTATCCCAGTAAGCGAGGACTTGCCTCCAAATGAACCTTCAATTCATGCGGTAATGTACTCGCCTCAAGGGTCAACTTCCAAGCCATTAAGTTTTCATAATGACAACATCAAGTTGGATGCGAAAACGGGAGAGGTAACAACAGCCCCTATGTTCATAACAATATGAATAAATCAATTCAAGATACATAGGTGTACCGCCCGAAATCGTTGGTCTCCAGCTGGAAGGGAAAACAGAGGCCGTGGGATCGCGGGACGGATACAGAAGACCCTGCCTTTGCCTGAGGGCAAGCTGGAATGCAGCAAAGGCAGAGTACCTTGGGTGGTTTGCATGCGGATCAGAGAAGGATTTCCCTGAGTGTACACAAAATGCTATACGCTGGGTTACGCGTAAACGGCGTGCAGGCGTAAACAGCAAAAACACCATGAAACGTAAACGGATGCAAACGAAACGCGAGCGCGAACAAACGTAAACGAGGCGTGGGCCAAGTTGACGTAAAACTATAAATGAACTTGCAGCAAATGAAACGATGGAATTAGAGTCAGAGTACAGTGGACCGGTCTAACATAGTTGTGGGAACACAAGGCGGATGAAAAGCCGTGGCGTACACGGAGGTGACTCGGACGATTTGCAGGGCGAGCGAAGCGTAAGAGATTAGATCCACGGCGTACAGGGCTTCCCAGCATAAGAAGGTTTTCTGCTCTTTTGTGCAGTGTAAATGTTCTCTCTAGGGTGCTCCAGGATTTTGCAAACCGCCTGGATGAAGTGGATAAATGGGGATTTTATACAGGTTGTTATGCTAGACTCGGGATGGGAGACACGTGGCGCATTGACCGGGTGCATACACTTTACAAATATACAAAATTTTACAACTGGTGGGCGTACATGCTCGTCGTATATGCCGCATCAGATTGGCGTATACGCTGGGCGTGTACGCTAAAAATGCTGGGCGTGAACTGGGTGAAGATGCTGAGCGCTGGGCGTATACGCTGGTGAATGCTGGGCGTACATGCCGGGCGTATACGCTAATGGAAGTCCACTTGCTTCAATCCTTGCTCTTCGGCGTTATCTTCATGCTGTCATTGGAGATCCTGTTGTCGAGCGTGTACTTCTGTAGTGCGTGGGCGTATACGCTGGAGTGCCGAGCGTATACGCTGGGCGTGTACGCTGGGCGCATACGCTGTATGTGATCTTGGCGTATACGCTAGAGTGCCAGGCGTATACGCTGGGATCATGTACTTTGCAAAAACTAAGTATTGTGATCATGCATCCGGCATCGTTTTCCAGGGTCCTGTTTGATGTCGGACAAGTACTAAGCTCCAAATTTTTTGGTGTTTCATTGGCCCCTCTTTGTTGACGCTTGGAGGAATCGACTTGAGAAGCGTCGACAAAGAAGTGAAAAACACCACAAGGAACTCGATAGAGACGTTGTGTGCTGCCACTTGGACGAGACGTCGTCGCACCGTTTTCAGTAGTACAGAGGATTGAGAAAGGGGAATTTTGTATCTGGGAGGTCAGGGAGATTGCGGGGATTGATGATCGGTCTGGGAGAGTAATCAGGGGAAGGGGATGTTTCGGTATGCAGCATGCTGATCCTTGTCAATAGCCAGGTTTTAGCAGACTCGGAGTGCAGACATGCGGTGTGCGTTCTTTGACAGAACAAGGCTCTTGGTTATTTTTCAAGAGAACTTGCTAGCGAGGTCAAAGCCACGGGAGGATGTGTTACATTCTTTGGAAGAACAGGGCCCATGTTTAGTGTTCAGGGGAACCTATTGGCGAGGAGCCAAGGCCATGCAACAGGATGTTTATTGAGCATTTGTGCATGAGTACTTAGTTTTGAGACGACCGCCTTCCCACCTGGGGCTTATATGGGAAGTGCCTGGGGTTTTTTTTTTTTTGTGACGTAAAATTTTGCTTTGCTTGTGTACTCATGCGCGAATGCTGTGCGGCACGTTGCAATTGCTTGAAAGTGGTACGGTATTTTCCAAAGGTACTGGATGCATCAAGGGGATGTCGAGATAAAGCATGTCTGCGGATGGATAGGGGAATTTTATCAGTGAACGGGGATGTACTAGTGAACGGTTTGATTTAGTCGTGCCATGTATGCCACGAACAGTGTCTTATCTTGCTGCTCGTGACGAAGTGCACTCTTGTGCGAAACTTTCGGGTGTCATCCTGCAAACAAAAATGCCAAGGAGACAATAAAACCATGGGTGAATAGACGAGCTTAGACTTACATGGCAGCCGACCACACAGAGGTGTTGAAGGGTAGCAGGCACTGTATGTGGATGACAGCAGTATTGATGACGAGCGATGCAGTGAAGCTGATGGATGATCATGGTGGCGGATTGACGTGCTGGGTGTGAAATTACCAGTTTATAGTCTTGGCAGACTATTATGGGTTATTTTTATGTCATAACCCATTGGACATTGCCTGTTTAGCGTCGTGGCAGACGGTACATTGCTAGTTTTTAGTCTTAGCGAACTGTGAAGAGGCAAGCTAGTTTATAGTCTTGGCGGACCGTGATGGTTATGATGGTGGTAGTTTATTGTCTTGTCAGATGGATGGTAGTTTATTGTCATCGTGGATAGTGTGGTATTAGTTTTAAGTCATAATCCAGGACTATTCTGTGGTATCAGTTTATCGTCATGATTCCAGGACGAGCTGTGGTATCAGTTTATAGTCGTAATCCCAGGACTTGCACGTACCTGAGTTTGTGTTCAGACATAGAACGGTTTTAGGTACAGATGATTCGTCGGATTAACGAGCTCGTTCCCTTCCATGTCGGCCAGCTGGAATGCACCGTTATCAAATGCTTTGATGACCACGTAAGACCCTTCCCGGTTGGCTGAGAATTTGTTCGGGTGTTCCCGAACAGCTTTGAGTACGAGATCGCCTTCGTGGATTGGGCGTTTGTTAAGGTCATGCCGATGTCGCTGTCGTTATCGCTTTTGGTACCATTCGATCTGATCGAGCACGCGTACACGTTCTTCTTCCACCGAGTCGAGGTCAACGATGCGAAGATCATTATTTTGCCCGTCGTCGAGGAGTCCGGAGAGTGTGATCCTTAACGATGGTACCTGTAATTCCAAAGGTAAAACAGCTTCTGAACCGTAAACAAGACTGTACGGAGTTTTACCTATTGACATTCGGTGTGTAGTGAAGTATGCCCATAATGCATATAGTAATTGCTCGTGCCACTTCCTTTTGCCTTGGGTTAGCATTTTCTTAAGTATCGTTATGATCGTCTTATTGGTTGCTTCTACTTGTCCATTGCTTTGAGGATAGTAGGGAGAGGAAAACGAGTGTTTGATCCCCAAACTATCATAAAACGTTTTTGTTTCAGCACTACTAAATTACAGCCCATTGTCAGTGATAATTGTCAAAGGGGTGCCAAAACGGGTTATAATGTTTTCAAGGATAAAGTTGCACATGTGTTTAGAAGTTATTTTTCGAAGGGGAGCTGCTTCTACCCACTTCGTGAAATATTCAGTAGCAGTTATGATGAAACTGTGCCCTGTAGAAGATGAGGGTGTTATTGGGCCGATAAGGTCCAATCCCCACTTCTGAAAAGGCCATGTTATTTGTGCTGTGTGCAACTCGTTTGGTGGTACATGTATTAAGTTACTATATTTTTGACAAATGTTGCATGTTTTGACTTTGGAGGAGCAGTCGTATTCCATGTGTGGCCAATAATAGCCTAAGAGTCTTATTTTCGTGGCCATGGCTTTTGGTGCTATGTGTCCTCCACATAGTCCCTCATGTACTTGATCAACTATGGTTTGGGCATCATCACTACTTACACATGTTAGCAATATTCCTTCGTAGGATCGACGACATAGTGTGTCCCCTACCAAGGTGTACTGCCTAGAACGTTTTCGCACTGTGTCTTTTTGAGCATTTGTTAGGTGGCGTGGGGCTTCACCGCGTAGAAGGTACTCTTTTATGTCATCATACCATTCCACTGCATGTGTTGAGCTAACAGATGCAATCGACAATATCTCGGGAGTATCAATTATTGGTTTAGCACAATTGGTTACAGAACTTGGCAAGGCATGGAACATGTCAGGTGATATGTTTAGCGCTAGTGTGGCCAATGCGTCTGCGATGGTGTTATCGTTTCGAGAGACATGTTGCACATCAATGTTTTCGAACCGTTTCATTAAATGTTTCGCCAAGTCACAGTATGGTTGTAAGTGTTGAGCTTTACATGTGTAAACGTCCGTAACTTGGTTTAGAACCAATTGTGAATCTTCTCTGACTATGAGCCATGTGATATCTGAAGCCAGTGCTATCACGAGACCTCTAAGGAGACCTTCGTACTCTGCTATGTTATTAGTATAGTGAAAATCGAAGCGATAGGCAAAGGGTCGGATCTCCCCGGAGGGATAAGTGATGATAGTGGCAGCGCTTCTTCCTCAAGAGGTGGATGCTCCATCGAAGTTTAAGATGGCGTCATAATCTTGGGGCACTATGTCTATGGCGCTTATGTTTTCATCTGGAAATTTTGGCTCTATAGTCACTTGATCCCATGTTGGTGATGTATCCATCTGATCTGCTATGGCTTGACCTTTTACCGATGATTGCGCTACGTAGTACAGGTCGAATTCGGCTATCATGGCTTTCCACCGGGCTATTCGACTCGTTTCGTAAATGTTTCCTGTTATGGCCCGCAGTACATTGTCCTTACAGATTATGTAAACTTGGTTTCAGAAGAGGTAATGTCACCATTTTCTTAGAGAAAAGACCAAAGCTAAGCAGGACCTCTCCACGTCGTTATATTTCTTTTCATGGGCAACTAGGGCATGGCTCAAGTAGTATACAGGGACTTCAGTTCCGTCATCTCGCTTCTGACAGAGCATGGACGCGATGGACGATTCTGAAGTGGCGAGGTAGATGTAAAACGGTTTGTTGTTTTGGGGCGGGTAGACCGTAGGCAGTCGGGCAAGTGCTGTTTTGATATTTATGAAGGCTTCCTGGCATTGCGGAGTCCATTCAAGATGGACATTTTTACGCAACAGGTGATTCATAGGTTTTAGTTTGTCTGTTAATTTTTCTACGAAATGCCTGATGAACTGCAATCTACCTTGTAGACCTCGAAGTTCAGTAAGGTTACTAGGTGGTTTCAGGTTGGTAATGGCCTTGACCTTATCGGGGTCTACTCGTATCCCTGCTTCAGAGGCTATGAATCCGAGCATCTTGCCTGTTTTGACACCGAAGACACACTTTTTGGGGTTAAGCCTTAGCTCGTATTTTAGACAATGTTTTAAGACTAGGTCGAGGTCTTGTGCATGTTGCTCGGTTGTTTGTGACTTAACCACGATGTCATCCACATAGTCATTGAGCAATCTTAACATATAATCGCTAAAGATAAACTTCATGGCTCTTTGATAAGTGGCCCCAGCGTTCTTGAGACCAAAGGGCATCATTGTGTAACAAAAAGTTCCCCACGGGGTCATGAAGGTTGTTCGAAGTTGATGTTCAGGGTTGATGCGTATCTGGTTGTATCCCGAAAAACCATCCATAAAAGATAGCAAGGCATGTCTGGCAGTCAAGTCAACGAGTTGATCGATGCTGGGCAAGGGAAAGTCATCTTTTATGGTTGCTACGTTTAGATCTCGGAAGTAGATGCATAAGCGAATGCTTCTGTTTTTCTTCGGGACGATGACCATGTTGGATACCCATTCGGCGTAATCAACAGCCTGAATGAAACCAGCTTGATAAAGCTTGGTGATCTCATTGCGGATGGCCAATGCCACCTCAGGTCTAACTTTTCATGCTTTTTGTTTTATCGATCTCAGTTTGGGGTCCAAAATAATATTGTGTTGGACAATTCTAGGATCTAGCCTAGGCATGTCCATGTAAGACCAAGCGAATGCTTTCATGTTTTTCCTAAGTACGTGTTGAATGTCTTGGGCCAAGTGCGGTTGTAGTAGTGTGCTTAATTTTAATATTTTGATTTCCCCATCGGGCATGGTGATGGGTGTTTCAGCTAAAGGATCTTCAGTGATGTTTTTGGCCTCTACGTCAAGAAATTTCGTCATGCCTCCGTAGTCATCTATTGTTTGCTGTGCTGAGGCTATGACCTCGTCGTCCATTAGTGGACTTGAACTGACGAAGTTTATGTCAAAATCCCGTGTAATGGTGCCATGTGATCCGTCGATGGTCAATGGTGCGGTTAAGCATTGGCGGTCCATTGAGCTCATCCCTGCCAATAAACCGAGAGTTACATGAGCAAAGGGATTGTTCCATGTCTTTTGACGATTTTAGACTATGTACGTGTATAACGGTGGATTATCGTCACACCTGGACGTATGGCATTTTTATGCCTTACTGGGCAGTGAGCGGTAGTTTAAGGCCATACCGGGCTAATGGGCGGATGGGGAAATGGCAGTTTAAGGCCGTATCGGGCCAATGGGTGTTTAAACTAGCGTAAACGTGTAAAAACAAGATCCGTGGAAGAACTAGGATGTAAAAATCCCTATTTTTTTTAAATGAATTTTTCGTTACATTTTATCGTTTTGGACAGATTTTGGTGAAAAGTAGGCAAAAAGGCAAAAAACGGCAAAAACGAGGCAATGGCGGTGTAAGCGGTAGTAGCGTCAGCATCAGCGTCATCGGGTGCTATATAAAGGGAAGGGGGGTCCATTTGTTTTCTATTTTAAAAGCGACAGCATAGAGCGTAACCCGAGCGAGCGTAAGCGTAAGCGTACAACTGCCAAAGCGTAAGCGTAACCCATTATACCCTAGCGTAAGCGTAACCCGGAACCTGAGCGTAGACACCAAAAGTTGAAGCCAGCGTAGACACCGAGGATTAACTTCTTAACACCCACGTACAGTTACTCAGCGTGAACGTAGATCACTAGCGTAGACGCTCTGAAATGGGCAAGGGCAAGGAAGTGGAGGGCCAGGGGTGGAAGGATCCCGATCTAACTTTCGCTGAGGAGACGGAGGACATGCTGTAGGGCCTGCCTAGGCCGAAGATGCCGGCGTGGCCTGTGACATCCCAGAGGTAAGCCTTGATCTCTGCTTCTGTTTTTGTTTGTGCTTTCTAGCGTAGACAAGCTCGGCATATACATCGAGCGTAACGGGTTTACGAGGGTTTTCAGCGTAGCGTAATCTGTGCAGCATAGTGTTCAGTCCTAGCATAAACATGTGTTTCGCGTTGTTTTAGCGTAAAGGTTTGTCAGCGTGTTTGTCCTCGGCGTAGGTTCTGCTTCTTGCGACGGCGTTTACGCTGAGGGTTTGTTCGGCGTATACGCCATACGCGTGCAGTTTTCGGCATACCGCTTTCTGGCATAAACGGTTCACGCCGAACTTGAAATTGAGCGGATACGCCGAGGGTTTTGCTCAGCGTATACGCCGGCGTAATTGTTTTATTAGCGTAGCTGAAGCTTATAGATGTGCTTGTACCAGCGTAAATTGTGTTTCGTGACGATGTGTACGCTAAGGGTTTCCTCAGCGTATACGCTATACACGCCTGGTTTTTTCGACACTGGTTTTCGGAAGACTGCGGATTCGGGCGTATACGTTGAGGGTTTCTTTAGCATATATGCTGCGCATGAGGAATTTGGGTTTCAGCGTAGACGCTGTGTAAGTTCGCCCAGTGTATATGTTGTGTTCAGCGTACATGCCACGCTTGAATCGTGCGAGTGCCCTGTTTGGCATATACGCTGAGCGTGAATCACGGGCGTATACGCTGTGTACAGCGTGTACGCTAGGCATAAGTTTGTTTTTCGCACTGTAGAGTTCGCGTATACGCTGGGCGTAAACAGTTAGTTAAATTTTTGATTGATTTTTTTTTCTTTTTTTTTTTGTCGATTTATGATGCGAACCTTCATTTTGTGACATTGCAATTGGTTGCAGGGACAGAAAATGGTTTCTTATTATGGTTGAACTCGTCGGGGTTCTGACATGGGTTGGCCGCGTTGAGGATGGTGATGCGCCTCCGAATCTATTCGTGGATAGCAAGGGGGTGTGGTTCAGGGAAGGTGCTGGCGAATTTCTGGCTTTCCTGTTAACCAATTTTGAAGTGGCTATGTGGTCATTTTTTGACGAGGTGACCGCACGGAGTGTGGTTGATGCAATACTGCCAGGGCCACCGAAGGTGTCGTGGTCTTCATGGAAGACATTGACGAGGGGCCATTTGTTGATGAGGATGGCACTACCCATGGGCCCAAGTGAACTCGCCCGTTGATGCGTTTTTGGGCATTGCTGCCACCGGGGTTAGACTACATCAACAATACATTATTCATAGTTGCCCATGCCCACACACTGTTCCAGAATCCTCCTGGCACAGTGTACAAGATAACCAGGTAAGACCCTTGACTTTCTTGCTTCATCGATCGTCGTTTGATGTTAGTTTTTGTTTTAACGTGCGCTTAGCTGCAGGCCAAAGACCCACCCAGATGGAAATCTGATTGAGGATGAAGGGATAGCCCTTGCTCGCGTTGCTCTGGAGGTGTTTATGACGAGCCCCACTCTTCGCGGCGCCATATTGGCTTAGACAAAGGGTTCAATGGTTCGTTTCCATAATCAGTTTTCCAGGGCCTTTGCGATGTGTAAGGCTCGTGGATGGCTCCATGAAGACTGGATAGACCAGGGGCCAGTCTTTCTAGATAGTTTTGGCAGCACTTCCAGATCTACCATTGATGGTGAGTAATAGCATGTATTAAACGTGTTAGTGGATTTATTTAACTATTTTGGGGTCGAGAGGTTGATGCGGTTGTTTTAACTTGCTTTAACAGTTGATATACCTTCCAGTGGGGATCCCGTGACAATAGGCCGAACTGAGACAACCTTGTCAATGAAGTTCGGAGAGGTGGCAAAAGCGCAGAAGTGGCTGCATAAGCGTGCTCTGCCCGCCCTCACCCATTGCTTGGATGATGCAGGTCTCCTAGAAATTTTTATGACGCTAAGCCCTAATGTCTCAATTGGGGAAATGATAGGGATCGTGGACTCTTTCAATGAGTCTGTCTCTTAGTATAGCACCCAGATTAAGGGTGTCAAGGTGGTGTTTCATCAGTCGCCTGTATTCTTTTCTAACTTATTTGGCATGCCGGCAGATGGCCTACCCATAGTGTTGGACAGGTCTCACAAAGTACTCCAAACGATCCACGAACTGGAGTCTTGGCTTGATGTGAAGAAAAGCACCAAGGGGTTCCCAATGCAGGGGAAGGCAAAGGTTGTTGAGGTGAACGAACTGTATCCCCTGTTTCGAGCACGGGTGTTTCCAAAAACCCTTTCTTAGGTATGGAGTTTTTGGGTGGAGGCGGTACACATCATGCGGGCTATCTTAGAAACTGGCATGCGGTATAACTGGGCTCAGTTTTTGTTCGCGGGCATGCATAAGGAGATAGTGTGGTTGCGCTCAAACATCGAAGCGCAATCGCACTTCACTTTCACCTTCTTCGCTGGCTATCTTAGCCATTTTGCCGAGTTTCTTGTAGTGCGTACGGACAACAAATTTGTCCTACGGGATCAGGGTCAACTATCCCGCCCATGGGTCAAACACTTGTACGCGACCGCTAAGTTGCAGGATGCCCCAGAAGGTATCGACAAGTCTGTGTCTGTTACCACAGGAGGATCGTCTAGCGGTTCCATCCACACACGGGATAGTCTAGGGGTAGAGCCAACGGATGTACCTTTAACCGCCAGGCGGGCTAAGTCGGTTATTAAAGAAACCATTGGTGAAGCCAAGTCAAAGTTGAAAAGACCTGAATGTACCACGGAGGAAGTCGCTGAGATAAACCAGCCACGTGTGAAGCAGATACGCTTCAAGATACCTGGTAAGCGAAGCTCATCCGCTTGTTATTGCATCTCTTTCGTTCATTTATAGCTCTTACTTCAATTGCTTATGTGTCGTTATTGTTTTCGATTTGGGGTAGTGAGGAAACAGGCTTTGGAGACCATCAGAGAGGAGAAGGAAACACGTACCGAGAAAAATGATGAGGAGGAAAGCCCGGAGAAGAGTCAAGGTGGAGGAATGGAGCTATTAACGGAGAGGACTACTGAAACTGCACCCTTAGACGACCAGGAGGCTATCAACCAAATGTTTAGTAGCTTCCTCAAGGGTGACTTGGATTTGGGCGATCCCCCAGAAGGTGACAAGGATTAGGGTATGTCTTCGTTTTTAATTGGTTTTTATTATATTAATTGTGGCTCCTATTTTTTTCCTTATTTTTGTTATTTATTTTCATGTTTTTTGGCTTAGATGAAGGCAGCGGTACTAGGATGGTGTGGTTGGACGTTCCCATGGAGACGGTTCCCCCTGAGGGGACCACTGAGGTTAGTTCTTCCCGTACCCATCAGCCGCTTATTTGGTTAGAGATGCCAAGTAAGTCGGATTTTGTGGATGGGATTGCGGAAGAAGTCATTGAACATCTCCAGGAAAGCCGTCCTGATATAGGTATGAATCATTTAAAGGTTAGGAGTTTTGTATCTTACGTGTACTGTTTTAATGTTCGTGTTCTCTGCATGGGCAGGCGCTAAACTAAGATGGGATCCCTCTGAGGGCATTAGCATGGAAAGCCTAACTACACTCTCCCCAGAAGTAGAGCAGGTGCCAAGGCCTGTTGCTGAAGGGGTTGCAGAAAGCCTTGCACACAATGCCAAGTTGTTGTGGACTTGTAGGCGTTCTGTTGAATAGTTGTGGCTACAAGTACAGGCGAAGGAAAAGGAGGTCTCTGCTGTAACTGAGGAGCGTGACGATTTAAAGGTTCGATACGAGTTCGTCGCTGCAAGACTAAGTGGAGATCGTTCGTGGCGAACCTCGGAGATTACGTACACCAGGTACTGGAACCTTCTAAACCGTCATGCGTCACTGACTCGGAGAATAGCGGAATGCAATGCTCAAGTTGATCTCCTGAACCTTAAGTGTCAAGATTGGAAGTGTACCAACCGAAATCATCGGTGCAAGGCTAGAACGTTACGAGCACCAAAAGATCTACGGACAAGCACAGTCGACCCTGCCTCTGCTTGAGGGCAAACTGGAACGGACGAAGGTAGAGTGCCTTGAATGGTCTACACGCGGATCAAACAAGGACTTCCCCCACGTTTTCCGCTACAACATGTTGGGTTATACGTAAACAATGCACGTTAAATGTAAACCATAAAAAAGCACGATAATGTAAATGAGCCTGTAAACGTAAACTGAAAAATGAAGAAAACTGCAATAACTCTAAGCAAAATGTAAACTGTTTTGTATTGAGAATTGATTACAAAGTGCACCGGTCCAAACGCAGTTGTGGCTTTGACACAAGGCAGACGAAAGGCCCCGGCGTGTGCAGGGATGACTCGGCTAGTTCGCAAGGCAGGCGGAGCGTAGAGACTGTGTGTACGGCGTACAGGGCTCTCCAGTGTAAGAGGGTTTTGGAGCTCTGGTCCGCAACGTCTATGTCTCTTGTGTGCTTTGGAAGTTTTTTGCCAACCCCTGAAAACACGGAAAACTGGGATTTTTATAGGGGAAGGGTTACCGGGAAAATCGGGTTGGGAGACACGTGGCGTGTCGACCGGGTGTGTACATTTAGAAACTTGGTATATGCTGGGCATATACGCTACATCAGGCTAGCGTATTCGCTAGGCGTATATGCTGGACTTGCTAGGCGTGTGAACTTGGGTGGACGCTGGGCGTATACGCTGGACTTGCTGGGCATGTGAACTTGGGTGGATGCTGGGCATATATGCTGATGGATGCTAGGGTATACGCTGGGCGTATACACTGAAACACTATAGCATTCACGCTGAAACACTGTAGCATTTACGCTGGAACACTGTAGCATTTATGCTGAAACACTGTAGCATTACGTTGGAACACTGTAGCATTTACGCTGAAACACTGTAGCATTACGCTGTAACACTGTAGCATTTACGCTAAAACACTATAGCATTACGCTCGAACACTATAGCAGCGTATACGCTGGGCGTATAGGAATGGAAGATCATCATTTGGAGCCCGAAATCGGATCTTCAAGTGCCTACGACCTACTAGGGACCTTGGGGAAGGTCCTGGGGGGGTCTAGACACTCCACTTTAGCATGTTTTGAGGAGTTTTTGAGCTCCAAAAGTTGTTGTATGCTGGGCCTTACGCTGGGCATGTGTAGGCCCGCGTACAGGATTCATACTTAGTGAAAACCAAGTATTTTGAGCTCAAAATTTGCCAAGTTTGATGCCAGATGTCATCGTAGTCTTCTGTGGATCCCAGGGAACTTTTACTTGCTTGTTTTGACTTCGTTTGATGCTATTTTGAGGCTTTCAAGCTTGGTCATGCTGAGGACCAACATGACTTAGCTTAATTTCTGTCTACAAGTGTTAGCCAAAATTTTTTGTGGTGTTTCAGGAAGGCTTTCGCTTCCAAATTTTGCAAGTGGGGTCAGGATGAGAAGAACCATAAACATCAGTACAAGAAGTTGCTGAAAGAGGTATCTATTGAAAAGCGGCAACTGGAGATGTTTGTGGAGGATTTGGGCTTGCGTTCCGCCTTCGATACTTTTGCCCAAAACACAACTATGGAGATGGAATCGCCTAAGAGGGTCATCACAACCTCTTCTGGGGAGGTGTCGGTAGGTGAATTCCCTCTGAAATGCCCTACCTGGTTAGCAGTCGACAAAGGCAAGGCTTTGGCTAACGTTGACTTGGGCTTGGACGGAACAGATTGGGCCAGTGTTCCAGAGGAAGAAATCCTTCGTCGACTGGAGTTTGGCTTAGGGGGATCCCCTATGGTAAATGTTTTATCTTTATGGAGTTAATTTATTGGATAATGTTTAAAATGTCTAGCATCTGCTTATTTTGTATTGGTTGTTTGTTTTTGGTGTTTTCAGCATGAGGGTGGTGATGATACACACGAGGTCGGCCCCAGTAGAGCAGGGGCCCCTGACACTAGTGGTTCTAAAGGAGATGATCCTCCTGTCACAGACGCCTAGTGTTTTTGTAGTTTTTGTGGTTTTTGCTGTTTGGCACAGGAATTGTAATTGAAAAATGTTGAACACACAGGAACGATTGTAAAATGTGGCATGAATAAAATATTTTTTTGTTTTGTTTTTTTAAGTTGTTTGCACACACATCATAATACCAAAATATTTTTGGGTTCGCTTATCTTTTTTAAAGGTGATGCACTGAAGGTAAATGATATGTAAAAAGGGAAAAGAAGGTATGCGTAGTTTAAGGCCATTTTGGGCCCCATTGTAAACAAGTAATATTTTTAGGAAAAGCGGAAGTTTCGTAGTGGGCCGACCATTTTTGATCGTGGCTAGTTTTATGTCATTGTGGACATGATAGTTTAATGTCTTTTCGGATAAGGAGTGTTGTAAAAAAAATTTTTTTTTTCTTTTTTGTTTTTTTGCTTTTACTGCTTATTATTATGTCTTTGTGTTTTTGGGTTTTATCATAGTTTAGCGTCATTTCGGACGTTGTACCACCTGAAATCATCGGTCCCCGACTGGAAGGGAAAACAGAGACCGTGGGATCGCAGGACGGGCACAGATGATCCCACCTTCGCCCGAGGGCGTGCTGGAATGCACGAAGGTAGGGTACCTTGGGTGGTCCGCACGCGGATCAGACAAGGATTTCCCCGAGTGTCACCGAAGTGTTATACGCTGGGTTATGCGTGAACAGTGTAGCGGGTGTAAAACAGTGCGAAGTGTGAACAGGGCATAAATAGAATGCAACCGGCGTAATCAGCGTAAACAGCGTAGGCAGCGTAAAGGGTAAGGAAAAATGTGCACATCGTAACAGCGTAAACTAAGCGTATACAGCGTAAATAGTGTAAACAGAGCATAAACAGGGTGTAAAGTGTAGAGCGTAAATAGGGTGTAAACAGCGTAAAGTGTAAGTGCAGCCTAAGCGTAGACGAGCATAAACAGCGTAAACAAGTTTGAACAACGTAGACAAGTGTAAACAACGTAAACAAAGTGAGCGTAAACAGAATATAAACTGTAACAATGACGTCGTAAGAAAACAGTTTTCAAGGTATCGGTCTTAACGCAGTTGTGCGTGTACACAAGGCGGACGTAAAGCCCCGGTGGGTGCAGGGAGGCGGCTGGTTTGCACGGTAAGCGGAGCGTAGAGATTGTGCTCGGCATACAGGACTTCCAACGTATCAGGGTTTCAAGCTCTGGTTTTCGCAGCGTAATTGCTTTTGGGTCTGCTCTAATAAAATTTTGCCAACCTTAAAAATGCGGAAAACTAGGCCTTTTATAGGGGAAGGGTTATCGGGAAAATCGGGTTGGGAGACACGTGGCGTGTCGACCGGGCGTGTACATTTTAGAAATATTGGTATACGCTATACGCTGGACTTACTGGGCGTGTGAACTTGGATGGACACTGGGCGTATACGCTGGGGCGTATACGCTGGGGCGTATACGCTGGGGCGTATACGCTGATGGATGATGGATGCTAGCGTCGAATTACTTCAATTCTTGCTCCTGTTGCACCTGCTGTGTCGTGTATGCTGGGCGTCGGGCGTAGACACTGGGCGCAGACCCTGGGCGTAGACGCTGGTGCAACACTTGGTAAAAACCAAGTGTTTTGATCCACAACATTTGCCATGTGTGACTCCAAATGTAGCCAACGGGGGATCTGCTTCTTGTCGGACAAATGTCAAAGTCGAAATTTTTGTGGTGTTTCATTGGCCCCTCTTTGTTGATGCTTGAAGGAATCGACCCGAGAAGCATCGACAAAGAAGCGCAAAACACCACAAGCATCTTGATAAAAGCTTTGTCCCATGCCACTTGATGAGACATCATCGTACCATGTTTAATAGTGTATGGGATTTGAACAAGGTGAGATTGGTGACTGGTAGGAGAGAAGGGATTGTGTGAATTGATGACTGCCCAAGGGATTATGCTGGGGAAATGGGATGCTTAGGTGTGCGGCACGCTAGTCCTCATCGATAGCCATTGTTTGGCAGACTCAGAAGTCATGCATGCGATGTGCGTCCTTTGGCGGAACAGTGCTCTTGGTTAGTTTTCAAGAGCACTTGTTGTCCATGCCAAAGCCACAGGGTGATGTTTTGCATTCTTTGGAAGAACAGGGCCTGTGTTTAATGTTTAAGGGGGACCTGTTGACGGGTAGCCAAAGCCATGCAACTGGATGCTTCTTGACCGTTTTGGGACATGAGTACTTGGTTTTGAGACAACTGCCTTCCCGCCTAGAGACTTATATGGGAAGCGCCAAGGGTCTCGTTGTTTTTTTTTTTTTCTTGTAAGATTGTTCTTGTACTCATGTGCGGATATTGTGTTTCTGTGTTGTGACTGCTGTAATCTTTTACAGTGTGAAATGGTTTTGTGAACAGATGGTGAATTTTCGAGGAATGGGAATCTACGAGTTAACGATTTGATTCAGTTTTGCCAGGTGGATTAATGGACGTTGCTTCATCTTGCTGCCTATGATGAAATGCACTCTCTTACAAACACCTCTGAGCGTCATCTTGCAAACATAACTCTAGGGAGATAAGAAAACCATGAGTGAATAAATGAGTTTAGATTTAAACAGCTGCAGATGAACAAAAATATTGGGGGCGACTCTGAGCACTGAGTGCAAATGTCGACGCTGTTAATGAGATTGTGTGCCGATGAGGGGTGCAATGATTCTGACGAATGAATATGGCTATGGAGTGAAGGGTCGGAGAAGAACGTGCCAGTTTACAGTCTTGACGGACTATCATGGGTTAGTTTTATGTCGTAACCCGTTGGACATTGCCCGTTTAGCGTCGTGGCGGACGGTACGTTGCCAGTTTCGAGTCTTAGTGGACCATGCAGAGGCAGGCTAGTTTATAGTCTTAGTGGACTCTGTGGGGTATCAGTTTATTTTCATAATGCCAGGACAATGATGGTGTTAGTTTTAAGTCGTAACCCAAGACTGTTCTGTGGTATCAGTTTATAGTCATGATTCCAGGACTAATCTGTGGTATCAATTTATAGTCATGATTCCAGGACTAATCTGTGGTATCAGTTTATAGTCATGATTCCAGGACTAATCTGTTGTATCATTTTATAGCCATGATTCCAGGACTAATCTGTGGTATCAGTTTATAGTCATGATTCCAGGACTAACACGTACCTGAGCTCAAATTTATGTATAGAACAATTTCAGGAACAAGTGATTGGTCGGATTTGCAAATTCTTTTCCGTCCATGTCAGCTAACTTGAATGCTCCGTTGTCGAATGCTTTGGTGACCAGGTAAGGTCCTTCCCAGTTGACTGAGAACTTATCTGGGTGTTCTCGAACAGCCTTAAGCACGAGGTCTCCTTCTTTCATGGGACGCTTATGAACGTCATGTCGATGTCGTTGCCGTTGTCGTTTTTGGTACCATTCGATCTGATTGAGTGCACGTACACGCTCCTCCTCCACCGAGTTCAGGTCAATAAGGCGTAGATCATTGTTTTGCTCGTCGTCGAGAAGTCCAGAAAGCGTGATCCTTAGAGATGGTACCTATAATTCCAAAGGTAAAACAACTTCTGAACCGTAAACAAGACTGTATGGAGTTTTACCTGTCGAAGTCCGATGTGTAGTACGGTATGCCCACAATGCATACACCAGTTGTTCGTGCCATCTTCGTTTACTTTGAGCAAGCATCTTTTTCAGTATTGTAATGATTGTCTTATTTGTTGCTTCCGCCTGCCCATTGCTCTGAGGATAGTAAGGAGATGAAAACGAACGTTTGATCCCTAGACTATCGCAAAACGTTTTGGTCTCGGAACTGCTAAATTGTGGCCCATTGTCAGTGATGATTGTCATGGGAATGCCAAAACGGGTCACAATGTTTTCGAGGATGAAGTGGCACATGTGTTTGGAAGTAGTTTTTTGAGGGGGCGCAGCTTCTACCCATTTCGTGAAATATTCGGTTGCTGTTATGATAAAACCATGCCCGGCGGAAGATGTGGGTGTTATCGGGCCTATAAGGTCCAATCCCCACTTCTGGAAGGGCCATGTGATCTGTGTTGTGTGCAACTCATTTGGTGGAATATGGATTAGATTACTGTGTTTTTGACAATTACTACATGTTCTAACCTTGGACAGACAATCTTACTCCATGTGTGGCCAATAGTAGCCTAAGCGTATTATTTTGGTTGCCATTGCCTTCGGTGCAATGTGTCCCCCGCATATTCTGTCGTGTACTTGTTCAACAATTTTTTGGGCTTCGGTACTATTAACACATGTCAGCAGTATGCCTTCATAGGATCGGCGACACAATGTATCTCCTATTAGTGTGTATTGTCTCCAGCGTTTGCGTACTGCATCCTTTTGTGCGTTTGTTAAATGTTGTGGCGTTTCGCCGTGCAGAAGGTATTCTTTTACGTCATCGTACCATTCATTGGCATGTGTTGTACTGGCAGATGCGATTGGCAACATGTCGAGAGTATTGGTTATGGGCTCGGCACAACTGGTTACGGAGCTTGGTAATGCGTGAAACATGTCAGGGGATATGTTTAAGGCCAAGGTTGCTAATGCATCTGCAACGGTATTGTCATTCCTGGAGACGTGTTGGACGTTGACGCTTTCGAATCGTTTAAGTAGGTGTTTAGCCAAATCACAGTATGGTTGCAAGTGTGGCGCTTTACATGTATAGACGTCTGTGACTTGGTTTACGACTACTTGTGAGTCCCCTCTGACTACAAGCCGTGTAATGTCGGAAGCTAGTTCGGCCGCGAGACCTCTAAGGAGGCCTTCATACTCTGCTATGTTATTAGTACAATGGAAATTGAAGCGATAAGTAAAAGGTTTAATTTCCCCAGAGGGGTACGTGATTACAGCGGCGGCACTTCCTCCTCGAGAGGTGGATGCTCCATCGAAGTTTAGAATGGCGTCGTAGTTATCTAGCACCGTATCTATTGCATTTACATTTTCGTCTAGGAATTCGGGTTCTATTGTACCTAGATCTTGTGTTGGCGACGTAGTCATTTGATTTGCTATGGCTTGGCCTTTGACTGATGATTGTGCCACGTAGCGTAGGTCAAACTCAACTATGATGGCCTTCCAACGGGCTATCTTGCTTGATTCATAGATATTTCTAGTTATAGCTCTGAGTACATTGTCTTTGCAAATTATGTTAGCCTAATTTTGGAAAAGATAATGTCGCCATTTCTTTAAAGAGAAAACTAAAGCTAAACATGACTTTTCTACATCGTTGTATCTTTTTTCATGGGCAAATAATGCATGGCTCAGGTAATATATAGGGACTTCAATTCCATCATCTTTTTTCTGGCATAACATAAACGCGATTGGTGATTCTGATGTGGCCAGGTAGATGTAAAATGGTTTGTCGTTTTTGGGTGGGTACACCGTGGGTAGTCGCGCGAGTGTTGTATTAATGTTGTAAAATCCTTCTTGGCACTACGGGGTCCATTCGAAATGGATATTTTTGCGTAGTAGGTGGTTCATGGGTGTTAGTTTTTCTGTCAATTTTTCTATGAACCTCCTAATGAACTGTAATCGACCTTGTAGCCCTCGAAGTTCAATTAGGTTGCTAGGTGATTTCAGGTTTGTAATGGCCTTAACTTTATCGGGATCTACCCGTATCCCTGCTTCTGAGGTTACGAATTCAAGTAGTTTACCTGTCTTGACGCCAAAGACGCATTTCTTTGGGTTAAGCCTTAGTTCGTATTTTAGATAACGTTTTAACACTAGGTCAAGATCCTGCACATGTTGTTCTGACGTTTTTGATTTAACCGCTATGTCATCCACGTAATCATTGAGTGAATGTAAGATGTAATCGCTGAAGATGTATGTCATCGCCCTTTGATATGTGGCCCCAGCGTTCTTGAGACCGAAAGGCATCATCGTGTAACAAAGGGTTCCCCAAGGTGTCATAAAAGTGGTTCGGAGCTAGTGTTATGGATTAATACGTATCTGGTTATATCCCGAGAACCCATCCATAAAAGATAATAGGTCATGCCCAGCGGTTGAGTCAACTAATTGATCAATGCTAGGTAAGGGGAAGTCATCCTTTATGGTTGCTACGTTGAGGTCTCGGAAGTTGATGCATAGGCGGATACTTCCGTTCTTTTTTGGGACTATAACCATGTTTGACACCCACTCGGCGTAATCAATAGCCCTAATGAAACCAGCTTGGTAGAGCTTGGTAATCTCACTACGAACTGCTAACGCTACCTCGGGCTTGACCTTTCTTGCTTTCTATTTCACTGGCCTTAGTCTCGAATCAAGGATAATGTTGTGCTGGATGATACGAGGGTCTAGTCCGGGCATGTCCGTATAGGACCAAGAAAATGCTTTCATATTATCCCTAAGCACGTTTTTGATATATCTAGCCAGACACGGTTCTAGTAATGCGCTTAATTTTAGAATTTTAATTTCCCCATTCGGCATGGTGATGGGATTTTCGGTTAGAGGATCTTCGGTAATATTTTCGGCTTCTATGTCAAGGGATTTTTTCATACCCTCATAGTCATTAACCGTTTTCTATGTTGAAGCTATTATTACATTGTTTGTTGATGAGCTCGCATGGATGAGATTCATGTCGATATTCCTTTTGACCTCGCCGTATGGTCCATCAATAACCAACGGCTTAGTTAAGCGCTTGCAATACATTGGGCTAGTTCCTGTCAATAAATAGAGAGCCTAGTAAGATAGCGATGGTCGTTTTATGTCTTTTGGCAATTTTTAGTGTATATGTATGACAGTGGATTAACGTAATCGTGAAATGGCAGTTTAATGCCTTACTGGGCAACGAACGGCAGTTTAATGCCTTACCGGGCAACGAACGGTAGTTTAATGCCTTACTGGGCAACTAACGGCAGTTTAATGCCTTACCGGGCAACGAACGGCAGTTTAATGTCTTACCGGGCAACTAACGGCAGTTTAATGCCTTACCGTGCAACGAACGGCAGTTTAATGCTTTAATTTTACATTTTACTTAGTTTATGCATGTAAATTTTATATATTTTTGAAAAATTCGAGGTAGATTTGAAAAAGCACGAAAAACGAGGCAAAAAGAAAGCAAAACGGAGGGCGGCAGCGGCAGCGGCGTCAACGCCAGCGTCAGTGTCAGCATCGGCATCGGCGTCGGAGTGCTATAAAAGGGGAAAAGGGGCTTCATTTGTCATTTGCATTTCCGAGCGTGAGCGTAAACTGCGAGCGAAACCCCAGTGTAGACGCCGAGCGAAACCCCAGCGTAGACGCCAAGACAAACCCCAGCGTAGACGCTGAGATGGGCAGAGGCAAGGAAATAGAAGTTCGAAGAAAGAAAGGTCCAGAACTGACGTTCGCGGAGGAGAGCGAGGCGATGCTGCAGGGCCTACCCCGCCCGAGTCTTCCCGTATGGCCTGGACCTTCTAGCAGGTAGGCTCTTGACCCTGTTTTTTGCTTATTTTTTCGCGTCTATTTTTTTTAGCGTAGACAGCTAGCATACAGGGTTCCGACGTATACGCCGAGCGTAAAGGGTTCAGGGTATTGTATTGGCGTAGACGCCGCGCGTGTGGTTTTCAGCGTAGACTGTCACGGCTTCATTTTTCAATGTTCAGCGTAGATGATTATCGGCGTATACGCCGAGCGTAGACACTTGTACTTGCTTCTGGCACAGATGGTCTACGCTCGGCGTATACGCCGAGGGTTTCTACAGCGTATACGCTGGGCGTAAGATATTTCGCAGCGTAAGCCTGTTCAGCGTAAAGTCGTGTTATGCACAGCGTAGATAGTTTTTAACGTGTACACCCAGCGTATACGCCGAGCGTAACTATTTGTCTCTACGCCCAGCGTGCACGCCAAGCGTAACTGTTTCTCTCTACGCCCAGCGTACACGCCAAGCGTAACTTTTTGCCTCTATGCCCAGCGTATACGCCGAGCATAACTGTTTGTCTCTACACCCAGTGTATACGCCAAGCGTAACTATTTGTCTCTACGCCCAGCGTATACGCCGAGCGTAACTGTTAGAAAAATTTTCCTCGAATGTCTATTTTTCAAAATGAAGTTTTCGTTAGGATTAATCTCTGGGGTTGTTTTAATGGCTTGCAGGGATGTTGAACCTCCCCTTCTAGTGGTTGAGCTAGTTGGGGTGTTGACATGGTTTGGCCCTATTGAGGGTGGTGAACCGACCCCAGACTTAATCGTTGAGAACAATGGGGTCTGGTTTCGGGATGGGGCCTGCAAATTTTTGGCCTTCATACTAGATCATTTCAGGGTTGTTATTTGGTCCCACCTAGGCGAGGATGTAGCGCGGAGCATCATCGAGGCCATGTTACCCGGTGCAGCAGAGGGTGTTAAAATGTTCATGGACGATATTGATGAAGGGCCACTTGTCGCCGAGGGTGTTCCCCTCGGTGGTCCAAAATCTGCCCGTCCATTGACGCGTGTGTGGGACCGGCTATCGTGGGGGCCTAACTATATCAACGACACATTATTTCTAGCCGGCCGCGCACACACCTTGTTTCAAAATCCTCCCGGCTCAATATACCGGGTAGAAAGGTAATTTCGTTTTAGCTCTGGTTGTCCCTCTTTTTTATATTCAAATATTTGCTCTTGCTTTAACACATGTTTTCACCTTTCTATAGGCCGAGAGTTACGAAAGAAGGGGCCTATGCAGGCGATGACGGGATTGCATTGGCACGCACGGCTTTGGAGGTGTTCATGGTGGGCCCCACTCTTCGCTGGGCCATTTTGGCCCACACAAGCGGCGCCATGAAGTACTTCCCTAAGAAATTTTCTAAGGCATTTGCACAATGTACCACACATGGATGGTTGCATGCTGACTGGTCCCCTAATGGACCAATCTTTCCATCTGCTTCTGATCTGGGCGAGACCTTAAAGTCTAACACAGAGAGTAAGTGGCAATGTTTTCTAGATGTCGTGATGTGTTTGTTCAATTGCCGAGTGTTAACCTAATGCGAGGGTTTTGAATTGATTTCTACAGTTGGCACTACCTCTGGAGGGGATTCTGTTGTAACCGGGCGGACTAAAGCGACTCTCTCCATGAAGTTTGGTGAAACCGTTGCTGCCTAGAAGTGGTTACGGGTGAAAGCCCCGCCGTCCATTATTGCCTGCTTAGAACATGTCAGCCTCATGGCGCTCTTGGCGGCCCCTAGCCTGAATGCGTCTATAGTGGAGATGATCGAGATCGTGGATTCGTTTGATAGATCTGTTTCTCGCTATAGTGCTCGTATTAAGGGCGTTAAGATAATTTTTGAATTATCGGCCCAATTTTTTGCGGATTTGTTTGGTGTGCCTACAAGTGGTGTAAAGATTGTTTTAGATAGGATGCACAAAGAAATTCAGATGATACATGCTTTAGAGGATTGGTTAGGGGTGGCAAAGGGCGCCAAAGGATTTCCAATGCAGGGGAGGACGAAAGTTGAGGAAGTCAACGAGCTCTACCCCTTATTTCGGGCGCGTCGGTTTCCGAAGACTCTATCGCAAGTTAAGAGTCTCGGGGTTGAAGCAGTGCGACTCGTGCGCACTATTCTAGAGGCTGGCGTGCGCTACAATTGGGCTGAATTCTTAGTATCGGGCATGACTAAAGAGATAGCGTGGCTACGTTCGAACCTAGACGCCCAGTCCCACTTCACTTTTGCCTTTTTTGCTGGTTATGTTCGTCGTTTGGCCAAATTTTTAGTGGTTCGTGGGGAGGACAGATATGTTTTGCGGGATAGGAATCAGTTATCTCGCCGCTAGGTAAACCATCTATTCGACACGGCCAAGTCTCAAGACGCCCCCGAGGGGATTGATGAATCCCTTACAATAACCACAGGTGAATTGTCTGGCGCCTCACTCCATACGTGCGACAGTGTAGGGCTGGAACCAGACGAAATGTCTTATGCTGCCAAAAAGGTGGAGCGGGTAGTCAAGGACACAATAGGCAAAGCCAAATCGAAGTTGGCGAAGCGTGACCGCCCAGTTGAGGAGACCAGTCAAATTGAACTGCCCAGAGTAAAGAGGATTCGGTTTAAAATACCTGGTAAACCTCCCGTCTCCTTTACTTCACTTATCTTGTAGATAGTTTTAACGATTAATGATTGTATGCGACCAACTTCATCTGTTTTGTGTTGAGAAGTCAAGAGACATGATTTGCAGACTATACCTGAGGATGAGGAGTTAACTGACCCCGCGGGAGGAACTGAGTTGCTGGAGGAAAGAACTGGAAATACTGAATCACTAGATGATCAAGCGGAGACTGACAATATGTTCAGTAATTTTCTCACGGGAAACTTGGACCGTGGAGCCCCTCCCACAGCAGAGGAGACCGGAGGGAATGGTATGTCTTGTTACTTAGTTGTATAGCTTAATATATTTTTGTCTCATTGTGGATTTTTCGTTTAATTCAGCAGAGAGCGAGACCCTCCCTGAGAAGGAGCGCAAGATTCCCCCTGAAGTACCGCCAAAGGTTAGCATGTCGCGCCCTAATGGACCTTTTACTTGGATGGAAATGCCAAGTAAAAGGGATTTCGTAGCTGGTGTGGCCGAGGAGGTCGTTGAGTGGATCGAAGGGATCCATCCTAGAATAGGTATGGGATCATTCAAAGATCCTTACTATGTTAGAGTTTGATTCCCTATTTTTTCTATTCTAATGTTTATGTTTTCCCTATGGATAGGTGCCCAACTGAGGTGGGACCCGTCCGAGACTGTCAATATGGAGAGTTTGCCCCCACTTTCCCCAGAGATCGAACAAGTGCCCAGACCTGTTTACGAAGAAGTAGCAGAGGGCTTTGTTCACAATGCTAAAGCAGTATGGACGTGTAGGTGATCCATTGAGCAATTGTGGCTCCAGATTCAAGCGAAAGAGAAAGAGGTTTCTGAGCTAACGATTGAACGTGACGATCTGAAGCCTCGGTACGAATTTGCCGTAGCCAGATTAGACAATGATCGCTCTTGGCAGACCTTCGAGGTCACGTATATGAGGTATTGGAACCTACTCAATCGTCACTCAAGATTGATAAGGAGACTAGGGGAGCGCAGGGCTCAAATTGAACTGCTGAACACCAAGTGCCAAGATTGGAAGGCTTTCGCCTCCAAAGTACGCAAATGGGGGCAAGATGAAAAGAACCACAAGCACCAGTATAAGAAGTCGCTAAAAGAAGTATCGATTGAGAAGCGACAGTTGGAAATCTTTGTGGAAGGCCTTGGTCTGCGCTCTGCCTTTGAAACATTTGCTCAAAACACCATTGTAGAGATGGAATCCCCTAAACGGCAGATAACAACTGCTTCTGGGGAGGTGTCAGTGGGGGAGTTCCCTTTGAAACGTCCCACCTGGTCGGATGTTGACAAGGGAAAGGCTCTGGCAGATGTTGACTTGGGTCTCGACGGGACAGATTGGGCAAGAGTTCTCGAAGAGGAAATCCTGCGGCGACTGGAATTCGGCTTGGGGGGATCTTCTATGGTAAGCATTTCAGCTTTATGGAGCTAGTTGATTGAATAATGTTTAAAATTTTGACATTCGCTTATTCTCGTGTTGGTTATTTCTTTTCCTTGGTCTTTTCAGGATGAAGGTGGCGGTGAAACTGAAGGAGCTAGCCCCAGTGGAGCAGAGGCCTCTGATGCTGGCGGGTCCAAGGGGGACGATCATCATGTCCCAGATGTTTAGCATTTTAGCTCTTAAGTTGTTTTGTTTTTTTTTTTGGCTCAGATTTACACTGGAACTGTAACTTTGAAGATTGTGGAATGAACAGAGACAGTTGGTTGTACGTAATAACTATATAAATATTTTTGTTGATTTTGAGTTTATCATGATATAGAAATGTAAACATATTTTGGTTTATTTTCTGTTTTAAGTGTATTACTGAAATGTGATTATAAAAGCAAAGCGACAATCATGCACTAGTTTATGGCCATTTCGGGCCCCAGGTGTAATCAGAAAATGTTTTGGAGGACATAGATTGATTTCTCAGTTAACCGATCGTTGCTGATCGTGGCTAGTTTTATGTCATTGCGGACATAATAGTTTAGTGTCATTTCGGACTGGGAGTGGCAAAATTTTTTTTCCTGTTTTATCGTAGTTTAGTGTCATTTCGGACTTGTTATAGTTTAACGTCATTTCGGACTTGTTGTAGTTTAATGTCATTTCGGACTAGGAGTGATAATATCATTTTAGTAATTTTTTGATTTTTTTCGTTTTAATGTTGGACAATGTTTCAACAGGTATGATTCGGTATTCAGCGTCCCCTTCGCTGATTACGTTAAACGGTAATTCGGCCCATGGGACTTCTGATGGAATGTCTTTTGTGTTAGCGTTTTCAGATATTTCAGTGTCCGTAGAGAGCTCTATATTAGCTTCTACTTGAGGAGGTATAGGAGTTTCTATTTGGGGAGGCTTTTGTTCCATGTCAGAAGATTTACTGCTTACCGATGGTTGCGGATTCTCGTTATTTTGGCTAGGTTTTTTAAGTTCGACTTCCGAGCCTTGGTCCATGTCCATATGCGACGAGATAATAGGTGTGGCTGCTTCACCGCGTATGACGATTTCTCCGCCTTCATAAGGTAGGTGAATTTCTTGATGTATAGGCGAGGAGACGGCTCTCAGTTGGGCTAACCAGGGTCTTCCCAGTATTAGGTTGAACCCCGGCATCTCATCCACCACTAGGAAATCGGCAGATGTTGGGAATTGATCTCCCGCTATGAAGTTTAAGGTTATTGTACCTTTCACCATTACGCGTGACCCACTGAATGACCTTAAACATGTAGTCGTGGTTGGTTTAAGTAGTTCAGTAAGTCCTAGTTGTTCAATGATGTGGTACGGCACAATGTTTGTCGCAGCTCCATCGTCTACATGGACCCTATGTATTTTAAACCGGTTTATACATATTGTTATAAACATGGGGGCTGTTGTTATCTCCCCTATTCTCTTGTCCACCTTGACGTTGTCATCATGGAAACTTAGTGGCTTAGGAGTAGTCCCGTGGGGTGAGAACATCACCGCATGGATGGAAGGTTCATTTGGGGGTAAGTCCTCGCTTACCGGGATTGACGTTAACATGCGTACTAGAGCTTCCCGATGCGTTTGAGATGTTAGAACTAAATCATACAAGCTCAATAAAGTGTTCTTTTGTTTTAATGCTTGTGTGACTTGTGTCAAGGCGGCTGCAAAGTTTTCACTGTTGGGGGTGTTTCTATCGGTGTTGACTGGATCCATCGGACCCAAAAGTTTTATCTCTCGTTTTGTTGACTTTTCAGTTTTTGGTGCTGTCGCTTTAGATGATTCGTGTCTTTCAGAAGACTCACCCTCATTGCCTATGCTTGGTTGATCATTAGATGATGACATGGGTACAGAGTTTAGGGGAGTGGGCTTAGGTGCCCCCAGAGCTAGCCGTTGGCGCTCTTTCTCCAAACGTTCTCACGTAAGCCTATCTGCCAGGCGTTCTTGTGTGTCACGCGGAGGTGTAGTTGACCTCGGATTCTGGGATTGCCCAGGAACCTTTACGACGTAGGGAGCAAGACGGTGTTGAGTGTACGATTGGGCCGGAGTTTGCGCAGGTAGCCTGACGACATACGGGGTTGGTCTTGGCAGAGGTTGAGCCTCTGTCGTTGCAACGACAGGTGGTACTCGGACTACGAAAGGGGTAGGCCGAGCGTGAGGAGTTGGCGTAGCTACGAGGTTAGCCTGAGGGATGCGCACTACGTATGGTTGTTGGCGTGTCATGGCGTTAGAGGTAGGCATGGTGGAGGGCACTCGGATTACGAATGGCCACTGCGGGTTGTGAGGTGATTGAGGTGCAGAGTTAGCGGGGGCAATCTAAACCACAAATGGTTTGTGAGATGTTCCTTGTTTGTTTTCGGGATAGATAGTGTTGATGCGGGGTGTGCTGGAGTCATTATCACAATAGATTGAGGTAATTACGTACGGTGTCTCTTTAGCGTTCAGGGGGTCTTTATACACCCCCATGGTCTGGTTTTGGGGTGATCTTGCCATCATCGATCATCCTCTAGATGTCCTGCTTCAGGGTGAAGCAGTAATCCGTTCCATGCCCGTTGCGTTGGTGATAGTCGCAGAAGCGATCCATCCTGAACCCTTTGGACACGGGCAGCTCATCCGGCGTTGCCAAGCTTGGGTTCTGTATGAGTTGACAGAACCGGTCATGTCTTTGGATAGCCAATGGGGACAATTGCTTATGTTGCATCAATCCAGCCTTTAAAAGTTGATCAAAGAGCTGGGATGGCTTCATCGGTAAAGGCGTGTACTGAGAGGGTTCCTTCCTCTCGAAGTTACGCGTACGGTTCGTCGGGTTTTGTGATGACGATTCCGGGGCTGTTGTGGGAGTGGGCTGATAGTAGTTAGTGGGGGGAACTGGTGGTTTGTATTGATGTGTGGTGTTTGTTTACTGTGCCCCTACTATTGCTACTACAGTCACCTTGGATTTTTCTTTGTCTTTCTTAGTGTGTTGGTTTCTGAAGGCCAGGTACGCGGGGTCATTGCTGTTTTGAGCAGCTTCCTCTATGTTTTTGATTTGTTCAAATGCTTGATTCAGATCGCGCGCATTGAGGTAATACAATTTTGACATGAAGAAGTCATTAACAGCCCCTTTCAGTATCGTGAGCAGATAGGTTTGAGAGATCGGGTTATGCAACTCGTTGAGAGCTGCGCTCCACCTATGAATGAACTTCTGCACCGGTTCGAGCGGTGCCTGCTTGATCTGCATGAGGCTATCCAGTGTTGCTTCGGGTTTCAAGTTGTACTTGAACCTGGTCACAAACTGGCGTAGAAGAATGTCTAGGGAAAGGATGGAATTCTTGGGCAAAGCCCGGTACCAGTTGAGTGCCCTTCCCGCGAGGGACATGGGGAATACTCGTAGTATTGAGTGGGGCCATGCCTGAAGGAGTGCGTACTCTAATTTGAACGTGATGAGGTGGGCGTTGGGGTCTGTCTCCCCATTATACTTAGTCAGCGTTGGGAGGGGGACACCTTTGGGCAAAGTCAATGGCGGGACAGAGGAGCTGATAGGGTCATCATTGTAGAAATCTACTACTCTCAGCTCTCCATCAACGATGGTCTTGAGGCGTTTTACCTCATTTGTCAATTCTTGCATCAATTTTTTAGCGTCCGCCTAATCTTGGGCGCTCGATGAAGCTACAGGCTGGGGGTGTGGGCTGCATACCAGCTAGATTGCTGGGTTGCGGGTTGGAAAGCCAAAGGCTGGGTGATCGACGATTGTGCCTGGGGGTAATTAACGGCGAGCGGTGTTAAGGCTGAGATGTTAAAAGGAAAATGTTGAGGTTGTTGTTGTTGTTGTAGCTGGGGCTGTGCTTGAGGAGCAGTAATCGGGGGGATTGCGTGGGGTAGGATGTGGTGATGAGGAATTTGATATGATGACGCCCCCCTTGCTGGCCACTGTCCCGCTACATTGTACGCGGGGACTCCTTGTTGGATTGGGACTACTTGGGGAGCTGTATGCGTCTGGACATGGGGTATGAAGTGAGCTAATGTAGACGCGGGGATCACATGCGGAATCCCAATTACGCGAGGTGGGCACGTTGGTCATGTGCCATCATGAGGAGGCGGTGCTTGTGAGGATGAGCACGCAGCTGTATTAGGGGTAACTGTTATAGGGAAGGTGTAAGGTTGGGGATCGCTCAGGAGGGGAATGTGCACGAGTGCTGGCGTTTCCGGCGATGGCATCTGAACTTGGGCGAGTCTAGGGTGTTGTACGGACAAGGCTTCTCCTATCCCAGGATGGAAGATGGGGTTCATCTGTGCTTGGGGGCTCAAGGTGTGGTATGAGTCTCCCTGCTTAGATTGGGCAGCGAACTCATCTTCTTCCCCTGGTTGAGGCTCTAGCACGGGTTGGTCCAATGACTGGCTCCTGGGCAGAAGGAGCTGGGTAAAGAGCTCCGAGAATTGTTCTAGAATGGGGATTACGTCGTATGGGGAAGGGATGAACTCATGCCCTCCCTTGTAAAAGAGTTTGAATTCTCTCTTCACTTCGATTTTGGCCCGATCCACTGCCAGGCCGGCTTGTATCTTAATGCAGATGAAATTATACTCATCTTGGGGTATAACGTTAGCGGCTGGATCTCTCCCTTATAACCTCAAAGACCGATGGGGCCCCGTTGTGGATTGCCCTCCCAAGTGTGGTGTGACAGACTACTGGGCAGCCATGGTGTCTAAGATGTTAATGTCCTGGGTAGTGGCAGCAGTGGTGTTTACGGGATTCATGATGATAGGTTGCGTATGTAAAACTGTTTGAGTATAAACGCTAAGTGTTCAGCGTAGACGCTGGTTAGTATGCAGCGTAGACACTCAGTATGCAGCGTAGACGCTGGTCTTCGGGCAGCGTAAACGCTAAGCATGCAACGTAGATGCTGGAGTAAGTGTGCAGCGTACACGCTGGCAGGTTGACAGCGTAGACGCTACGGTTTCTGATCGCAACGCAGACGCTGGAAGATTAACAGCATAGACGCTGAGGGTCAGGTTTAAACAAGGCATCGAAACACGCTGATGAGTGTAGACGCTGAGGAGTGTACAGTCAATTTGTTTAAGCAGAGGCCCTCCTTCTAGTGCCAATTTCTGTACCGCCTGAAATCATCGGTCCCCGACTGGAAGGGAAAACAGAGACCGCAGGATCGCAGGACGGGCACAGATGATCCCACCTTCGCCCAAGGGCATGCTGGAATGCATGAAGGTAGGGTACCTTGGGTGCTCCGCACGCAGATCAAACAAGGATTTCCCCGAGCGTCACCGAAGTGTTATATGCTGGGTTATGCGTGAACAGTGTAGCGGGTGTAAAACAGTGCGAAGTGTGAACAGGGCGTAAACAGAATGCAACCGGCGTAATCAGCGTAAACATCGTAGGCAGCGTAAAGTGTAAGCAAAAATGTGCACGGCGTAACTGCATAAACTAAGCGTATACAACGTAAATAGTGTGAACAGAGCGTAAACAGGGCGTAAAGCATAGAGCGTAAACAGGGCGTGAACAGCGTAAAGTGTAAGTGCAGCGTAAGCGTAGACGAGCGTAAACAGCGTAAATAAGTTTGAACAGCGTAGACAAGTGTAAACAACGTAAACAAAGTGAGCATAAACAGAATATAAACTGTAACAATGACGCCGTAAGAAAACAGTTTTCGAGGTACCGGTCTTAACGCAGTTGTGCGTGTACACAAGGCGGACGTAAAGCCCTGGTGGGTGCAGGGAGGCGGCTGGTTTGCACCGTAAGCGGAGCGTAGAGACTGTGCTCGGCGTACAGGACTTCCAGCGTATGAGGGTTTCAAGCTCTGGTTTTCGCAGCGTAATTGCTTTTGGGTCTGCTCTAATAAAATTTTTCCGACCTTAAAAATGCGGAAAACTGGGCCTTTTATAGGGGAAGGGTTACCGGGAAAATCGGGTTGGGAGACACGTGGTGTGTCGACCGGGCGTGTACATTTTAGAAATATTAGTATACGCTAGGCGTATACGCTACATCAGGCCAGCGTATACGCTGGACTTGCTAGGCATGTGAACTTGGATGGACGCTGGGCGTATACACTAGGGCGTATACGCTGATGGATGCTGGCGTATACGCTGGGGTGTATACGCTGATGGATGCTAGCGTCGACTTGCTTCAATTCTTGCTCCTGTTGCACCTGCTGTGTCATGTATGCTGGGCATCAGGCGTATACGCTGGGCATAGATGCTGGCGCAACACTTGGTAAAAACCAAGTGTTTCGATCCGCAACATTTGCCATGTGTGACTCCAAATGTAGCCAACGGGGGATCTGCTTCTTGTCGGACAAATGCCAAACTCGAAATTTTTGTGGTGTTTCAGATGTGTTATAGTTTAACGTCGTTTCGGACTGGTTCATAGTTTAACGTCATTCTGGACGTGAACATTTCATTTTAGTTGTTTCTTGATTTTCTTCATTTTTTTATCAGGGAGTGTATTGACCGGTATAATTTTGTATTCTCCATCTCCTTGACTGATCACGTTGAATGGTAATTCAGTCCAGGAGACATCTGTTGGAATGTTTTCGACATCGATATTTTTAGGTGCTTCGATGTCGGTTGCTATTTCTATGTTGTGTTTTTCATGAGGTGACGCGTGTACAGTGTTAGACGCAGGTAGTTCGGCTTCAGGCTCTTGTCTCGTATTTGAAGGTTTACTACCCACTAGTTGCGTTTGGTTTGAGTCCTTTTAACTGGGCTTGTCGAGTTCAACCTCAGAGCCTCGGTCCTTGTCTATGTGTGATGAAATGAGGGGAGAGGCAGCTTCCCCATGTATGATGATTTCACCACCCTCGTAGGGTAGGCGAATCTCCTGATGTATAGGGGAGGACACAGCTCTCAATTGGGCTAACCAGGGTCTTCCTAGTATTAGGTTGAATCCTGGCATTTCATCAACGACGAGAAAGTCAGCGGATGTGGGGAACTGGTCTCTCGCTACGAAGTCTAGGGTTACCATGCCTTTGACTAATACGCATGACCCACTGAAGGACTTTAGGCATGTCGTTGTCGTAGGTTTGATCAGGTCGGTGAGCCCCAATTGTTCAATGATAGGATACGGTACGACATTGGTGACTGCCCCATCATCTACATGTACCCTATGTATTTTGAATTGGTTTACATGTATAGTTATGAACATAGGGATTATTGTTGCCTAGCCTGTCTTCTTGTCTACTTTGATGTTCTCGTCATAGAAGCTCAAGGGCTTAGGAACGGCACCGTGAGATGGATACATTACGGCATGAATGGCCGGTTCGTTGGGGGGCAAGTCCTCACTAACCGAGATCGATGTGAGCATGCGCACCAGAGCTTCCCGATGAGTCTGGGATGTTAAGACCAAGTCATACATGCTTAACGAGGTGTTTTTCTGTTTTAGGGCTTGAGTAACTTGTGTTAGGGCTGTTGCAAAATCTCTACTGTCAGGGACGTTTTTATTAGCAGTGACTGGGTCCATTGGACCCAATAGTTTTATTTCGCGTTTTGGTGGTTTTTCATTATTGTTAGGAGCTTCCGTTTTATGTGGTTCTTGTGTTTCGGATAACTCACCATTGTTTTCTGTGGTCGGTCGATCGTTGGATGATGACATGAGCATGGAGTTAAGTGGAGTTGGTTTGGGTGGGCCCATGGCCAGCCGTTGGCGTTCCTTCTCCATGCGCTCATGTGTAAGTCTGTCTACTAGGCGTTCTCGTGTGTTACGCGGAGGTGGAGTTGGCCTCGGAGCCTGGGATTGCCCCGGGACCTTTACAACGTATGGAGCTGGACGGGGTTGCGGGTGGACTGTCAGATATGACTGGGAAGGAGTCTGTCCAGGTATCCTGATGACGTATGGGGTTGGTCTTGGCAGAGGTTGGACCCCCGTCGTGGCAACAGTGGGTGGTACTCGGACTACGAAAGGGGTAGGCCGAGCATGAAGGGTTGGTGTATCTATGGGATTGACCGGAGGGATGTGCACCACGTATGGTTTTTGGCGTGTCGTGATGTTGGGGGTGGGCACGGTCGGGGGCACTCGGACCATGTATGGCCACTGCGGGGCGTGGGATGATTGAGGTGCAGGTGCGGACGCAGTAGGGGGAATCTGGACCATGAACGGCTTGCCAAGTGTTTCCTGCTTATTTTCGGGATAGATGGTGTTGATACAGGATGTGTCAGAATTGTCGTCACAATAGATTGCGTCAATTACATATGCTGCCTCGTTAGTGTTCAAGGGGTCTTTGTACACTCCCATGGTTTGGTTTTGCAGTTGGACGGGATTAGCCCCGTCAAATGTGATTTTGCCATCATCAATCATCCGCTGGATGTCCTGCTTTAGGGTGAAGCAGTAATCCATTCCATGCTCATTACGTTGATGGTAGTCGCAGAAGCGATCCATCCTAAATCCTTTGGGCACAGGCGGCTCATCCGGTGTTGCTAGGCTTGGGTTCTGTATGAGTTGGCAGAACCGTTCATGTCTCTGGATGGCCGCAGGGGATAATTACTTATGTTGCATCAGCCCGGCCTTTAAGAGTTGGTCAAAGAGCTGGGATGGTTTCATCGGTAAAGGTGTGTACTGAGAGGGTTCCTTCCTCTCGAAATTACGCGCACGGTTTGTCTGGTTCTGTGATGATGACTCTGGGGTTATTGTGGGGACGGGCTGATAATAGTTAGTGGTGGTTGCAGGCGGTCTTTGTTGATGTGTGGTGTTCGTTTGCTGGGTTCCCGCTATTGCTGCTATAGTTTTCTTGGCCTTCTCTTTATCCTTTTTTAGTATGTTGATTTTTGAACGCCAAGTATGCCGGGTCATGGCTGTTTTAAGCCGCTTTCTCTATTTTTCTGATCTGTAAAAATGCCTGATTCACATCACGTGCGTTGAGGTAATAAAGTTTGGACTTAAAGAAATCGTTGATCACCCCGTTCAGAATTGTAAGCAAATAGGTTGGAGAGATTTGTTCGTGCAGCTCATTGACAGCCGCACTCCATCTCTGGATAACCTTCTGCGCAGGTTCAAGGGGCGCTTGCTTGATCTACATGAGGCTGTCCAGCGTGGCCTCAGGTTTCAAGTTGTACTTAAACCAGGTCACAAACTGGCGTAAAGGATCGTCCAAAGAGAAAATAGAGTTCCTAGGCAGGGCCCGGTACCAATCGAGTGCTCTCCCTACGAGAGACATGGGAAATACTCGGAGGATGGAGTGAGGCCAAGCTTGGAGCAGCGCGCATTCTAGCCAGAATGTTATAAGGTGTGCGTTAGGATCAGTCTCCCCGTTGTATTTGGTTAATGTGGGAAAGGGGACACCTTTAGGTAAGGTTAGAGGTGGGACCGAAGAGCTGATAGGGTCATCGTTGTAGAAATCCACTACTTTTAACTCTCCCTCAATGGCCGTTTTGAGGCGTTTTACCTCTTCAGTAAGCTCTTGCATTATCCTTTTGGCGTCCGCCTAGTCTTGGGCACTTGGTGATGCAGCGGCTTGGGGTTGCGGTATACTATACAAGCTAGATTGTTGCGTGTTAGGCGGAAGGGCTGACAGTTGTGCGGGTGCTTGTGGGAAGGTTACGGCGGGCGGCACTACAGATGGCACGTGGTAGGGAAAGTGTTGTTGTTGGTGTTGCTGCAACTGGGGTTGTGCTTGGGGAACATTGATTGGTGGAACTGCGTGGGGTAGTGTATGGTGATGGGGAACTTGATGCGACAGCGCTCCCCTTGCTGGCCATTGCCCTGCCACGTTGTGGGCGGGGACTCCCTGTTGGGCTACGGCTGCTTGGGGAATTGTATGTGTTGGGAGGTGTGGTATGAAGTGGGCGGATGTGGATGCCGAAATCACGTGGGGCATCCCTATCACCCTTGGCAGGAGTGTTGCTCCCATATTATCGATAGGTGGCTGGACTTGTGAGGATGGACCCACCACGGCTGTGGGGATGAGTGCGAGTGGGAAGGTATTGGGTTGGTGATCACTCGGAAGAGGGACGTGGACTGCTGCTGTTTCCGACGGTGGCTGTTGAGCCTGGACGAATCTAAGGTGGTGCAAGGGCATGAGTTCCCCTGTGCCGGGATGGAAGATGGGGTTGACCTATGCTTGAGGGCTTAAGGTATGGAACGACTCTCCTTGCTCGGATTGAGCGGCAAATCTATCCTCATCCTCTAGTTGGGGTTCCAGTGGGGGCTGACCCAAAAAATTATTCCTTTGAAGGAGGAGTTGTGTGATGAGTTCCGAATATTGTTCAGGAACGGGAATTACGTCGTATGGGGAAGGGATGAACTCTCGTCCCCCCTTGTAATATAGTTCAAACTGCCTTTTTACCTCCAGTTCAGCTTGATCAACAGCCAAGTCAGCTTGTATCTTAATATAGATAAAGTTGTACTGGTCCTGGGAAATGATGTTAGAGGCTGGGTCCCTCCCTTGCAGCCTTAGGGATCAGCGGGGACCTGCTGCGGGTTGCATTCCTAGGTGTTGTGCGACAGGCTATTGGACAGCTATGGTGTCCATGGTGGTGGTCTGAGCGGGGACAACGGTGTTGTTAACAAGGTTCATGATGCTATGTTACAGATAGGAGTAAGTCTGGAAAGGCCGAGTTGTTCTGTAATGCGACGCGCAGTGTATACACTTCAAAGGGCAGCGTACGGTGTCAGCTTATACAGCGTATACAGCGTGTCAGCGTATACAACGTATATAGCATGTGAGCGTATACAGCGTAGATAGTGTGTGCAGCAGCGTATATGGCGTGTGGACGCTGGAAAGCGTATAAGGCGGAGGATGGATCAGCGTAAGCTGGGACGGCGTAAAATTAGAGCGTAAGTCAGGGAGCTGTGTACAGCGTATGAGGCGATCAACGTAACACAAGAATGTAAGATCAGTTGCAGCGTAAAGGACCAAAGTGTAAAACTGGTGTTTATGGCATAAAACATATGAACGTGACAAATTCAGCGTAAACAAAAGCTCAGCGTAAAACAGGCCAGAGCATAAAACAGAGCGCAAAGCAGGCGAGCATACAATGGGTTGCAGCATAAAATTCATAGCGTAAATAGTGCATAATATGAAACGGGCTCAGCGTAAAGGCTAACTCTGGCATAAAGATAGGGGCGTAAAATAGGTTACAGCATTAACAGTAGGGCGTAAAATGGCTGAACACAACAAAAATGTAGAACTAGGTTTTTTTTTTTTTTTAAGAACGTAAACGCTGTGCAGCGTATACGCTAACAATCGCGGGTTGGTTTTTGGGATCGGATGGCGTAAACGCTGGGGAAGTTGGGGCAGCATACAACTAGCGACATAGATGCTTAATAGTGTATACGCTGGGAGTTGCAGGTAAGTTTTAAGGAAGCCCTCGTTCTAGCGCCAATTTCTATACCGCCCGAAATCGTCGGTCTCCGGTTGGAACGGAAAACAGAGGCCGTGGGATCACAGGACAGATACAGAAGATCCTCCCTTCGCCTGAGGATGAGCTAGAATGCAGCAAAGGTAGAGTACCTTGGGTGGTCCACACGCGGATCAGACAAGGATTTCCCCGCGCGTACGCAAAATGCTATACGCTAGGTTACGCGTAAACGGCGTGTAGGCGTAAACAACAAAAACAGCGTGAAATGTAAACGGATGCAAACGAAACGTGAGCGCGAACAAAAGTAAATGTGATGTGGGCCAAATTGACGTAAAACTATAAAGGAACTTGCAGCAAATGAAATGATGAAATTAGAGTCAGAGTACAGTGCACCGGTCTAACGTAGTTGTGGGAACACAAGGCGGACGAAAAGCCCCGGCGTACACGGAGGTGACTCGGACAATTTGCAGGGCGAGCGGAGCGTAAGAGATTAGATCCGTGGCGTGCAGGGCTTCCCAGCATAAGAAGGTTTTCTGCTCTTTTGCACAGCATAAATGTTCTCTCTGGGGTGCTTCGGGATTTTGCGAACCGTCTGGATGAAGTGGAAAAATGGGGGTTTTATACAGGTTGTTACGCTAGACTCGGGATGGGAGACATGTGGCGCGTTGACCAGGTGCATACACTTTACAAATATACAAAATTTTACAACTGGTGGGCGTACATGCTCGGCGTATACGCCGCATCAGGTTGGCGTATACGCTAGGCGTGTACGCTAAAAATGCTGGGCGTGAACTGGGTGAAGATGCTGAGCGCTGGGCATATACGCTGGTGAATGCTGGGCGTACACGCCGGGCGTATACGCTGATGGATGTCCACTTGCTTCAATCCTTGCTCTTCGACGTTATCTTCATGCTGTCATTGGAGATCCTGTCGTCGAGCGTGTACTTCTGCAGTGCGTGGGCATATACGCTGGAGTGCCGGGCGTATACGCTGGGCACATACGCTATATGTGATCTTGGCGTATACGCTAGAGTGCCGGGCATATACGCTGGACGTATACGCTGGGATCATGTACTTTGCAAAAACTAAGTATTGTGATCATGCAGCCGCCATCGTTCGTGGGTTCCAGGGTCCTGTTTGGTGTCGGACAAGTACTAAGCTCCGAATTTTGTGGTGTTTCAATAGGGTCCATGTAGATGATGGAGCCGCCACAAACGTAGTGCCATATCCCATTGTCGAACAACTGGGGCTTATAGAGCTAATCAGACCAACCACCACCACATGCTTGGAATCATTCAGCGGATCACATGTGATTGTTAAAGGCACCGTAACCTTAGACTTCATAGCAGGGGACCAATTCCCCACATCCGCCGACTTTGTGGTAATCGATGAAATGCCAGGGTTCAACCTAATACTGGGAAGGCCCTGGTTAACCCAACTGAAAGTAGTCTCATCACCCATACACCAAGAAATTCACCTGCCTTACGAAGGTGGCGAAATCATCATACACGGGGAGGCTGATACACCCATCATCTCATCATACATAGACACAAACCAAGGCTCAGAGGTTGAGCTCGAAGAGCCTAGATAACACGACATAAATGAACAACAATTGATAGGTGATAATCCTTTAAACACAGAAGAAAACCCACCCAAAATAGAAATACCCAAGCCTGACATTGTACATACGTAGCCTCACTTAGAAACTACAACTGACATAGAAACCATAATACATGCAAAAGCACCGGCGAACACCAACGCAGGAACTATTCCATCAGATGTCCCTTGGGCTGAATTACCATTTAACGTGATCAGCGAAGGGGATGCTGAATATAGAATCATACCCGGTAATGCATCTCCTAAAATCGAAATGAGAAAGATCAAAAAACTACTAAACCAATAAACAACACATGGTCCGAAATGACGTTAAACTACAAATAGTCTGGAACGACGTTAAACTATCATCCCCGTCCAAAATGATGTTAAACTATGAACTGTCTGAAATGACATTAAACTATAACAAGTCTGAAATGACATTAAAATATCATTCTAAGTCCAATAAGACATTAAACCACATTCCAAGTCTGGAATGACGTTAAACTATCATGTCCGCAATTACATAAAACTAGCCACAATCAGAGATGGTCAGTCATCTGAGAAATCCACCCATGTCATTCGAAACGTCCCTTGCTTACACTGGGGCCCGAAATGGCCTTAAACTATGCATATGGCCCGAAATGGCCATAAAATAGTGCGTATGTGGCCCGAAATGGCCTTAAACTAGATCATCCATTTATACTTTGTTCTTCTCCCAAATTCTGGCTCACTATTCGAATTTACGCTTGCATTGCCATGTTGTTAATAACAATTTTCACGATTATCTTTCATTTATCATTACACTCCTACTTATAATTACATTCGTGCACTACACTTAAACCAAAAAAATAGACCAAAACATTTTACATTGTTGTGTCGTGTTTACAATTAAAACTCAAAATCAACAAATTTTTTTAATATATATATATACATGTAATGATGTACAATTACAAGAGTTAACTGATTTTATTCATCTATTTAATATAACTCCAAATTTTCAATTTATAATTCCTGTATAAATTTGAATTAGAATAATTTCACAACAAAAACTAAACATCAGGGACAGGAGGATCATCTCCTTTAGACCCGCTGGCACCATGGGCCCCTGCTCCACTGGGGCCAGCTTCTTGGACATCATCATCGTCTTGATCTTGAAAATGCAAAAAGAGACTATCAACATAAGGAAAAAAGAAAAAGCTTTCAAACATTATTTAGCGAATGAATTTCATAATAACAAAATGCTTACCGTAGGAGATCCCCCTAAACCGAATTCTAGTTGGCGAAGGATTTCCTCTTCTGAGACACTGGTCCAATCGGTCCCATCAAGACCTAGGTCGACATTTGCCAAGGCCTTCCCCTTGTCAACAGCTGACCAGGTAGGATGCTTAAAGGGAATTCACCCACCGAAACCTCCCTTGAAGCCATTGTGATTACCCTAGTAGGCGATTCCATCTCAACAGTTGTATTTTGAGCAAAGGCATCAAACGCAGAGCGCAGACCCAGACCCTCCACAAACATTTCAAGTTGATGCTTTTCAATGGATACTTCCTCAATGATTTCTTATAATGATTCTTGTGGTTCTTTTCATCCCAACCCCATTTGCGTACCATGGAAGCGAAAGCCTTCCAATCCTGGCAGTTGAGGTTCAATAGATCCACCTGGGCCTTACACTCTGCTAGTTTCCGGGTCAGTGACGCGTGACGATTGAGTAGGTTCCAGTATCTAGTATATGTGACCTTGGAAGTCCACCAAGAGTGATCACCACTTAGTTTAGCAGAGGCAAACTCATATCGAGCCTTGAGATTGTCATGCTCAATTGACAACTTGGAAACTTCCTTCTCCTTTTCTTGGACTTGTAACCACAATTGTTCGATGGAACGCCTACAAGTCCAAAGCGATTTGGCGTTGTGTACGAGACCTTCCGCCACGTCGTCATAAACTGGCCTTGGTACCTGCTCGACTTTTGGGGATAGTGTGGGCAAACTCTCGATGCTAACTATCTTAGATGGATGCCACCTCAGTTTGGCACCTATGCACACGAAAAGAAGAAACGCTAAAACGACAAAAATGGGGTGTGAAATTCTAAAGTTGCAGAAAACTCGAAACATTCATACCTATCTCAGGGTGGGCTTCCTAAATGCATTCAACAACCTCCTCAGCGATACCAGCTACAAAATCCATTTTACTTGGCATCTCAGTCCAAGTAAATGGTCCACAAGTACGAGATGGACTAACCTCCGCGATCCTTTCAGGGGGAACTATTTTCATGGGCACATCCAGCCGCATCGTTCTGGTTTTACTACCTTCGTCTAGAAGTGATGAAAACATAAAATTAAAACACCATAAAAAAACAACTCACAAAGTGACGTAATAAAATGAAAGGAAATTTACCATGTTCCCTGACCCCTTCTGGGTTTGGAGGGTCACCAAGGTCCAACCTTTCCTTAAGGAAGCTACTGAACATCTCATCGACACCACCTTGGTCATCGACCAGTTCAGTCTCCGTGGTGTCTTCCCGTAGCTCCTTCGTCTCTTCCACCTGATCCTTGCCAACTTCTTCCTCCTCAGTCATTAACTCTGTTGTAGCTTCCTCCTCTTCAATGATAGTATCTAATTCTTGCCTCCTCACTTCTCGAGTCAAGTCTGAAGGCATTAGTGGCATGTAAGCGGTCAAAATAAAAATTATGAATAAGACAAAAAGGATGATTTAATAAGTGCACCAAGTTTACTTACCTCAGACAAGCATCTTGAACCGTATGCACTTCACCCGTGGCTTGTCCACATTTGAGGCCTCCTCGGTTGAACGTTCACGCTTTGTCAGCTTTGACTTGGCCTTACCAACGGTTTCTTTGATGACCCGTTAAGCCCTCTTGGTAGTATAGGGTATGTCGTCTAGTTCGAACCCCACACTGTCACGTGTGTGGATTGAGGTACCAGATGACCCCCCTGTCGTGATGGATACAGATTCATCAATTCCCTCAAGCGCATCTTGGGATTCAGCTATTTCAAACAAATGGTTGATCCATGGGTAGGATAATTGACCTTGATCCCGTAGAACATATTTATTGTCTGCACGAACCACTAGAAACTAGGCCAAATAGTGAAGATAACCAGCAAAAAATGCAAAGGTAAAGTGGGGCTGCGCCTCGACATTTGAGTGCAATCGCACTATCTCATTATGAAGGCCTGGCAACAAAAATTGGGCCCAGTTATAGCACATCCCGGTTTCTAAGACGGTTCGCATAATTCGCACAGCTTCAACACCAAGACTTTGCACCTGGGAAAGGGATTTGGGGAATATCCATGCCCTAAACAAGGGATATAGTTCATTAACTTCCTCAACCTTTGACTTCCCCTGCATAGGGAATCCCTTAGCAAAACGCCCAACCAGTCCTCTAACTCACGTACCGTATGGAGCTCTTTCTAAGCCCTATCCAAAACTACATTTACACCATCCGTCGGTACACCAAACAGGTTCGAAAAGAATTTTTTTGACAAATGGAAGACTATCTTAATACCCTTAATCTGGGTGCTATAGTAAGAGATGGATTTGTCAAACGAATCAACAATCCCAATCATTTCGGCTATCGACACATCAGGGCTCGGAGTTGTAAAGAGCTCCATAAGGCCGACATCATCTAAACAATGGATGATGGATGGCAGGGCATGGGTGTGCAACCATTTCTGAGCCTTACTGATCTCCCCAAACTTCATCGAGAGGGTACTCTCAGTTCATCCTTTTGTGAGAGGGTCTCCGCCGGGAGAGACATCAACTGTAGATATAATTCGAAACTATCACATCAGTATAACCCCCGGCAGTTGAACAAACATGTTAACACATCTAGAAAATATTGTCACTTACCTTCAATAGTGGACTTAGAGGTGCTACCCAAGTCAGAGTCATGAGGAAAAATTTGTCCCTTATGCGACCAATCTCCATGCAACCACCCACGAGCTTTGCATTGTGTGAACGCTCTAGAAAATCTTTTGTGAAAATGGATAATATCATCCTTGGTTTGAGCTAATACAGCTCAACGAAGGGTGGGACCTGCCATAAAGGTCTCTAGAGTGGTATGAGCTAGGGCAAGCCCATCATCATCAATGCATGTTCCATCTTGGTTAACTTGGGGCCTGCAAAAGAACGGTTGTCAAAATAGAAGCAAATGCCAAACGACAAAAAAAAAAAGAAATGACAAGCTTAAACGATCTTACCTATCTACTTGGTACACTGTGCCAGGAGGGTTCTGGAATAGCGTGTGCACACGCGCAGCTAAAAATAGAGTGTTGTTGAGATAATCATGCCCTCATGTTAATAGTTCCCACACACGCGCTAACGGGCGAGAGGACTTGGGCCCGCCAGAGGGACCGTCCTCAGTCACAAGCGGTCCCTCATCAATGTCTTCCATGAAGACCGTGACACCATCCGAGGCTCCCAACAACATAGCCTCAAGCATGCTTTGTGTCACTTGTTTGCTCAGATGTGACCAGACCACCACCTTAAATCTGTCCAGGATGAAGGTGAGGAATTCACATGCCCCTTCCCTGAACCACATCCCATTGTTGTCAATGGTGAGATCAGGGGTAGGTTCATTGGCCTAAAGGGGGCCAAACCATGCTAGTACTCCGACTAGCTCAACTACCAGGACAAAAGGATCAGTGTCCCTATAAGCAACCAAAATGCCACGTTAAATCAGCCATACATAAAAAGGAGATGAAAGAACAAAATTCCATGTTGTAGGCCAACACTTAGAAAAATTACAAACATGTTTTCGATTAACGTATATGTTATTCAACGAACTGTTCATGCTCAGCGTATACGCTGTAAAAACCATCAGCGTATACGTTATGAAAACCATTTACGAGCAGCATATACGCTGTGAAAATCATCAACGTATATGCTGTAGAAAAACCGCCAGCGTATACGTTGTGAAAACAATTTACGCTATACGCTGTGCAAAACGCCAGCATATACGTTCTGAAAATAGTTTACCCTATACACTATGCAAACCGTCAATGTATACACAGTGCAAATAGTTTACACTATATGCTATGCAAACAGTCAGCGTATACGCTGTGTAAATCATCAACGTATACACAGTGCAAACAGTTTACCCTGAACGCTGTGAAAACGGTTTACGCTATACGCTAGGAGAACAGGTCTACACTATACCCCGCCTGAAAAGAATAAATTGTTTATGCTCAACGTATACGCTGTGGAAACCATTAGCGTATATGCTGTGAAAATAGTCAGCGTACACACTGATAAAATCGTCTACGCTTCATACTTGTAAAATTGTTTACGCTATCAACTGATAAAATAGTTTATGCTACATACAGTCAAAACCATCTACGTTGTACGCTATAGAGACCCTCTATGCTGCAAACCTACAGACCCTCTACAGTAACTGCCTACGCTGGGCGTATACACCGGAACCCTCTACGCTACCGAGACTGTCTACGCTACGAAAATCGTATAACATGTACAGATGAAAATAACTGACAGAGGCAGGATTAGAGCCTACCTGTGTGATGATCCAGGCCACGATGGAATCCTCGGCCTGGGCAGACACTGCAACATGGCCTCGCTCTCCTCAGCAAAAGTCAGATCAGGCCCCTTCCTCCCCTGGCCTTCTACCTCCTTGCCCTTACCCATTTTGGCATCCTCTACGCTGGGATTGACAAGTTTACACTGAGGATCAAAACCGTACGCCAAATTGAATCCTGTACGCTGAGTCTGAGCCTTTACGCTCATGCTGAGTTGGGGCCTCTACACTCATGCTTACACTAAGTTTAAGCCTCTACGCTCACGTTGAGCCTCTACGCTAGAGTTGAAAGTTTACACTTACACCGGAGTTAGAGGTTTACGCTGGGGTTTGATTGTCTACACTTACGCTGAGGTTTATGCTTACGCTAAGGTTTACGCTCACGCTCAGTTTTCCTTCAAGGTTCACGGTGCCTCCAAATGACGCCCTTGCACTATATATAGCGCCACCGCTGCCACTGCTGCCGCCACCTTACATTTTGTTGCTTTTTTTTATTTTATTTGTTACTCATTTTAATTAAATTTTTTCAAAAATACAAAAAAGATATATATAAAACAAAACAAATACTACCACATGTTGATTCCCTTGTAAACCAACTTCAGAAGTCCACACTCAACATTTTGGCGTAGACTCTCCTGTGCAAATTTTATGGTGAACATTCGGCCCGGTATGGCCTTAAACTACCATGGCGGCCTGGTAAGGCCTTAAACTACCACCTGCGGATCACATTTGGCCCAATAAGACCTTAAACTACCACATCCAGCTTGATATGGCCTTAAACTGCCACCCACGGCCCGGTAAGACCTTAGACTACCACATTCGGCCCGATATGGCCTTAAACTGCCACCCATGGCCCGGTAAGGCCTTAAATTGCTATGCATCCCGGTGTGACGATAAACCACTATCATGCATGTACACATGACTACGCTGCTAGGGAACATGGAACAATATCTGTTAGCTTATTCTGCACTCTGTTTATTGGCAGGAGCAAGCCCGATGGATTATCAGCATTTATCCACACCATTAATCATCGATGGGCCATACGGAAAGATCGCAAGGGACATCGACATAAATCTCATCCACTTAAGTTTATCAACGGATGATGCAGTCATAGCCTCAACACAGCAAACACTAGATAACTACAAAGGTATGACAAAGCCCCTTGACATAGAAGTTGAAAACATCACCGAAGACCCATTGATCGAAACCCCCATCACCATGCCTGAGGGAGAAATTAAAATATTAAAATTAAGTACCTTACTGCAGCCTCAACTGGCCAAAGACATAGAGGATGTGCTTAGAAACAACATAAAAGCATTCGCTTGGTCATACACGAACATGCCCAGATTGGATCCTCGAATTGTCCAGCATAATATTATCCTTGATCTAAAATTGAGGCCAGTGAAGCAAAAGGCCCGAAAGGTTAAACTTGAGGTGGCATTCACAATTTGTAATGAGATCACCAAGCTTTATCAGGCGGGTTTCATTCAGGCTGTCGATTACGCCAATTGGGTATCCAACATGGTCATTGTCCCGAAAAAGAACGGAAGTATCTGCTTATGCATTGACTTCCGGGATCTAAATGTTGCAACCATAAAAGATGATTTTCCCCTACCTAGCATTGATCAAATTGTTGACTCGACCGCTGGGCACACCCTATTATCTTTTATGGATGGCTTCTTGAGATACAACTAGATACGCATCAACCTGGAGCATCAGCTCCGGACTACCTTTAGGACACCATGGGGAACCTTTTGTTACACAATGATGCCCTTCGGTCTCAAGAACGTTGGGGCCACATATCAAAGGATAATGACATTCATTTTTAGTGATTACATGCTGCACTCACTCAATGAATATGTCGATGATATCATGGTTAAATCGAAGACATCACAACAACACGTACAAGACCTTGACTTGGTGGTAAAATGTTGTTTAAAGTATGAGCTGAGACTTAACCCAAAGAAATGTGTCTTTGGAGTTAAAACAGGATAAATTCTTGGATTCATAGCCTCAGAAGCAGGGATACGAGTAGACCCCAATAAAGTTAAGGCCATAACAAACTTAAAACCACCTGGCAACCTTACCGAACTTCGAGGTCTACGAGGTAGATTATAGTTCATCAGGTGTTTCATAGAAAAACTAACGGACAAATTAAAACCTATGAACCACTTGCTATGGAAGAATGTCCATTTTGAATGGACTCCACAATGCCAGGAAGCATTTGACAATATTAAAGCATCACTCATTCAACTACCCATGGTTTATCCACCTCAAAATGATAAACCGTTTTACATCTACCTCGCCTCTTCGGATTCGTCAATCACGTCTATGCTTTGCCAGAAACAAGATGATGGAATCGAAGTCCCTGTCTATTACTTAAGCCATGCATTAGTTACCCACAAGAAAAAGTATAACAAGGTGGAGAGGTCATGTTTAGCCTTGGTCTTTTCTTTAAAGAAATGGCGACATTACCTCTTCCGTAACCAAGTCAATATAATCTACAAGGATAATGTGCTCAGAGCCATCATAGGAAAAATTTACGAGACAAGTCGAATAGCCCATTGGAAAGCCATGATAGCTGAGTTTTACCTACATTACATAGCGCAATCATTAGTTAAGGGTCAAGCCATAGAAAATCAAATGACCACATCACCAACGCACGATCAAGCAACAATAGAGCCAGAATACCCTAACGAAAATGTTGGTGCAATAGCCATCGTACCCGATGACTACGAAGCCATTTTGAACTTTGATGGAGCATCCACCTCTCGAGGAGGAAGTGCTGCTATTGTCATCACCTATCCCTCCGGGGAGATCCAACCCTTTGCTTATCGTTTCGATTTTCACTGTACCAACAACATAGTAGAGTACGAAGATCTCCTTAGAGGTCTCATGGCAGCACTAGCTTCAGACATCACACGACTAGTGGTCAGGGGAGACTCACAACTGGTTTTGAACCAAGTCACAGATATTTATACATGCAAAGCGCAACATTTACAACCATACTGTGACTTGGCAAAAAACTTAATGAGGTGATTCGAAAACATCAATGTGCAACACGTCTCTAGAAATGATAATACCATCACAGATGCACTTGCCACCTTAGCGTTAAACATATTTCCTAACATATTCCATACATTGCCAAGCTCCATAATCAGTTGTGCCAAACCAATAACCATTACTCTTGATACATTACCAATTGCATCCATTAGTACAACACACGCGATAAAATGGTATGACAACATAAAAAAGTACCTTCTACGTGGTGAAACATCGCAACACTTAACGAATGCACAAAAAGATGCAGTACGAAAACGTTCTAAGAAATATGCACTGGTAGGGGACACATTGTGTCGTTGATCCTACGAAGGCATATTGCTAACATGCATTAGTAGTACTCATGCCCAAATCATCGTTGAGCAAGTACATGATGGACTATGCGGAAGACACATAGCACCTAAGGCAATGGAAACAAAGATAAGATGATTAGGCTATTATTGGCCACCCATGGAGTATAACTATCTCTCCAAGGCTAAAAAATGCAGTACCTGTCAAAGACATCGTAATCTAATCCATGTCCCACCAAATGAGTTGCATACGGCACAAATCACATGGCCCCTTCAAAACTGGGGGTTGGACCCTATCGGACCAATAACACCCTCATCTTCTACAGGGCATAGTTTCATCATGACCGCAACAAAATATTTCACGAAGTGGGTAGAAGTTGTTCCCCTTCGAAAGACCACATCTAAACACATATGCAACTTCATTCTCGAAATAATTATAACTCGTTTTGGCATCCCCATGACCATCATCACTGATAACAGGCCACAATTTAGCAATGCCAAAACCAAAACATTTTGTGAAAGTCTGGGGATCAAAAACTCATTTTCATCCCCTTACTACCCTCAGAGCAATGGGCAAGCAGAGGCCACAAACAAAACCATCATTATAATACTTAAAAGGATGCTTACCCAAAGCAAGAAAAGATGGCACGAACAACTGGTATACGCATTATGGCCTATCGTACTACGCATCGGACTTCAATAGGTAAAATGCCATATAGTCTTGTTTATGGTTAAGAAGCTTTTTACCTTTGGAATTATAGGTACCATCTTTAAGGATCACACTTTCCAGACTCCTCGACGAAGGGCAAAACAATGACCTACGCATCATTGACCTGGACTCGGTGGAGGAGGAATGCATACGTGCACTCGATCAGATTGAATGGTACCAAAAACAACAATGACAATGCCATCATCATGACATTCATAAGCACCCTATCAAAGAAGGTGACCTTGTACTCAAATCCGTTCAGGAACACCTGGACAAATTCTCAGCCAACTGGGAAGGGCCCTACTTGGTCATCAAAGCATATGACAATGGAGCATTCAAGTTAGCTGATATGGAAGGTAATGAGCTCGCAAATTTGACCAATCACTTGTTCTTAAAGTGATTCCACATTTGAGTATAGGCTCAGGTACGTGTGAGTCCTAGCATCACGACTATAAACTGATACCACAGCTCGTCCTGGAATCATGACAGTAAACTGATACCATAGAACAGTCCTGGAATCATGACTTAAAACTAATACCACAGCTCATCCTGACATCATGACAATAAATTGATACCACACAGTGTCCGCAATGACAATAAACTAGCACTTGTCCGGTACGACAGTAAACTGCCACAGTCCCACTTGCCAGAGTCTGCCAAGACTATAAACTAGTTTGCCTCTTCACAGTCCGCCAAGACTAGAAACTGGCAATTCACCGTCCACCACGACGCTAAACAGGAAATGCCCAACGGTTCATGACATAAAACTAACCCATGATCATTCGCTAAGACTATAAACTGGCAATTTCATCTCTGGTTCCTCAATCTGTGGCTGCATTCAAACTTCATTGGACTCGCTACATCACTTGCCATCGGCTGATCCTAACAACATTGCTGCCATTCATATATAGTGCCTGAAATCTCATCGAGTGCCTTTATCTCATTAGTTGCTATCCAAGTCTAAGCTTACTCACTCACTCATGGTTTTCTTGTCTTCTTGGAGTTGTGTTTGCAGGATGATGCTCAGAGGTGTTCATACAAGAATGCACTTCATCATAAGCAGTAAGGTGAGACTATGTTCACAGCACACATGAAAAGACTAAATTAAGCCATTCACTAGTACATCTCCCATTACATATCCCTCAACATCTCCTACTTGGTTACATCCCAAACACACCTAGTACAGCCCAAAACATTGAACATACCATTGCATATTACGCCACTCTTAAGTGATTGCAACTCACAATATGACACTTGAGCATGAGTACAAGATCCCAAAAAAAAAGACCCTTGGCACTTCCCATACAAGTCCCAGGAGGGAAGGCAGTTGTCTTGGAACCAAGTGCTTGTGTCTAAAATAATCAAGAAACATCCCTTTGTATGGCTTTGGCTCTCTACCAACAAGCTTCCCCTAAACACTAAACAAGGGCCCTGTTCCTCCAAAGAATGCAACACATCATCACGTGGCTTTGGCTTTGCCAACAAGTCCTCTTGGACACTAACTAAGAGTCTTGTTCCATCAAAGGATGCACATCTCCTACCTTGATTCTGAGTCTGCTAAACAATGGTTCTTGACTAGGATCAACATGACCCATATACACACACCAGAGCATCCCCTTTACCATGCATAATCCCTTGGTCAGTTCCCAATCCCCACAATCTCCAAATCCCTATCCAGCTTCAAATTTCACTTCCCCAATCCTATGTACTATTGAACACGGTGCGATGATGTCTAGTCAGGTGGCAAAGGACAAATTCTTTATCGAGTTTCTTGTGGTGTTTTGCACTTCTTTGTCGACGCTTCTCAGGTCGATTCCTCCAAGCATCAACAAAGAGGGGCCAATAAAACACCACAAAATTTTGAGCTTAGTACTTCTCCAACAAGAATCGAGCTAAGTCATGATGCTCCCAAGCATGACTAAAAGCTTGAGGCCCCACAGATAGCTTCAAGCAGAGTCGAACTTAACAAGAGGCAGGTCCCTGGGACCCACAGACGACCACGACGACATTTGGTATCAAACATGGCAACTTCGGAAATCAAGATACTTAGTTTTCACTAAGTTTACATTCTTAGCATATACGCCCGACGTATACGTCCAAGTTTACATTCTCAGCATATACGCCTAGAGTATACGCTCAAGTATACATTCTCAGCATATACGCCCAACGTATACACTCAAGTTCACATTTCCTAGCATAGATATCCAGCGTACACTCCCAGCGTATATGCCTCACATGTACTCTCAGCGGGTACGACTGATGTATATGCCCGGCAAGTAATCCCCGAAGATGGCATGGAAACAACATTGCATAGCTAGACTTGGTATGAGGCATCAACTCATACGCCTAGCATCTATTAGCGTATATGCCCAGCATCCACAGTGTATATGCCCAGCGTATACGCCCAGCATCCACAGCGTATACGCTGAGCATCCATAGCGTATATGTCTGGTACGCCCAGCGTATACGCCTAGAGTCTACACCCACCAGATACAGCGTATACGCCCAGTAGAGGTAGCATATTGTACACTTGTAAAATTTTATTCTTTCACACCTAGTCAATGCGCCACATGTCACCCAACCCGATTCTAACGTCTAAGCCTATATAAAAATCCCAATTTTTCATTAGAACAGGGTTGGCAATTTGGAGCAAACTAGAGAGAAAAACAGAGATGCTAAGGACCAAAGTAGAGAACCTTGTATGCTAGACCTCAACCCTGTACACTGAGCATACAGCCTCTACGTTGTGCCTATAGTTTGAACTAGCAAACAGTCATCCCTACATCCCCCGGGGCTATTCGTCTGCCTTGTGTGAAAGCCAGAACTATGTTAGACCGGTGCATTGTAAATCTCACTTTGCAATAATATTGTTGCATTTTCTTCCTAAAATCTGTTATAGTTTTTCATTAATTGTTGCATGTTTACTATTTACAGTCTTTTACGTTTATGCTCTGTTTACATCAGTTACACTGTTTACGCTCTGTTTTACATCTGTTACGCCATTTACATATAACTCAGCATATAGCACCTCGGCGTACGTTTGGGGAAATCCTTGCCTAATCCGCATGCGGACCACTCAAGGTACTCTGCCTTCGTTCATTCTAGCTTGCCCTCAAGTGAAGGTAGGGTCTTCTATGCGTGTCCAGAGATCTCCAAGTTTCTATTTCCTTCCAGCTAGAGACCAACGATTTCGGATGGTACAGTCAACAATCCCCTGCATGAACACGAACTTGTTGAGGATTTTAGCCGAGGATCCTACTTGAACCAAGGAAGGTCTTGTTGGCACATTTAGCCATTTCATGGAACAGTTGGACTATCATATTTATAATTGGAATAATTAGTGTTTAAGAGTTTGAAAGTAAAACATATAGCTTGAATGTTGGTTGAAGATGTTTGGGAGTTATTCTTTATTAAATAAAATGCTGTTGAGGCCTTATTAGGATATGAAAATAAAGTGCCAAAATATCAAGAGTTTTATTATTCACATTATTCACCAGAACGAGCAGGAAGAAAGCAACTGATTTCTTTGTGCAAGACTGAAGGGTTTGAATGTGAATACGGTAGTAAATCACAAGATAAATTCATTCAGAGAATAGGAGAATTCAGAGCAAATGGGTTTAACTTGAATTCAGGGCAGAAAGAAATGATCAACAATAAAATACTTGGGCAGTCCTAATTCTGTTTCGAATTTCATCTGGCTTCACCAGGAAACTGCACAAAAATGAAAGCAAAATCCATTGTTGTTTCTCAAAAACGCAGTAATGGTAGCGGTTTTAATTCAAGTCAGAAAATCGTCACAGAAATACAATAAACCCATCCTAAAGCTGAAGTTTCTTGCTGAAATTTATTTTTGTGGCAAAGAGATTACAATCAAGAAGAAAGGGGGTAGAAAATTTGCAGAAAAAAAATGTTTTGAGAAGGGCAACCGTTGTTTAAAATTTGGGGCTATGGTGGCCAGAAAACGGAAACAAAAATATCAGTGTTTTCTTCTTCCGCCTAAAACCAGAATTACACTCTTGTATTTCTGCACAATTTACGGCAACAAGATTGTTCTATCAGCACCCTAAGTGGGCTGGTTAAATCGATGCAGTTGCCAGAGACACTTGCACAACGCGCAGAGGAGATTTGATAACCCAGGGCCACATATATGGCACGGCCAAATAGTGGATGGATGCATTGGTTTCTTCTTCATTTGCAGGCAGCACAAATTCCGCCGCGTGTGGCACCCATATGGATCTTGAATTCACGCCGGAAATGATGAACCGCTGTACCCTTTTTTTTGGCAACCATGAGCACCAGCAACCGCCAGAAAGGCCTGCGTTATCAATCCGTTCTTTCTTGCTGTTTTGCTGATATTTCTGTAACAAACTTATTTCGGATTCGAGTTGTAGAGAACAAAGGAGAAAAGCTAGGGTCGGTGTTGTATGTTAAACTCTACAGGTGTGGCCATGTTCAACAATCCGCGATCGTAGGAGTTAGCACCGGAACGGGTTAAAGTACGTGGCAGTTTCTACCGATTTTTTGTGCAAAGGTTTGGAATGCAAAAAAAAAGCAAAAAATATAAACCATCCGATGGCGCCCACGGTTATGCGCGATTCTTACCAGGGAAGACAAAGATTTTAGCCACAAACTTTGCTGCTTACATTTGCACCAAAGTACATATAAAATTATCACTAATCTATAACCTCACGGGAGTATCGGGGGTTTAAATACCAAAAAAAGTATACATATTATGACCATTAAAATACCTATAATGTGAAGCCTTGATTTAGAGACTTGCCACCAATTATCCCAAGTTATGAAATATATTATTGCCCATTAAAAATTTGCAATTTTGATTATCCTATAAAGTCCTCATTATATTAAAGTTAGCATAAAATGCTCCTCATTTTATGCATAACTTCCTAACTCCCTAACCACCTAACCTTCTCCTAACTTGTTGGACAAGTAATNAAAATGCTCCTCATTTTATGCATAACTTCCTAACTCCCTAACCACCTAACCTTCTCCTAACTTGTTGGACAAGTAATCTTCTGATTGGTTAGTCTAATTACTTGAGAGAGAAGTTAGGAGAAATATTTGAGATATTCTTGATATTTTAAACTTGACATCTCATTTGAAGAAGCAAAATAAAAGGGACATATATGTATGGAGTAAGTTGCAACTATAGCTTGTAAGGGACATAAAGATTGTATTTTAATTTTATACCAAGGCCACTTGTCAACCTCTTTTATCTCTTTGGTGGTTGCAACCACCCAAAAATTGTTGTAACTTACCTAACTTGTTGGGCAAGTAACCTCCTAACTTGTTGGGCAAGTAGTCTTCTCATTGGTTGGCCAAGTTACTTGGGAGAGAAGTTAGGTGAGATATTTTCAATATGTAACTTCCCTACCTACCTTGGAAAACTATAAAAAGGCTTCAGGGGGGAGGACCAAAAAAAAAAACAGGGATCATCATTTGGAAGACTTTGGGAGAGGATACTCGGAGTCTCATACATCATATTTTGAAGGCTACTAGTTAGCACTTGGGCTCTTACTTGAAGACACTTCGAGTCTTGGGGAGAAGAGCATTTGTAAAGAAGAAAGTGTGAACGATTGCTTG